>LNAC01000005.1:5324098-5352034 GCA_002007465.1 Ailurus styani | reverse complement strand
GGGGGGTGAGGGGGGTGAGGGGGAAGGGGCAGAAGGAGGGAAAGAGATTCCCAAGAAGGCTCCACGCCCAACACAGAGCCTAGTGCCTGTTCGGGGCTTGATCCCACAACCTTGAGATTATGACCTAAGCTGAAATCAAAGCTGGACACTCAACCAACTGAGCCACCCAGGTACCCCCAAAGTGGTCTTCTAAAAATAAAAATTTTGTTCTTTCCTTTAAATTCTCAAATGGCTTTCGGAGTCACTTACAATACGGAGTCACTTACAATACAAATCCCTTACTTTGGACTTAGAAAGTTTTATGTGATCTGGCTCCCGTCTACATCTCTAACTTCATCTTGCATCATTCATGGCCTCTTATCCACAATACTCCAGCCACGATAACCTTCTTTTGCTTGCTTAAACATAGCAAATTTATTCCTAATTTATGGCCTTTACATTCACTATTTCCTCTGATCTGGAATGTTTTCTTCCCCTAAAGACATAGCTTTATCATTCAGATCTCAATTTAAGAATCCCAGGAAAGGCCTGTTCTGAACACCCAGTCAGAAACAACCAATTAATTTCATCTATACAATACTGTATTTCTCTGCATTGCTTTTTTTTTTTAATTAACATATCACATGTTATTTGTTTCAGGGGTATAGGTCTGTGATTCATCAGTCTTACACAATTCACAACACTCACCATAGCACATACCCTCCTCAATGTCCATCACCCAGTCACCCCATTCCCCCCTCCACTCCAGCAACCCTCAGTTTGTTTCCTGAGGTTAAGAGGCTCTTATGGTTTGTCTCCCTCTCCGGTTTCTCTTCTTGCATTTTTCCCTCCCTTCCCTATGATACTCTGTCTTGTTCTCAAATTCCTTATATCAGTGGGATCATATGATTAATGTCTCTGACTGACTTATTTCGAGTAGCATAATACCCTCTAGGTTCCATCCACCATCTTGCAAATGGCAAGATTTCAATTTTTTGATGGCTGCAAAATATTCCATTGCATTGCTTTTATCACTTGTTTATTCATCTGTCTTAACCTTGCCCCACTCATCACTGTAGTCTCAGCACATATCATGGTACCTTGGATAAAGGGAGACCTCAAATATTTATTAAATAGGGGCAACTGAGTGGCTCACTTGGTTAAGCAACTGCCTTCCCCTCAGGTCATGATCCCAGGATGCTGTCCCACATCGACACATCTCCCTCTGCCCTCCCCCCAGCTCATGCTCACTCGCCTCCCACTTTCAGGTGAATAAAATCTTCAAAAAATAATAAAAAAATTAAAAATATTTGTTAAATAAAAAGCTGTTGGTATTGATGATACAAAGATGAACCACAATGCTTACTCTTGAGGATGCTTACTCTAGAAGTATCAGGCTCCCTGCTCCCTTCTCTGTCTCCCTCTACCCCCTCCCCTGCTTGTGCAGGCGCACTCTCTCAAATGAATTAATAAAATCTTTTTTTATTATTTTTAAGATTTTATTTGAGAGAGACAGACACAGCAAGAGAGAGAACACAAGCAGGGGGAGTGGGAGAGAGCGAAGCCGAGCAGGGAGCCCAATGTGGGGCTTGATCCCAGGACCCTGGGATCATGACCTGAGGTGAAGACAGCTGCTTAATGACTGAGCCACTCAGGCACCCCTAAATGAATAAAATCTTAAAAAAAAAAAAAAAAGTAGGGACTCTAATAGTGAAAGACAGCTTCAAATCACTGAAAAACATTAAAAAATCACAAGTCTGGGTTGAAAATCAGATTGGAATTATATTCAAAATTCTTAAAAATTTCTAAATGTGTGTATATATGTACACATACATTAAAGAATGAAAGAAAAAATAGAAAAAAATAACCAAAATTAAGGAGTATCTCTACATGTTTGAAATATTTCATAGACAAAAATATTTTAAAGAAAATAATTATCCCCAGGGATGTGATTACATGTAATTTTTACTTTATTATAGTTCTATGTAGTTTCCAAAATTCAATAATAAGCAAACTTGTCACTTTTGTATTCACAGAAACTGGCTATTTATTTAAAAGGGAAAAGCAATTAAATGGTTCTACACTGACCATAATGATTACTAGTGCTTTCCGTATGCATATAAGAACTGATCATCCTAATGTATGACTAAATTAATTCCAATTAACCCTCCCAACTATCAGTTTAAGGGTTATTCCCAAGGAACTCTTTCCCTGAGATTAGGTTACCCCACCCCAACAGTTCTCCTTACTTAGATTCAACAAACACACATATAATTGCTCAATGTTTCATGGCCTTACTAGACCATAATTTACTCCGAAACAGCATGGACTATGTGTACCTTTTTTTTTTTTTTAACATTGTTTTCAGACAGAGTGTGCGCACGCGCGCCGCGCGCGCGCGCACACACACACACACACACACACACACACGCATGAGCAGGGGGAGGGGCAGAGGGAAAAGCAGACTCCCTGCTGAGCAGGGGGCCCAATTGCGTGGGGGGGGGGGTCCATCCCAGGACCTTGGGATCATGACCTGAGCCGATGGCAGAGGCTTAACCAAATGAGCCACCCAGACTGAGCCACCCAGGCACCCTGGACTATGTCTATCTTATTAACAACATAAATGGTATTCAATAAATACTTCTTGAATAAATGAAGAAAAATGTAGACTTAAACTAAAGAGTTAACCCACAGTGATAGAGATGATGTCATATATAACCCTGAGATCTTTAACAGGGAAAACTGCAGAATAAATCAAAAAAAGATTGCCTTCCCACAATCTTTATTTCCCAGTTTTGGGCTTTGACATTACATCACCCCAAAGCACAAACTGACCAAATTATCAACACTTACACTAAACAAAAACCCATTTTCATCTATAGGCCAGCTTTATCAACATATTATAGAGTCCCTACTCTCAGAAGCAGAATAAGTGTTCACACCTTCATAATGGTTAGGGATGAGCTCCTTGGCGCTTAAAAAAAAATCCTTAAACTCACATGGGAAAACAAGTGCTTCCTGCTTACCTGGCAATGAGCTAAGCAATGGAGAACTGAAAATACAAGGTAAGTCTCTGTCTTCAATGACTCACACTCGCAGTTCCTAAGAGCAGGTAAGAGATAAAGCACCTAAGTAAACACCTAAGGATATAATCAAAGTATGACCAAGCCTACAGATATAATGTCTGACACATATACCCACCTAATATCTATCCAAACACCTAATATCTCAGCCAAACACCCAGTGGCCTAGTAGTACCACTCTCAGATACACACTTAAAATTCTTACACATGTGCACCACCAAAAAATTGTAAATAACCGAATGTCCAATAGATGCATAAACTTCAGTATATTCTATTAAAAAAAAATAAAAAGGAACTACTACAGAAGGATTTAAGGAAAATGAAGCAAGGGGCGCCTGAGTAGCTCAGTCTGTTAAGCAGCTACCTTTGGCTCAGGTCATGATCCCAGGGTCCTGGGCTGGAGCCCCACATCAGGCTCCCTGCTCAGTGGGGAGCTTGCTTCTCCCTCTCCCTACTTGTGCTCTCTGTCAAATAAATAAAACCTTAAAAAAAAAAATGAAGCAAAATGTATTATAACTGCGGAAAAACAATAGTATCAGACAACCCATGCTTTAAGTATGCCAATCCCAAATAGGATAGTTCACATAAAACAAAGAAACCTTGAGGCGCCTGGGTGTCTCAGTCAGTTAAGCATCTGCCTTTGGCTCAGGTCATGATCCTAGAGTCCTGGCATAGAGCCCTACATCAGGCTCCCTATTCAGTGGGGAGTCTGCTTCTCCCTCTGTTCCTCCTCCCCGTTCATGTTCTCTCTCTCTCTTTCTCTTGATCACTCTCTCAAATTAAAAACAAATAAAACCACAAAAACAAAACAAAGAAACCTAAAAGTAAAGTACCCATAGTCACTTAAGAAGGCTACATATACTAGGCCTGCATCTCTAATCACTAGAAAAATACGGAATACGGAATCCCAAAAAGGTTGAAAAAAATTAAGAGTAACAGGCCTGACCTAACACCTATGCAAAGGTTTATGCACTTTCAGCAGCAACTCCAAAAAAAAAAAAAGTAGATGCCTATTAAAGATTTTTGTCTTACTGTAAATGTTATTAAGCCTACCAATTCCAGGCACTGCACAAGACAAAGGAAAAAAGATGAGTAAATATCCTCATGGAGCTCAATGATATCTAGCAGGAGCAGAAAGACATATGTACAATTACATATATATACACACACACATATATGGTATATATGTATATACATATATGTGTATGTGTGTGTGTGTGTGTGTATATATATATATATATAACTACTATAACAAAATCCTGACAAAATGACACTGGGAAACAGGGGTAAACTGTGTTTTCACAAAAGGTTTATCAGGAGTGGCATTTCAGGGCAAGTTTATTTCAAAGGCAAAGAAGGAACTAAGGACTTATTCCAGGCAGACAGAATAACTAAATGGTGAACAATTTAGCACAGCTGAAGGTCTGAGAGTGAAGTATGTGTAGGCATGCAACTGTGTTAGGACTTGACAGGAAACAGATCAAGAAAGGTAGGCTAGAACACAAAAGTATGTAAGTTTCGCCTTCATGCAATAGGCAGTAGAGAAACTAAAGGAAAATTACAAGATCATAAATCATGTGGCGTGGGGGCACTTGGGTGGCCCAGTCAGTTAAGCATCTGCCTTTGGCTCAAATCATGATCTCAGGATCCTGGGATGGAGCTCTACATCAGGCTCCCTACTGAGTGGAGAGTCTGCTTCTCCCTTTCCCTCTGCCCCTCCCCCTGCTCTAATAAATAAAATCTTTTAAAATAAATTCTGTGGCATGGCACCAGGAGGGCTGAACAGAGGTTGCAGAGAAATAAATCTGAATAAGCAAACTGTCTGAGACGCCTGGGTGGCTCAGTGGATTAAGCCTCTGCCTTCAGCTCCGGTCATTTATCTCAGGGTCCCGGAATCAAGTCCCATATCAGGCTCCTTGCTCAGCGGGGAGTCTGCTTCTCCTTCTGCCTACCAGTCTACCTGCTTGTGCTCTCTCTCTGACAAATAAATAAATAAAATCTATAAAAACAAAACATAGGGCGCCTGGGTGGCTCAGTGGGTTAATGCCTCTGCTTTCGGCTCAGGTCATGATCTCAGGGTCCTGGGATCGAGGCCTGCATCGGACTCCCTGCTCGGCGGGGAGCCTGCTTCCCCCCCCCTCTCTCTCTGCCTGCCTCTCTGCCTCCTTGTGATCTCTCTCCCTCTGTGAAATAAATAAATAAAATCTTAAAAAGAAAAAAAAACATAACAAAAACCTAGAGATAAAAGCAGTGAAGTTTTAAAAAAAAAAAAAAGACAACTGTTTTACTACAAATAGTTCATCTAGAATATGAAAACCCAACCTAGAGTGATTAACAAAAGGAATACAAAAGAGGAAACTAAGATTTAAGAGATAAATGGAGAATAACAGATGATATCAACTTAGAAAAGGTAATAACACAGTATGAAGGAAAACCAGCAGTATCAGAGCAACCACAAGAGGCAAGCTCTGAGAAATGAAGTGAAAGGTGCACAAAGTGGACTAAGAAGTTACTCTGCATTTGACAATTGGGAAGATACTGATAATGCCTGAAGTAGTGGTTTCCATATGATATGGTGGAGATAGAAGCCTGAGTACAGCAGTTAAGGAATATAACCTACATTTGTTCCTATAACCAAGTATAAAATATTTTTATGATAATTAAAGGAAAAGATCTCGTAAACAAAATATAAAAACCATACCGTACAGGAAAAAATAGAAAAATGTGACGTACTTCTAAGTGAATCCTACCACCAACACGAGGCTTGAACTCACAACCCCAAGATCTAGTCACACAGCCTACTAACTGAGCCAGCCAAGTGCCCCCCTCAAAGTGTGACTACTTAAAAATTAAACTTCAGACAAAAGATATGACAAAATTAAGCAAAATAAAACAGTCACAAAAGGACAAACAGAGTAGTTCATAGAGACACAAAGTAGAGCAATGAACCACAGGCTGGGCAACAAGAAGCAGAGTTAGCATTTAATAGATACATAATTTCAGTTTTACAAGATGAAGTAAGTTCTGGAGATGGACAGAAGTAATGGTTGTACAAAAACTACACTGAAACTGTCACTTAAAAATATACAAGATGTTAAGCTTTAGATGTGTAGTATACTACGATTACAAAAAAAAGCATAAAAAGTTAAAAATTAAGCCACATAATGAAAGTAGACAAAATTATACAAAGAATTTCCACAAATCAATAAGGAAAATACAAACCACCCAAAAATTTTTTAAGATTTTTATTTACTTATTTTTGCAAGAGAGAGAGCATGTGTGCACCTGCATGCAAGAGCAGAGGAGAGGGGCAGAGGGAGAAGCAGACTCCCTGCTGTGCAGGGCTGCACAGGCAAAGGATGTGGAACTCCATCCCAGGACCCTGCGATCATGACCTGAGCTGAAGGCAGACAACCAACTGAGCCACCCAGGTGTCCCAATTTTTTTTAAATGGGTAAGGAATAGGAACACTGAGTTCGCAAAGGAAAGCCTAATGGCCAATAAACGTAAAAATATGCTTTAATATCTCTATTGGGAAGGGAAACTAAAATTAAACTAAGCTACCATTCACATCCATCAGACTGAGAAAAATATAACTCTAATAAATGTCTGGTCACTAGAACTCTTACACACTGCTAGAAGAGTGTAAACTAATACCATCATTGATGAGCTGAAGCAATATCCAGTAATGCAGAAGATGCAAACACACTCAGATCCTATAGTCCTAGGAAAAACTCTCATGTGTCCAAGAAAACATGTAGAGTAATACACGATGCTTTTTTTGTACAACAGCTAAAATTTGAAACTACATGCTGTATATAGAGAATGAATAAACAACAACAACAAAAATGATGTGAAATACTGCATCATTTAAAGAACTAAAGCAATATGCACTATCATGGATAAATTCTTAAGCTTTAGATGTGTAGTATACTACAGTTACATCTAAAAAGGAGTTGCACAAGGGGCACCTGGGTGGCTCAGGTGATGATCTCCAGGTCCTGGGATCGAGCCCCATGTCAGGCTCCCAGCTTAGCAAGGAATGTACTTCTCTCTCTCCCTCTGCCCCTCCCCCTGCTTGTGCACACACTCTCTCTCAAATGAATAAATAAAATCTGCAAAAGAAAAAAAAAAGAAGAAAAGCTGTAGGAGATGTAGAATATTACAATCATCTATGAAAAAAATTTTTAAACTTTTAAAAACACTAAAAAAGTACTTTTTACACTAAAAATCTTTTGGTTTCAGTAGTAAAAACAAAAATATGAGTGGGAAGGATATAGGCATCTTCAGCACAGTGGTTACTTCTAAGAAAGAGAATGGAAAAGGGAAAAGGTTACAAAGTAGAATGTTGTTTTATTTATTTGTCAGAGAGAGAGCAAGCACAAGCAGGCAGAGTGGCAAGTAGAGGCAGAGGGAGAAGCAGGCTTCCCGCCGAGCAAGGAGCCAGATGCGGGACTCGATCCTAGGACCCTGGGATCATGACCTGAGCCAAAGGCAGTTGCTTAACCAACTGAGTCACCCAGGCGCCCCTGTTGTTGTTTTATTTCTTGAGGGAAGGGGCAAGTTAACCAAGTATGAGAGTTAAGATCTGTTAAATCTATACCATGAACATAAAGGTGTTCACACCTACTGTTTTCTAAACTTCTAAATGTAAAATATTCCATAATCTTAAAAAGCATCTTTAAAAATAATGGCCAGGTAGCAAGCAGCAGACATGATTGTACACTATTCTTTCCACCATAATCAGTAAATATTTGGGAGTCAAAAACCTAGTTTCCAACCCCTGTTCCACCAACAAGTTGCTTGATACTGAGAAAGTTATGTACTTTCTTCAGAGCTGCAATTTTCTAACCTGTAAAATAAGAATAACATCAATCTCATAAGGCTGACATACATATAAAATGCCAGGTAGTAGGCATTCAACTGAAGTATTCATTATTTTAAATTTACAATAAAAGCAAAGAACTAAAGGGAGAAAAAGGACAAAGGTTTTGAATGAAATGAAGTTTTCTCCTTTGCAAAATTACATAAGAGAACAAGGGATGTCAGATGGATATGACTGCCACTTTCTATCTTCCAAGACCTAATTTTAAAATAAGAATTTTAGGGGTGCCTGGGTGGCTCAGCCAATTAAGTGTCTGCCTTCCGCTCAGGTCATGATCTCAGGGTCCTGGGATGGAGCCCCATTGGGCTCCCTGCTCATCAGGGAGTCTGTTTCTCTCTCTCCCTTGATCGTTCCCCTACTCATGCTCTCGGTTACGCACTCTCTTATTCTCTAATTTAAAAAAAATAATAAAATAAATTAGGAATTTTACCAAGGGATTCAAGATTACATTTACCATAGGATTAGAATCTAGATTTCTTGGTGTAGGTTCAAGGCAGCCAGAGCCACATCAAGAAATCCCAAATAATCCTGTAAAGCTGTATTATCTGAAAGACTTCCAAATAAAGTACTTCTTTTTCGCTTAAAAAGGTCACATTTTAACACAAATTCTTCCCAATTTATAAGAGTCTCCTTTAATAAGCTTTTTTTTTTTTTAATTTATTTGACAGAGAGAGAGAGAGAGAGCACACAAGCAGGGAGAGCGGCAGGGAGAGGGAGAAGCAGGCTCTCTGCTGAGCAAGAGCCCCATGTGGGGCTTCCAACTCACAGGACCTTAGCCTAGGGGCAGCAGCCGCTTAACCGACTGAGCCACCCAGGTGCCCCTATAACTGTCTCCTAAAGATAGATTAACACCTTGAGAACAAGGTCCACATTTTTCTTTTTGCATTCCCTTTGGCCACAGGTTGTTTGGAAAGAGATGACAAAGAAACTCTATCTTAAGTACTAACGCCCCTTCATTTAAATCTTTTCTTCAGGCAAATTCACACAGAGCTATCACTACACCACAGAAGGAAGCCTTTATTATCCAAAACAACAATAAACAGAATATGAACATATAGCTAATTTTGACATCTTAACAGCTATCTGTTCTTATGTTCCAGGATTGCTCTGAGCACTGTAAAGATTCTCTTAATCTTCCTACATTCTTACAGATAGGAAAACTAAGATAAAGAGTCAAAGCTGCAGGTATTAGAAAACCCAGGACTCAAAGCAAATCTAATTCCAAAGCCCACGCTCTTAATCACTAAGCTAAATTTACTGTATCATGCCTAAAGAGTGAAATATCTCTGCCTCTTGCCAAATTTAAGTTCTCACACCAAGACAGAAAAAAAGGCAAAATATAATTAAATACAATAGTCAATATTAAACTGTCACTCATACTTTAAGTTTTATTAGCGTTCAGCATTTACAGTATTTATGAAAAAATAGTCCCATAAAGCAACCATATATAATGGTTAGAATGGACTGCTGTGCAAAAAGCGTGGGTTCATTAACCAGATCTGTATCACTGAAAAACAATCAATCTCTTCAGGCCTCAGTTTCCTGATCTTATAGATGAGGAATTTGGCCTAGATCTTAAGGTCTCTTTCAAGTTGAATACTCAATGCATTTTAACACATTTTCTAAGACACTATCAACATATTAGTAAATATATACATGTATATTTAGCTAAGAAATGGACAGTAAAGGTACAAAAATGTTTATAGCATGGCTGCTACTAGTTTTGAGTGTCACAAAGGGGTGACATATAGGGAATCCCAGATGCATCTAAATCCACGCCTGATGGACAGAGATCAAAGTCTTTATAATAGTAAAATAAAACAAGAAATGCACCCCAAACAGTATTACTTGGACAGGCTGCAATTTTTTTTTTTACCCCATCAAAAGCTTTCCTCACTCAGCCCACACCCAGAACCCCATAAGGCACATTATTTAAATAAGTTACACAGAACTGTAACTTATATAACTGTAAAAACTGCTTTTTCTACTCTTAAAAAAATTGTTCAAATTCTGGTTATATTCATTTCCAGCAAGGAATTTCACCTTTTTCTTTAAATCAAAAAGGAGAAAGTTTTAAAGAAAAAAATAATTGTTTACAAAGGGAAAACAAATATAAAATCTTAAAAACATCATTCAAAACTAGTAGTAGCCATTACTACTTTTTTGTACATTTATTGTCCATCTTTTAGATAAAATATACTACACATCTTACAAATTTAATAGTCTGAAGTGTTCTTTTTTTTTTTTTAAAAGATTTTATTTATTCATTTGACACAGAGAGAGAGACTACAAGTAGGCAGAGAGGCAGGCAGAGAGAGAGGAGAGAGGAGGAAGCAGGCTCCCCGCTGAGCAGAGAGCCCGATGCGGGCCTCGATCCCAGGACCCTGAGATCATGACCCGAGCCGAAGGCAGAGGCTTTAACCCACTGAGCCACCCAGGTGCCCTGAAGTGTTCTTCTAAAGAGTTTTGTCTACAGCAGTTCTCAATATTTGGCAGTCTGGAGACATTTTTAGTTGATACAACTGGCAGGAGAGAGGGTTGGTAGGGAGGGAGGAGGGTTAGCTGTGCTACTGGCAACTAGTGATAGAAGCCAGGGATACTACTAAATATCCTAAAATGCAAAGAAGATCCACTCACACCAAAGAATTCATTACCTGCCTAAAATGTCAACAGTGCTAAGAATGAGAAACTATGGTCTACAGAAATCAAGAGTTTACTTCTAAAGATTTGCCAACCAGTTCTATAGATCAAACTAGATCAAATACATTAAATTTAAAATGACAATACCAAATTTGAACACTTAAAACTACAAAAGTAGTTTTCATGAAATCAATTTGTTATGTCATAAATTTAAATATTCCCTATTGAAATCTTAGAAAATGTTAGCAAAGTACAATTACAATAAGAAAAACTACAGATAACATATAACAAACAAGAGTATGTACACTGACTTAAGGGCATTTTATTTCATTGAGCTTCAAATTTAAAAGTATTTTGCAGGGGCGCCTGGGAGGTTCAGTGTTTTAGGTGTCCAACTCTTTAGCTTCAGCTCAAGTCATGACCTCAGAGTCTTGAGATGGAGCCCATGGTGGGTTATAAGCTCAGTGGGGAGCATGCTCGAGATTCATTCTTTCACTCTCCTTTTGCCCCTCCCCCGGCTTAAAAGCTCTCAAATAAAAATTTTTTAATTTTTAAAAGTATTCTGCATATTGACATGCAGCTAAATCTTTAATTTACAGGTAACACTTATTTTTTTTTAAGATTTTATTTGTCAGAGGGAGAGGAGGAGGGGGGAGAGGGGAAGAGAGACAGAGAGCGTGCGCACTCACGCACAAGCAGGAGCAGCAGCAGGCAGAGGGAGAAGCAGGCCTCCCACTGAGCAAGGAGCCCCATGGGGGACACAATCCCAGGACCCCGGAATCATGACCTGAGCGGAAGGCAGATGCTTAACCAACTGAGCCACCCACACATCCCCTATTTTAATGTTTAAACTATTAAATTAGGTTGTGTTTAATTCCTATAACCAGTAATACAAACCAGTCTCAGTTATTTTTAAATAATTAAAGCATGCCAATCCTTGGAAAATAATGCCAGTGTGGTACAATATAAACACAAGCAGACCTAGACCCAAATCCCAAAGCTCTGTTTGCAGACAAAAAATTTAACTTCTTTGGATCTCAATTTCCTCATCTAAGAAATCTAATTCAAAGAATTGTTCTTAAAAATTAGCAATAATGGGGGTGCCTGGGTGGCTCAGTTGGTTGACCTACTGCCTTAGGCTCAGGTCATGATCCTGGAGTCCCAGGATCGAGTCCCACATCGGGTTCCCTGCTCAGCAGGGAGTCTGCTTCTCCCTCTGACTCTCCTCCCTCATGCTCTCTCTTCCATTCTCTCTCTCTCTCTCATATAAATAAAATCTAAAAAAAAAAGAAAAGAAAATTAGCAATAATACATAAACAAATGGTACTGAGAGCCACTCTACAAATGGTGGTTAGTTGTTAACAGCATTAATAATAATAATACAATCTGTGAATATAGATTATAATTTTATTATAGCCTCACAATCAACACTTCACTTAGTAATTCAACTCATAACTATAAAATGTATTTTAATCAAATTTCCATGGCAATTTGAAATATTACTTAAAATTCACACATATTTAAAATTAATGTCTGACACATAAAGGATGGATTTCCAAACAGCCTCAAGGAAAAAAGGCCTAGGTGCCTTTATTTATTTTTTTACGTAAATAACATATTTGCACGACTCAAAACTCGAAAGGGATCCTTTAATGCCTGTTACCCCAGACATCATCCATTCCCTTATATAGAAGTAATCGATTTTACCAATTTCTCATTGAGACAAATACACATATGTCCATCCCCCTTCTTCCAACACAAATGCTGGCTTCCTCCACACTATTCTGTACCTTGCTTTTCACATCTGACTTATCTTGGAGACTATATTTTAATTAACACACTTCAAGAATAGCCACTTATAACTTCTTATGGCCAGAATTAAGCAAATGTCAGCTCTTTATAAGACAACTTAAAAGCCCCCCCCCAAAAGGTCCTTAAAGCAACCAGTATTCTTAATAAACAAGAGCAAATGAAACAAACTTTGGTAAATGTGGAGAGTTACATAGATGAAATGATGAAATACTTGGTTACTTAACCAGACACTCAAAATACTACATTTCCACACTTAAAAAGGAAACACGTGGACTGTACTACAAGTCCTTCAATGAGCTGAAAGTAATCAACATAATTCATTTACAGAACTGGGCCTACTGAATTATTGATGAAATAAAATACTGGTGAAAATAAAGCTATTTATTGGTTATAATGCAAGATTAAATTATCTGACCCTTTTCTAAATGTACTTTGCAACTTATTTTCAGGAAGAAGTTTCCTTCCAGATTTATAAAGCTACTCTTCTTAAAAAAAAATTAATTTTTTTGCATTTCCTATTCTCTTCCTCTGAAATACTATAATGCTTACTTAAAGCAAGGCTTCAGCATCCCTTACCTATAAAGAGCAGTATTGTTTTAACAATGGGTGACACTAGATTTCTTTTAAGCTTTAATTGAAGTACTAAAAATATGGTGAAAGTCACCTCATATAAAGCAAAGAGACTATATGAATTACGAGAGGAGTAACTTAACCATTTTTAAGTAATAGAAAATAAAGCATTTGAAAGAAGTCTTATATTAAGTCTCAGGCTTGTACAACTTCATTATAGAAGAAATGTTTTAGGCCACTGGCAACTGTATTAACTGAATCCTTCATCAGGAATGAACTATCAACTATCCTCGAATTTATTTTCTTGTAAATAAAAGTAAGCATCATTGCTTCATTGTAAATCAGTACAGACATTTATGACCCTATTTCTGCACTGTACCGCAAAAATACAAAGTCATCCTTCCATTCAGAGTTTTGGCACTTGAACAAATACAGAGGTCAGAGTTCATACACATGCTCTGTAAAACAAATCATTTCTTATAGACTACTACATTCAATAAATCGACTGGTATTTGTTACTTTTAAGTTAATTTTAAAGAATTATATTCCACATGTCGAACTGGAAAAATAATCACTGTTGAGTCAGTGTCACAAATAAAGCTCAAGAACTATCACTTTAATCTGTTACTCATCACATACTCAGAATGAATTTCACAAATCATTTAGATTATCAAAGTTTGAACATAAGAGAAAAATACAAATAGTAATGATACATTATTAAAATGGTATGTGACATCTTGAAAATAATAAGTATTTCAGTATTTTTTATCCCTTTGTTAAATCCAAAGAGGAAAAAAAAACTTTGCACTCTTGTTGATTTAGGTATGAAAAATTGTACTGATACTTGCATAGTTTTGAGTCAAATCACTAGGATATTCCCAATATATTATATAAGTAAATATGGCCAACATCAGAGTAAATTCTGCAAGACTCAAAAGCAGCTTGAGACAAAAAAATGTTTTTAGTAATTTCAGATAAGATACATCGGGACAAACCTACTCAGTAAGGAGGTTTAACAATGTATTGATCTGGTGAAATCCCCTGTTTTTAATAGGGCTGTTTTTCAAAAGTAAGAATCAACTTAACTATGAGGGACATCATAATGAAGTTTCATGGCACAACACAACAGTCACAGAGGCATTGTCTTAGGAGAGACTCTCTGATCTGTACTTGTAAACAATATTTTGAAATAAGCTACTCATACCTACCACTATTTTTTCCCAACAAAAATATTTAAATGCCTTTAATACACCAAACAACTTGCCTTCGCCCAATCAAAAAGCTTTAGGTGTCAATAGAAAAGAGGCCTAGAAATTGGGGGTTGGGAGGACGGAGAAAATGAAGTAATTATCTAATTTGGAATTAATTTCCTACCTCAGGTGAAAATTCCCTTATCTCCCACTCAAATAAAAGAGTATCCCATTATGTCTCCTCTTCTCTCCCAACACCGAACTAAGGACGGAGTAACTCTGAACGTCCTTGTTTCATCAAAACCTAAGGCCTTTTATCGCTCCTTCCCAAAGGAAAGGACAGTGGAGGCCAGACCATAACGTGGAATACCCTTAAAAGTGTGGGCCTTTGAGCAGCGCGGCTCTCCGGATCCAGTTACCACCTTTCCCCTTCCCCCAACCCACTTCCCGGGTTTTCTCAGGCTCGGCCTGCTCCCTCCACACCCTACAGCCACACTTCCAGCTGTTGCCACTGCCTCGGGGCTCTCTGTAGAGCTCGCCCCCGTCCAAGAAGTGCCCTCTTCATCTGCCCCCCAAACCGCGTTCCTCTCCAGACCACCCGCCCGCGAGGCGGTCCATCCCAGGGCCCAGGGAGGGGAGGAGAAGGCGACGGAAGCAGGGGGAGACTGCTGCTTTCCCACAGGCAGAAGGGCGACCGCAAGGAGGGCCACCCAGGGGTTACCGGGGATATTGGGGTCGCCGCTGGAAGAACCCTCCCGCCCTGGGCTGGGGTGGGGGATGTCCGGGAGTTCATTTCTGACCTCCTCGCTCTTCAGCACCTCCTTGAACTCCCGCTTGATTCGCTGCACCGCGATGTTGGCCATGTCTCCGCCCGCAGCTGATTCGTACCCGCCTCCTCCGCCACCGCTACGACCACCGCCACCGCCGCCACCTCTTCCACCACCGTCTCCTCCCTCGGCGATTCACACCCGAGCACACGAATGCTGCCACTGCCACCCCGGCCGCCGCGCTCTCCTTAGTGTGGAATCACCTCCGCGCCCGGCCACCAAAATGGCGCCGGGTCCGCGCATGCGCAAGACGGTGACCCGGCCTGGCGGCGCAGCCGCTCCCGTTGTAGTCCCGTACGCCTCAAACGCGAGCCGCGCCGCGCCGCGCCGCGCCGCGCGTCTGTGCCGGAGCTGCGGCCGCGCGGCTCCGCCCTGCTGGCGTCTGGGGCCGGGAGGGTGCGGCTTCCGCGCTGGCCAGCCCTGCCAGGGCCTCCCGGGTCCTCACTTGCGCCTCCGCCCCTCTTCAGATCGCTGTGGTGTGGTCGGGGCTTCCAGCCCTTGGCCTCTGACCGAAGGCTGAGCCCAGCCTAACGGGTTCACGCGGCCCCACTCGGCTCCGAGCGCCTGGGAGCGCCGTCCTGACTCAGCCAGACCCAGAACGCACAGGCTTAATGTGCCTGTGTCCAGTGTATAAAAACAGCAATCCAGAACTCGATCCGGCCCATTTTCTGTTGGTGTAGCCCAGAAAGATCCACTGCGGTCCGTTTTTGTTCAGAAGCCATTAGAATGCCACTACTACTATTACCATTCCGGGTACTATGCGTCACTGAGTTAAGAGTGGTCATTGTTGAGTCCCATCCTGTGTATTTGAAACAGGTACTCCATGTAGATGCCTGAGGTGGATTTGGAAGCCAGATGTTGATCTTTGAGCTACTGAGGTAATTAATACCGAGTTTTAATAGTTTTTAACCTCAGAATCCCTGAAGAGCTTGTTTAAAAAAACAGGTTGCTAGACCCCCCCCTCCCTAGAGTGTGGGGTGGGCCTAATAATTTGCATCTCTAATAAGTTCTCAGATGTTGCTGCTCTTGCTGCTACACTATGAGAACCACTAAACTAAAACATGTGAAAATAGTTTGTATATTAAAGTGTAAAATGGAGAAATAGATGCTTCTTGTGCAGAAATGGTAGCTTTACTTCTGTAAGCCTAGGGCCTACAACGGTGTCTGGCACTGGTAGGCACTCAATAAATATTGAATGAACAAATGAAGATAAGAGTAAAGTGTTTTATAGGTGGAAAGTAAGTTTGAAATGCAATTTGAAAGTTGTTGCTGGGGTTTCAGTAAGTAATATGGTTTGGGTGCTGAGCAGTACTTTGAATAGAACATTCTGGAATAAGTAATAAAGGTTATTTAGAAGTTTTTATTTCATGAGCTTCTTTCACCTAATTAGTAAAGTACCCACCTCGAGAAATATCACGAATACACGGTCTTAGGAAAAATTGTTAAAATTATGGCACCAAAAAGGAAATATCTTCCGGCAGTGAATCATTCAAGTGGAAACACATGGAAAAAAAGTTTTTGAACTTCTGCCACAGGAACCAAGAGGAGATATTTGATTCCAACTCCCCTCCATGCCAGTTATCATGGCCAACCTTGGTTTCCTCACCTGCAAAATAAGGAAGCTGGATTAGATGATCTCTTTCAGGTTTTAAGAGGTCAGAATTCTAAAACATCATTAGAAAACATCCTAAGTGGACTAACGTAAATTATAAACCCTTCCGGCAGAGCCCCCTAGTGGTCCTAAGAGGAACCAACTACACGTGTGGGTTGTGATACAATGAATCATTGCTGTAATGTAAATCATGCAATGCTATGTGTGTATGTGTCAGTACATTAAAAATAATTATTTTGAAGTATGCAAAAACTGTTTTGAGTACTTTACATTTGTCAGCTTCATTCAGTCGCCAATCTTAATCTTGGAACTTCAAAGAAACTTGCAACAGTCAAATCACAGGAGGACTACTTAGAAAGGTATGATAATTTCTTTGAGAGAGAGGGGATTGGTCTTTTTTTTTTCCTTGAGAGACAGAGAGAAAGCGGGGGAGGGGAAAAGGGAGAAGGGGAGAGAGAATCTTAAGCAGGCTTCCCACTTAGCATGGAGTCTGACCCAAGGTTCCATCTCAAGACTCTGAGATCATGACCTGAGCCCAAAATCAAGAGTCCGACATTTAACCGACTGAGCCACCATGGCACCCCTGATCATGTTTAAACACACATAATCATTGGACCTGAAATTCTTCTAGGAAGTCATCCTACAGTCCTTCCAAAGAATGAGGCAATTACATATTAACCGATATGAGACAATTCCCAAAGCACATTTTAAGGGGAAAAAAGCAGTATGCTAAATGCAAATGTGTTATCTTGGATTAGATCCTAGAACTGAAAGGACAGAACTAGTGAAATCTAAATAAATTCTGTAGTTTAGTTACTAGTATTGTACCAATATTAATTCCTTAGTTTTGTCGTGGTATTACGGTTATGTAAGATGTTAACATTAGTAGAAGTGAGTAAAGAGTATAGGAATCTCTGAAACTTTTCTATAAATCTACAATTACTTCAAAAGAAAAAGTTTACTTTTGAAAAAGGACTATGCAGTCCGTATTGTGTGTAGTATACCACCTTATGTGTGAAGGAAGAAAGGACTATACTTGTGTATGTAATACTTGTGAATCCTCAAAATATCACTGGAAAAATGCATAAGAAACTGACAGTAGGGGTTATCTCTGAGAAAGCAACTTAAATGCCTTGAAGAAGGCAAAATGGGAGAATTTTCACCATGTACCCTCTTGTACATTTTACCTATTCAAAACTACATTTTGGGGGCGCCTGGGTGGCTCAGTCGGTAAAGCCTCTACCTTCAGCTCAGATGATGGTCTCAGGGTCCTGGGATCGAGCCCCGCGTCGGGCTCTCGGTTCAGCGGGGAACCTGCTTCCCCCTCTCCCTCTGCCTGCCTCTCTGCCTACTTGTGATCTCTCTCTCTCCCCACCCTCACCCCCGGTCAAATAAGTAAATAAATAAATAAATAAAATCTTTAAAAAACAAAACATTACATTTTTAAAAATGAGTTTCCAGTAATGCAGATTATAAGCTCTTCATGTTATGATCTAGTTCTGGTTGATTATTTCATTAAACATTAATTAATTAAACAAATAATTATTGAATGCCTACTATGTGCCAGGCATGATATAGGTCCTAGAGGCGTGTCAGTGAACAAGAAACAGAAAACTTCTGGAATTCCAGGATTCACAGTCTGTCATGGATAGGGAGAATTCATCTCAAAGTATAGTCCACAGAAATGCGGGGTCAGTCTGCAATGACCAAACTATTATCATAATACAACTAAGACATTATTTGCCTTTTACTGTGCTGACATTTGCACTGATGACATAAAAAGCAATAGTAGACAAAACAATTACTGTACTAGTAATAATTTTATTAATACCATGCACTCACTATTAAAAATACCGTTCTGGGGTGCCTGGGTGGCTCAGTCCCTTAAGTATCTGACTCTTGGTTTCAGCTCAGGTCATGATCTCATGGGTGGTAAAATTGAGCCCCACATCGGTCTCTGTTTGAGATTCTCTCCCTCCCTCTGCCCCTCCCCTCTCTAAAATAAATAAATAGAGCTTTAAAAAAAAAAAAAAAGAAGAAGAAAAATACCAGTTGCAGGGGCGCCTGGCTGGCTCAATTGGTGGAGCATGTGACTTGATTTCAGGGTCCCAAGTTTGAGTCCTGCATTGGTTACAGAGCATACTTTAAAAAAAAAAAAGTTTTACTTACTTTTTTAACTAAGCATTACACTTTATTTTATTTTTTGTTTTTTTAACATTTTTATTAAATGTTAATGGGCATGGGGATCATGACCTGAGCCAAACGCAGATGCTTAACTGACTGAGCCATCTAAGTGCCCCTCACTTTTTTTTTAAGATTCTATTTTTAAGGGCGCCTGGGTGGCTCAGTGGGTTAAAGCGTCTGCTTTTGGCTCAGGTCATGATCTCAGCGTCCTAGGATCGAGGCCCGCATCGGGCTCTCTGCTCAGCAGGGAGCCTGCTTCCTCCTCTCCCTGTCTCTCTGCCTGCCTCTCTGCCTGCTTGTGATCCCTCTCTCTGTGTCAAATAAATAAATAAAATCTTAAAAAAAAATTCTATTTTTAAGTTATCTCTACACCCAACATGGGGCTCAAACTTAAAACCCTGACATCAAGAGTCACACATTCGGGCGCCTGGGTGGCTCAGTGGGTTAAAGCCTCTGCTTTCGGCTCAGGTCATGATCTCAGCGTCCTGGGATCGAGGCCCGCATCGGGCTCTCTGCTCAGCAGGGAGCCTGCTTCCNTCCCTCTCTTTGTAAAAAAAAAAAAAAAAAAATTTAAAAAAAAAAAAAAAAAAAAGAGTCACACATTCTACTGACTGAGAGAGCCAGGTGCCCCCTCTTTTTTTTTTTTTTTTTACCAGTTTCACTTTGGAATGTGTTTGATGAAGCAGTGGAAATTGATTTTATTAAACTTGAACTTTTGAATACATGTCTTTTTAATATTGTGTGTCATTCTTGGGAAGGATAGAGAAAGCACTTCTACTGCATACCAAAGCACATAGTTAAGCACTTGCACAATTGGTTAAGTTGTGAGCTAAATTAGCCACTATTTCCATGGAACACTATTTTTACTTAAAATAATGATTGAGACAAACTATGTTTATCAAGGATTGGGTATTTGGCAGACATTTTATCACAAATGAACTAGGTGAGCCTGTCACATCAAGAAAAACAACTGGCAGAATTTGTTACCAATGACAAAATTCAAACTTCCAACTGAAAATTAGACTTTTAGAAAATGTATCCGTCCCTGTGACTTGACAGCTTCCCAATTTACTTAAAGATATTTTGACTAAATCGGTGGTGAAATTAATAAACACGATTGCTTGAAATTTTACAATGAAATGTGTTGATAATGGGAAGATCTGTACAAGCCGGTGAACTAATATTTTCTAAATGACCAATGCATGATGTTACAAAATCATGCATGGGTATAACATCCATTCAAGGTTTGAGACAGACCAATGGATATTAATCTAACAGAGTATAAAAAATGCACTGGTAACATTTCAGATCCCACACTGCAACTAACCTTTGAGGGATGACCCCTTGTCTGGATTTAGTGTAGTAGTGAAGAATAATATCCACAATTAGCTGAAAAAGTTAGTAAAACATTTCTTCACTTTCCAACTACGTATTTGTATGAGATTGGATTTTCTTCATCTACTTCAACCAAAACAATATATGCACATACTGACTGCAAAAGCATACATGAAAATCCAACTGTGAAGGGTGCCTAGGTGGTTCAGTCGTTAAGCGTCTGCCTTCAGCTCAGGTCTTGCTCCCAGGGTCCTGGGATGGAGTCCCTCATCTGGCTCCCTGCTCGGCAGGGAGCCTGCTTCTTCCTCTCCTGTTCCCCCTGCTTCTGTTCCCTCTCTCGATGTGTCTCTGTCAAATAAATAAATAAAATCTTTAAAAAAAAGAAAAGAAGAAGAAAATCCAGCTGTGTTCTGTTAAGCCAGGCATTAAAAAGAGATTTTTATCTTGGAAAATACAATTCTTTTTCACTAAAAATATGTTATTTATGTAAGTTTGTAGCAGGCTTATTATTTTTTTTGTTTTATTATAGTAACTATATTATTAAAGAGAGAGAGCAAGAGCAAGTAGGGAGAGGGGCAGAGGGAGAGAGACAGAGGGAATCCCAAGCCAACTCCATGCGGATGCGGGACTCGATCTCATGACCCTGAGATCATGACCCGTGCCAAAATCAAGATTCGGCTGCCCAACCGACGGAACCTCCCAGGTGCCCCTATTATAATTATTTTTAAATAAATGTTCCAATAATTTCTGTTTTAATTTCTAACACAATGTTGTTTAACCCACATAAACAAATGCTCTTTGGAATCGTCAATATATATATATATTTAAGATTTTATTTATTTATTTGACAGAGAGAGACAGCAAGAGAGGGAATACAAACAGGGAGAGTGGGAGAGGGAGAAGCAGGCCTCCCACTGAGCAAGGAGCCTCTTGCAGGGCTGGATTCGGAGCTCGATGTGTGGCTTGATCCTAGGACCTTGGGATCATGATCTGAGCCAAAGGCAGTCGTTTAACTCATTGAGCCATCCAGGCACCCCTGGGATCCTCAATATTTTTAAAGAGTGTAAAACAGTCCAAAGTACATTTGAATATACTGTACTGCTTAGACACAAGGTTAGATCTAAAAAGTCACACACTTTTGGAGTATATAATTTACATAAACATTATATATGTGAAGGTTGTCAACTTGGTCTTAGATTGATGGAGAGTTAATCTGGTAACTCTTCTGTTGCCTCTAACAGAATAATGTGTTTTGATCTTTTGATTCACTTAAAAAAAAAAAGTTCAGCAAGGTACAATAGTGCTTTCCTGACCCCTGATATCCGAAATGTGCAAGTGTTCCTTTTGGTAGTTCCTGCTAGTTACTGTCACTGCTCTTCAGATTCAAATTTCTTGTTCTTTCGAAGGTAGAGCAATTTTTTTCCCCTATGCCCTTTCCTGACCTTGTATTGGCCAGCTTTTTGAGACTTTTTTCCTTTCTTTCTCTCATCACTGCCTGTTCTACCCAAGCCTCTCATTTAATTTTTTTTTTGAAACACCCAGTCATAACTCTGAGGTCATTTTGCCTTTTTTTCTTTCACTGAATTCTGCCCTTCCCATCTTGTTAGCTTCTCTCCCCTACCCACCCCAGCTGGGGTGAGGAGCTCTAGTGGTAAGAGTGGAAAACAGCATTTAGATCCACAGTCGAACTTCTAAACTAAGGTCCAGGCCAGTGGGCACCACAATATTGATTGTAATGCACATTATAGTACGCCAAACTTAGAGGACAGAGCAGAACTCCCACCATTGTGGCTTTCAGAATATCTGCAGCATGGAGTCGAAAGTTGATTGTTATAGCACAGAATATGTTTCCTTGTCTTAAGTTACTGATTTGGTTCCTGTTTAGGCACACAGTTTCTTTAGGTGGGAACTTTTTGAGGGAAGGACTTTATAATTTTACTCTTTCCAAGGAATATGCAGCTTCAACTGGGACATGGCTATAGGGCCTTCACACTTCATGGTTAAGACACTAGCCAACTTTCCAGGAGACTGCCCTCTGCTGACCATCTCAGTTTTTTGTTTTGTTTTGTTTTGTTTTGTTTTTTGTTTTTTTGCTGACTTGGTTGATTCCTTTCTGTCCTCTAAACGAGAGTCCTCTATTTGAGACCTTAGAATTGTTGGGGCCCCAGTGCAAAGATTCCCAATCCTTTAGAAAAATCGAAATCCCCTTCCTTTGGTCATCTCAAAGGCCATGGACTTCCCGCTAAATAAAATCCACAACTAGCTTCTACCTACTCGACCCCCTCAATCATGTAAATTATTTATCATTCATTTAGAATACAGAATTTCATAAATCATATAAGCCTCATCAAGTTGGTCAGATAGTCTTCGTGCGCTCCTGCAAATCTGCTCTCCAACATTCTCTACTCTGTGCCCCTGGATTCTGGAAGTATGATCTGCAACATTGTCCTGACATCAATAAGACTTCTTTACCTTCTGGATTCCAGTTGAGTGTGGCCAATGAATGGGAGGCTCTGGCAGGAAATGAGGCTAAGGATCAGCAATGCTATATTTCCCTACCAAAGGCTGCAGTTCCTGTCCAATAGCTCTCCCCGTCAGCTGTAGCTACAGCTACTGCTAGTGGTCTTTTAGGATTCTGGTCATCTTGCTCCCTCTACCCCTTCAAGCCTGGAGGTGCCAAGCGGCCCCTGCTATTGTTAGCCTTTATCAGCTTCCTATAACTTTTAGAGTCTCTTTAACAAATTCTTCTGACTAACCACCTGCTTCCTGCCAGGACTCTGCTGATATTCACGGTACAACGATAATTTCTTACTTTCCTGGATGTTGCTGTCATTGAGAAAAGTTACCACTCTCTCTACTGTTCTGTAGGCTCTGCCTTAGGATTAGTGGAGCCCACTGTAACAACTTTCCCCACTAGGGTGATGACCTAACCCAGAAGGACCAACTGAGAATGACCACTGTAGGTATTGCTCTATAAATAATAGATAAATATCTTTCCCTTTCTTGAAGCTTCCTGGGATAGAGATTCATAATCACTTGCAGATCACTGTAGCTGAACATTCAGCTATCTTAGGGAATGGCTCCTTTCTATGGTGAACGATCCGCTTTAAGTCTCTCTTTCCAGAGGTTTAGAGAAGCATGCAAATAATTCTCCCTGTGCGCTCTGAAGCTAGCAAGCAGCATGACTTAGGTAGGCACTCTCAGGAGAGCCTACAGAAGCCAGGCTTCTCTGCATAGGAGAGCTGTAATGAAAAGCATAATCCAAAGTAGCAGGAGACGGACTTATCATATAAACAACTCAGCAAAAGCTCTGTGCTCAGAATTTGTTGCAACTACATTTTATCTTCCTTTTTATGATTTCAACCTGTTAACAATGTTGTAAATTCTTACACATCTTTAACCTATTAGTATAATATATTTTTAAGTTAACATTAGGAAAGACAGTTCTGTGTATTTATTTTTCTTTTTTTCCCTCCTCCCCAGAAGGTTATTTTTATTTTTTTATTTTGTTTTTAAAGACTTTATTTATTTGAGAGAGAGAGAGAGAGACAGAGCATGAGCAGGGGGGAGGTGGCAGAAGGAGAGGGAGAAACAGACTACCTGCTGAGCAGGAATTCCCTACACGGGGTTCAATCCCAGGACTCTCAGATCATGACCTGAGTCAGAAGGCAGATGCTTAACAACTGAACCACCCAGGCACCCTTTAACTTTAAAATTTACTTTTAGGTCTTTGATCCATTTTTAGTTAATTTTTGAATGTGATGTAAGATATGGGTCCCATTGCATCATTGTGCATGGGGATGTACAGTTTTCCCAGCATGATTTGTTGAAAAGATTGTCCTTTCCCCAATGAATGGTCTTGGTCCTTGTTGAAAATTCTTTGACCATGTATGTAAAGGATCATCTCAAGCCTTTAAACACAGGTTATTCTCAGCTTTCTTCCCAGGCAAAGCTTTACACTTGAAGAAAAGGCATTATTGTCAACATTTATGAGTATACAAGTAACTATGTTAGATGCCAGGCATACATGGAGAAATGAGGTATGGACTCTGCTCACGAAACTACCAGTTTATTGGGGAAATAGAATATCTCATTAAAATACATGCAAATAACATAGTACATGCTAATTTAAAATAAGTGCCACAAAGGGGCACCTGGTTGGCTCAGTTGGTGGAATATGTGACTCTCGATCTCAGGGTTGTGAATTCGAGCCCCACATTGGATGTAGAGATTACTAAAAAAATAAAATCTTTTTTTTAAGATTGTATTTATTTATTTGACAGAGAGAGACACAGCGAGAGAGGGAACACAAGCAGGGGGAGTGGGAGAGGGAGAAGCAGGCTCCCCGCTGAGCAGGGAGCCTGATGTGGGGCTCCATCCCAGGACCGTGGGATCATGACCTGAGCCAAAGGCAGACGCTTAATGACTGAGCCACCCAGGTGCCCCAAGTACATTTTGAGCTAATTTTTCTGATAGGTTTATGTAAAGTTAGAGTCTAGATTCATTTATTTGCATGTGTATATCTAGTTGTCCAGCACCATTTGTGAAAAGACTAACTTCATTCCATTGGATTGCCTTTGCTCCTTGTCAAAGATCAGTTCACTACATTCACTATACATACAAATATATATATATTTTGCACATATTTGTGTGGATCTGTTTCTGGGTATTAGTCATTGATCTCTTTGTCCATTCTTGCACCAGTACCACACTGTCTTGATTATTGCAGCTTTATAGTGAATCTTGAAGTCAGCTAGTGTCAGTCCTCCGACTTTGTTCTTCTTTTCCAGTCTTGTGTTGGCTATTCTGTGCTTCAGTATTCTTTTAGAGCATTTTAAAATAAGCTGCCCAAGGATTATCTCTGACTCAGAAATTGTAACTCTGACCAGTAATTGATTAGGGAGGGACCAGATGTTTTCCTGTAATAGTTGAGCTTAATTTATAGAAATGAATAGGATGTAATGTGTTTTTTTTTCCCCTGTTGCTAGTAAGGATAAGACCAAGATTATATTTTATTGTCCCTGATGACACTGACCAGTTTTGCATCTAATTTAGCAATCTTATTTCAGCATTTCTTTTCCCATTAAACTCCTTTCCTTTTCCTTTTTTCTGTGTTTTTTTTAAGATTTTATTTATTTATTTGACACAGAGAGAGAGATAGTGAGAGAGAAAGCACAAGCAGGGGGAGCAGCAGGCAGAGTGAGAGTTAGAAGCAGGCTCCCCGTTGAGCAAGAAGCCCGATGTGGGGCTCGATTCCAGGATGCTGGGATCATGACCTGAGCTGAAGGCAGCCACTAAACCGACTGAGCCAACCAGGTACCCCTTCTTTTTCCTTTTTAAAGATTTTACTTATTTTCAGTAATCTCTACACCCAACGTGGAGCTGGAACTCACAGGCCCAATAATCAAGAGTCACATGCTCTGGGGCGCCGGGTGGTTCAGTTGGTTAAGTATCCAACTCTAGATTTCTGTTCAGGTCGTGATCTCAGGGTCATGATCTCAGGGTTGTGAGATCCTATGGAACCTGATTAAGATTCTCTCTCTCCCTCTCCCTCTGCCCCTACCTGCTCTCACTCAAGCACCTTCTCTCTCTTTCTGTCTTTCTACAAAAAAAAAAAAAAAAAAAGTGTGACATGCTTTTCCAAGGGAGCCAGCCAGGTACCCCTAGTTCTCCTTTTCTGAAGGGGCTCAGAATTCTACTGGTTGTTTCATTAATGAATTAAATAAAACTTAATTCACTTTGTATTTGTATAATAATTAAAAAATCAATTTCAGAATTATTTTCACAAAATAAAACTAAAATAATTATCTAACAATAAACATTATAATGATATAGCATGTAAAAAACCATGAAACGTTATTGAGAAGACTCAAATAAAAAGACACATCTCTCTTGGAAGACAAAATTTTAATGATTTTTCCCATCTGCTCAAAATAAATTGTAAATTTAATGCTGTTCCAACTAAAATTTCAAGGGGCTTCCCCCCATCTGAACCATTTCATCCTAAATCTAAGAATCTTTAAAAAAGGAAGACATTATTAGATATGAAAATATACTTTAAAGCTGTTGAGAATCAAATCATTTTCTGAATGGATAGTACGGCGAGAATGGACTGATCCAGCAGTTTATGAAGATTTAATGTGTGATACATGTGGCATTTCAAATTGGTAGAAAAATAATGAATTGTTTAATAAGCAGCATCAGGGTAATTTGGGAAAAACAATGCTACCCTCCACCCCACAATAGTCACCATGCACAATAGCTACATCATTCTATTTACTGCTTCCCAAATACATGATGCTATTTTCATGCTCCCATGCCTTTGTGTATGCTGTTCTCTTTGCTTGGAATTCCTTTTTTACCTTATTCACTTGCTGACATCCTATTCTTTCAAGATCCAAATTAAACATCTGTGACACTTTCCTTCCTTCTCCAAACAAACTTACAGTCTCTTTTGTGCAGTCACTGTGTCTACCACATATATCTACTATTGCACTCATAATGTTCTATTTTTATTATTTATTTATATTTCTATACCCTTTGCTAAACTGTAATCATCTTATGGTCAGAAACCATGTCTTTTTAATGCTGTCTCTTTATATCTAGTATAAGGTGCTTCATAATGGACACTCAATATATATTTTTTACATTAATGAATGAAATTAAATGTTATACTTTGACTGATACATTTTGACTGAAATGTAGTGATGAATAAATAAATGGTTGTTATAAGCCCATATGGCAGTTGTGAGCATGTGCTCAAACACCAGACTACTTCAAATTTGAATTTCATTCGCACTTGTAGTTGTGTGATCTTGGGCAAATGACTTAACTTCTTTTTATCAGTTTCCGCTTCTGAAATGGCTCCAATTGTAGTTACCTCATAGGATTGACATGAGGATTTTAAAAGTTAGCATAGCCTTCTGCAACCAGGAAGAAATGGGATGATCTCAAAATGAATGAAAAAAAGGCAATCAACAGATGTCAAGACCAAAATGACACAGATGTTAAAATTATTCTACAAAGATTTCAAAGAAGATATCATAAGTATGTTTCAATAAGCAATTTGAGTAAGCATGAAGAAAAAGAACAAAACAGAAAGTTTTGAAAAGAGACAAAGTCTTAGAAGAGAAATAGGATATATAAAGGAGAACCAAATGGAAATTTAGAGCTAAAAAATTCAATAACCAAAATAAAAATCTTAATGGATAGGCTCAACAGAAGAATGGAGAGGACAGATGAAAGAACCTATGAACTTGAAGATAGAAGAGTAGAAATTATGCAATCTGAACAATAAGAGAAAATGGATTTTTAGAAAAATTAACAAAAATCTTGAGAACTTAGGAAGTTACAACAAAAAAGTCTAATACTCGTATTTTTAGAGTTCTGGACAGAGGACTAAGAGAACAGTGCTGAAAAAGTATTTGAAGAAATAGTAACTGAAAAATTCCCCAATTCAGCAAAAACCAACCAACCGACCAACCAACCAACCGAAAAATCCATAAGCGGTTGCCAGAACCAGACTGAACACCAAACAGGATAAACTTAAAGAAATCTATGTCAAGGCACATCATAGTCAAACTTTTGAAAACTGAAGTCATGGGAACATTTTGAAAGCACTCAGAGAGGGTGCCTGGGTGGCTCAGTGGGTTAAAGCCTCTGCTTTCGGCTCAGGTCGTGATCTCAGGGTCCTGGGATCGAGGCCCGCATCGGGCTCCCTGCTGAGCGGGGAGCCTGCTTTCCCCTCTCTCTCTCTGCCTGCCTCTCTGCCTCCTTGTGATCTCTCTCCCTCTGTGAAATAAATAAATAAAATCTTTAT
>LNAC01000005.1:5222992-5323911 GCA_002007465.1 Ailurus styani | reverse complement strand
GATCCCAGGACGCTGAGATCATGACCTGAGCCGAAAGCAGAGGCTTTAACCCACTGAGCCACCCAGGCGCCCAAATAAAATCTTTAAAAAAAAAAAGAAAGCACTCAGAGAGAAATGAAATTTACTATAGGGAGAAAACAATTAGAATAACACCAGATTTCTCATCAGAAGCCATGCAGGCCAGAAGAAAATGGCATAACATTTTTGAAGTTATGAAAGAGAAGAACTGTCAAAACAGAATTTTTTTTTAAAGATTTTATTTATTTATTTGACACAGAGAGAGAGATCAGATCACAAGTAGGCAGAGAGGCAGGCAGAGAGAGAGGGGGAAGCAGGCTCCCCGCTGAGCAGGGAGCCCGATGCGGGCCTCGATCCCAGGACGCTGAGATCGTGACCTGAGCCGAAGGCAGAGGCTTTAACCCACTGAGCCACCCAGGCGCCCAAAAACAGAATTTTCTATCCAGAGACAATATCGTTCAGAAATGAAGGATCATTCAAGACATTCTCAGATGTGGGGTGCCATGGTAGCTCAGTTGGTTGAGCATATGCCTTTGGCTCAGGTCTGAATTCCTGAGTTTATCAAGCCCTTCTCCCTCTCCCTCTGCCCCTCTCCCTGCTTGTGCTCTCTCTCTCTCTCTCGAGTAGATAAATAAAATATTTTTTTAAAAAAGACATTCTCAGATGAAGGAGAACTAAGAGAATATGACATCAAGTTCACCAAATTAGACCTACCCTAAAAGAATAAAGGAAGTTCTCTTTGATTTTTTAAAAGGTTTTATTTATTTATTTATTTATTTATTTGACAGAGGGAGAGAGATCACAAGTAGGCAGAGCAGCAGGCAGAGGGAGAGGGGGAAGCAGGCTCCCCACCAAGCAGGGAGCCTGATGCGGGGCTCGATCCCAAGACCCTGAGATAATGACCCGAGCCAAAGGCAAAGGCTTAACCCACTGAGCCACCCAGGTGCCCCAGGAGTTCTCTTTTAAATGAAAGGAAATGATAAGAGAAAGAATCTTGTAACATTGGGAAGGAAGAAACAACACAGAAAGAGCAAAAATACAGCTAAATGCAAAAGACTTTTCTTTTTTTCTTTTTTGTTTTTTTTAAGATTTTTTATTTATTTATTTGACAGAGAAAGACACAGCAAGAGAGGGAATATAAGCAGGGGGAGTGGGAGAGAGAGAAGCAGGCTTCCTGCCGAGCAGAGAGCCCAATACAGAGCTTGATCCCTGGACCCTGGGATCATGACCTGAGCCAAAGGCAGACGCTTAACAACTGAACCACCCAGGCGCCCTTAGACTTTTCCATTTGGCCATTGAAACAAAAATTATAATACTGTCTAATGTGGTTCTCACTGTATATAGAGGAAATATTTAAGACAATTATATTATAAATGCAGGACGGTAAAGGAACATGAATGAAGGTAAGGTAAAATGTCAACACCAATAGATTTAATTATAGCAGTGGTTACACAAATCTACACGTGTGAGAAACTGACACAGAATTATACACACATGTTGTACTAATGTCAAATTCCTGGTTTTGTTACTGTACTATAATTACATAAGAGGTAACCATTGGGGGAAATTTGATTTTACATTAAGCCACATTGCATTACTTTTTTGTATCGGCTTTTTCAGATCTTCTGGAATCTTCATTTCGTCTTTGAGACAGTCATCTGTTAATCACCCCCCATTTTGTATTAACTACAAATTTGATTAACATGTCCAATATGCTCCTTTATGTTAAGTGATTCATGAAAATGTTTAACAGAATAGGGTCATAGAGGCTTCTGACAAACTACTGGAAACTTCTATTTCACCTTTGTATAAACTGTTTCAACTTCCAATGAACTGTACTGTCATCAAACCTTCCTTGCCCATGAAGATTTGTCAAATGTCTTGAAAATTAAGGCTATACAAGGTCCATAGCCCTTTCTTGCTCTATCACAGTAGTGAGAGCAATGATGAAGAATAATGGCTACTACTTACTGAGGGATGAGACCAAAACTTTTTTAATATAATTTTTAAGCTAGTCCTCCCAAAAAGTTTCTGACATAGGTTTAATTATTTTAATTTTTGATGTGACAGAAGAATTCAGTTTCCCTAGGGCCCACGTGGGTATGGTCTGGTTACAAGACAGGCTCTGAGAATTTGAGCGTCCAAGTCTCCCTTTTGGTCAGTGGGGGAGCTGGGAACGGAATTCAGCCTCATCCCACTCCCAGGCCCATCTTCTTCCCTTGTGTCTCCCCGTAGGGGTCAGACCAGGGAGAGTAGGAACCCTGTTGGAAAGGAAGAACATTTCATTTAGAGCCACGTATTTTTTTTTAGTGAATTCATGCTGTGTCTTATTTTCACCACTTTTTGAAAGATTCACAAACCATTTGTCTAATTTTCCATTCCAGAATTTTGCCAAGGAAAAAATGTGTTCACAGGCTTATAGTTTCTTCTTTTAGAAAATGAGGACATTTGTCCATCTCCAATCTTCTGGCACCTCTCCGGTTCTCAACAAAGTTAGACCACATTTCAAATTCTCTCAGTAAAACCAGAGAAGTGAAGTTACACTTAAGGGCTGGATGTTTTCCTATATCCTCACCTGCCTTGGACTAAAATTCTCTCTTTCACGTGCAGCTCTTACCTTTTCTAATTTGAGGACAATTCTTTGTGATGGAAAATGAAAGCAAAGTAGGAGGTGATGAATTCTGCTTTTTCCTCTGTCATCTGTTATCATTACACCTTCTGTTCCTTGTTCTTCTTGCTGGGGACATCAATTTTTCTGACACTGCCTTTATGTATTGGTGCTATTAAACAATGGTATTACCAGGTAGTATTTTTGGATTAATCTGTTAAAATATATCATAGACGATTAGTATAAAACCTCGCTTTTAAAATTATTTTGCCTATTTCAAAGTGTTTTAGAGCTGTTCTGCTACATAAAAAATAACTATGAAGTGTCCTATATACAATGTTTCTTCTAAAATGTAGTTTTAGAAAATAATTCAACGACTTTATTGTTAAAACAAAGATCTTTTTTTTCCAGTCTCACTGAGGTATAATTGACATACAACATTGTATAACTTTAAAGTATACACTTAAATATTGCAAAATGATTACCACCAAAGAATTAACTAACACCTCCATCCTGTCACATAATTAATATTTCTTTTTTGCAGTGAGAACATTTAAGATCTACTCTCTTAGCAACTTTCAAGTATATAACATGGTATTATTAGCTCTAATTGCCATAAGTTTGGAAGTTTGTACCCTTTGACCAATATCTCCCCCATTTCATCCACCGCCCCCCAAACCCCTAGAAACCACCATGTTATTCTCTGTTTCTCTGAGTTTAGCTTTTTTATATTAAAATGGAGGACCTTTCAAATGGTAGGAACAGAAATTGCATTCTCTCTCTCAGAAAATACAAAATGGTAATGCAGGGGGAACAAGAGATATTATATTAATAATAGAAATTTGGGGGCATATGAGTGGCTCCGTCATTAAGCATCTACCTTCGACTCAGGTCCTGGGATCGAGTCCCGCATCGGGCTCCCTACTCAACCAGGGCGCCTGCTTCTCCCTTTGCCTCTCTCCCATTTGGTGCTCTCTCTCAAACAAATAAATAAAATAAAATAAAATAAAGAAATTTTGTTTATACCATTTTCCCTCTTCCAAGTTATTCATTCTCTCTGTTCATGAACGAGCCTTATGTTTTATTTTTTTTTAAGATTTTATTTATTTATTTGACAGAGAGAAACACAGCGAGAGAGGGAACACAAGCAGGGGGAGCGGGAGAGGGAGAAGCAGGCTTCCTGCTGAGCAGGGAGCCTGATGTGGGGCTCCATCCAGGACCCTGGGATCATGACCTGAGCCAAAGGCAGACACTTAATGACTGAGCTACCCAGGCGCCCCTAGCCTTGTGCTTTAATACTCGATTTGAATGTCCATAGATTTCCTATTTAAAAAAAAAAGATATTGGCCATCATTTTGTATTTCCCCGAATAGCTAGCCAGAAACACTCTTCAAAGAAAATGGTTACAATTCTACATTCAGTTGCTTCATTTATGTGTTTTCAAACCTCAAAGAGATGACTCAGAGCTGACTCTTGGGGTGGGCATCTTAGAATTCAGCCACACAAAGTTTATGCTTGGCATTTTCAGGATTTCATCTCTTCTCTGCCCTTCCTAAATTCTCTTAATGTGACAGCATTTTCGGTCCACTTCAATGAGCTGTTCTAGAACACCTGCCACATGTAGTCCTTGTCATTTGCTTTGGATTACAACTATGAATCAGTCTCTGCCTGTAAGACCCTCATGCCCTCTTTGGGAAGACAGCCGTGTCAATAAGTAATATAACAGTGTGTGATGTGTGAAACAACTGAAGCATGTGTAAGGCTGTGAAACAGAGCAGAGGAGGAAATTCTCACTGCGTGTGAGGTTCAGGAATGTGTCTCAGCACCAGTGAGTGTTGCAGTCACCAGATATGAAAGGATGAATAAGTATGCAGCAAGAAGTCAAGGTGAAAAGGACATCCCAGGCAGCAGAAATACCACGTAGAAAAGAGCGTGATGTATATGGGAAAACAAAGATGTGACCATGGTTCAGGTGCATGGGTAAGTCAAGGGTGGGGTCCAGACCATGATGCCGTGTAGGCTGTGTAAAGGAATTTGAACTTCGTCCTGGCTGCAGAGGGTTTTGAGTGTGGAAATGATATGGTCAGAAGAGATCTTTGAAGATTATCCTGGCAGCGGTTTGGAGGATGACTTGGAGAGGGCTGGACTGGAGGCAAAACCACCAATTAGGAGATTATTTTATTAGTCTTGCCCTAATCCATGTATTGGTACTGAAAAAGAGATTATGCCAAAGTTTAAGCTGACCAGGAAGTTACATTAACCCAGTGACCGGTGATAGTTTCGATGTGGGAGAGGAGGACAAAATGGCTCCTAGATTTCTGGTTTGTGGTTTGGCTAGCTGCTTAAGACTTCCAAACTAATATCCCTGCTTTAGCTCTTCCCACTCTACTGTCTCGAATAGCAGTCTGGGTGATTTTTCCCTTTTGACTTTTTTTTTTTAAGTTTTTCTTTTATTTATTTGACAGAGAGAGAGAGAGCAAGAGAGGGAACAGAAGCAGGAGGAGTGGAAGAGGGAGAAGCAGGCTTCCCACTGAGCAGGGAGCCCGATGCAAGGCTCAATCCCAGGACCCCAGGATCATGACCTGAGCTGAAGGCACATGGTTAACCACTGAGACATCCAGGTGCCCCCCTTTTTGACTTTCTACGTTGTAAAATTTCATCGAAAGAAGAGTGCAGGGGGCGCCTGGGTGGCTCAGTTTGTTAAGGGTCTGACTCTTGATTTCAGCTCAGGTCATGATCTCAGGGTCATGAGATGGAGCCTTCTTGGGATTCTCTCTCTCCCTCTCCCTCTGCCCCTCTCCTGCTCTCTCGCTCTCTAAAAAAAAAAAAAAAAAAAAAGAGTAATGAACACTCACATAGCTTTCATCTGGATTTACCAATTGCTAACATTTTACCACATACCCCCTCCTTCCCTCACCCCTCAGTCCTCTGTCCCTTGGTCTCTCTGCAGTGGATTTATGTTGGGTCAATTTAGCTATGCGGGAACCTCACATTTTCTGTCACACTCTTAAAAGCCTGCCACAGTTCTTGGATCTAGCAGAAGACATGAGAATCCCAGGTTAGAGATAGAGGACTTCATCTCTCACAGCATAAGCAGTCAGCATGAGCTTCATGTTCACACAGCTTCTTTTGCCCTCAAACCCACCCCCACCAAGTCCCACAGGGGCAACATGGAGGAGGACTCAGGTGGGTGCCACCCATGTAATGGGTTTGTGTCACAGCAGAGGGACTTTGAGCTTAGGAAAACTCCCAATCTTTTATAATGGGCTGCAAGCAAACCTGCCCAAACTTTGCCTCGGAAGGTGTCATTATTACATTATTTTCTTATTATATCAGAAAGCAGATAAACGTACCCTCTGTCCCAGAGGAAGACACTATCTCTTTCTTTCAAGGCTGTTTACTGTACAAATATCTTTTAAAAGATATTCCAAAATAGGGGCGCCTGGGTGGCTGAGTTGGTTGAGCATCTGCCTTCAGCTCAGGTCATGATCTCGGGGTCCTGGGATCGAGCCCCTCTTTGGTCTCCCTGCTCAGCGGGGGTGGGAGGTCTGCTTCTCCCTCTCCCTCTGCCCCTCTCGTCGACCCTGCTCACATTCCCTCTCTCTGCCAAATAAATAAAGAAAATCTTAAAAAAAAGATATTCCAAAATAAAGTCTGACACTGCCTTTACACTAAAAATGTACAGAAAAGTGAGAGAACTGTGGAGAATAGTTGCCCAGCACATAGTTCCAGGGCAAGGAGGGATTTCTTTGCAGGAGATTTAGAGGCAGAAGTGAAGTAGCAGCCATTTTCTTCTTGTATTTACGTCAGTGCAGGGCCCTAGCAAATGTCACAATCATCTCTTATCTGCTGGCTCACCTGCTAGTGTGGACAGTACTGCAACTCAGGCTCCTGGCAGATCTCCTCCTGCAGCTTCTTCACCTCCCAGGGAGGCTGCCTAATAGCTCTTAGATAAAAAGTATCAGCTGGGGCGCCTGGGTGGCTCAGTGGGTTAAAGCCGCTGCTTTTGGCTCAGGTCATGATCTCAGGGTCCTGGGATCGAGGCCCACATCGGGCTCCCTGCTCAGCAAGGAGCCTGTTTCTTCCTCTCTCTCTGCCTGTCTCTCAGCCTACTTGGGATCTCTCTCTCTCTCTCTCTGTCAAATAAATAAATAAAATCTTTAAAAAAAAAAAGTATCAGCTGGATTCCTTGCGTTACACCCCCAACATCAAAGTTGGAAGCTTCAAGGTGAAGAAAGACCCATCCTGTGGACGTCCAGCTCAACCTCACAAATTTCAGTTTGCTCTTTCCTCCGCCACTTCACATCCATCTTCCTTTCCTGAGTGGTTGCCCTATGGACTACAGACTCTAGAACCGGTCATACAGAAACCAGGCATATAGATCAATCAAGAGAGTGCAGTACTGGCATAAAATCAATAAATGGATCAATGGAACAAAATAGCCCCCAAATAGGTCCACACTTACAAGATCAGTTATTTTTGACAAAAGCTTCAAAGCGATGCAACGGGGAAGGGAAAGTCTTACAACAAATAGTGTTGAAATAACAAGATATCCAAAATGGTTTTCCCTATTTTGGTTTCTCACATTTCCAAATAAATTTAAAAATCAGCTTGTCTATTTCTTCAAAGTCTTCAGAGACTTTGATTAAGATTGCATTGATTCAATAGATCAATTTGGGCACAACTGGCATCTTAACAATTTTGGATCTTTCAGTCCATGAACATGATATATTTTTCTGTTATTTAGACCCTTAATTTTTCTCAGCCATGCTTTGCATTTTATCAGTGAAGAAGCCTTGGACACCTTTTGTTTAGTTTATTCCTTATTATGTTATTTTTAAATGCTATAAATAAATAAATAGCATTTAAAATTATTATTTTCCAGTAGTTTCTAGTATATTGACATACAAGTGACTCTTTAACCAAACTTCCCTGCTAAATTTGTTTCTTAATGATAGCACTTTTTTGGTATATTCCCTAGGATTTTCTTAGTAAGCAATCAATCGTGTGATCTGTGAATAGAAACAGTTTTACCTTTTCCTTTTGAATCTCTATATCTTTATTTCTTGCCTTGTTCCATTAGCGAAGACCTCCAATACAATAATACTAAATGTGTTGAATGTAGGTATCCTATCTTTATGCCCAATCTTAGAGGGAAAGCATTCCTTTGTCCATCCATGAGTGATACTAGCTGCAGTTTTTGTACACGTTTCTACACAGACTACCAAAACTTCCATTCTTACATTTGATGAGAATTTATGCCATGAATGGTTATTTTATCAAACGCTTTTTCTGTGTTGATAGACAGGAGATATATAACTATATATATTTCTGTATCTATAGGCCTTTACCTCTCTCTCGCTATATGTGTGTGTGTGTGTGCGTGTGTGTGTGTGTGTAGTGCTATGTAGATGAGTGGAACAAAATATATATAGGTATATAGATCTAGATATGTAGATATAGATGTGTCTGGAACACCCCCTCTTCTGTACAGCTGATTCCTCTCCAGTGCCTTGCCCCAGAGATTTTAGCCAACTCAGAGGCCACAGACTCTCATGCCTGCCTCCTCAGTTCAGCAGGATCTCTATGCTCTGCTCAGATTCCAGCCCTCTGCACTACAGTTAGGAAATTTTCCCTAGGCAGAGAGCTGATCAATCATGAGACTCACCTCATGAGTTTTCTTTCTCTGAAAAACTGCAGTCTATGCTGTTAATTGTACACTGTCTGAAAATAGTTGCTGAATATGTTTAATGCAGTTTTACAGTTGATCATTCCACTATGACCAGAAGTGAAATTCAAACACAGCAAAATTTCAAAAATGGTTTTCTTTCTCTTAATTAAGAAATAACAGACTTTCTATTTTTTTTAATTTCCAATTTTTCTGCATTTTCCAAATTACTTCAACAATAAAATTTTCCCTGTATTCAGGAAAAACCTATGGTTTTAAATAGATGTATATTTATTTTGGCACACCTATAATCATTTTGCTTCTTCCCTGGGGTGAATACACTGTACTTTGAAGGCCAACATTAGATCCTGGAATGAAGTTGAAAAGATTGTCAGCTAAAACAGTAGAAAACAAACATTGCACCAAGGAATTGGGACATGATGTTTCTCTTTTAGCAGCATATCTGTATTCAGGTAGGAATAAGGATAAAGGTGAAAGGCAAAAGGAAGTAGACTAAATGAGTTTGTCTCTATTCTATTGGCAAGGAAGAACAGGTTAATGGATATTGGGTAGATAATTGAAAATCTCTGCCATCAACTCTAACAATTGAGACCTAAGCAATCATCTAGTTCAAGGGCACCTGACTGACTCAGTCTGTAGAGCATGCAACTCTTAATCTTGGGGTTGTGAGTCTGAGTCCCATGTTGAGTGTAGAGATCACTTAAAAAATAAAATATCAAAAAAAAAAAAAAGAAATCTTGTAGTTCATAGTCATTTTGCAAATAAGAAATTTCCAGGCCTGAAGAAGTTAATTATTTTGCCTCAAGTAACATAGCTTGTTAATGATAACAAATTGGAATAGAAAGAGTATGAGCTTTTAAGATTTGTTTCTATTTCTAGAGTCACATTCTGCTACTTTGGGGCAAGTTATTTAACCTTTCCGAGTCTCAGCTTCCTCATCTCTAAAATGATAGTAATCTTACCTACTTCAATTGATTATTGTGAAAATTAAATGTATTAACAGCTAATCCCAAATGAATGGTTGGTGCTCAGTAAATATTATCTCCATATTCTTTCCAGTTATTTGTGGAGTAAAGACACTGTCTGCAATAACTCATTTAGAGATTGTACAGTCTACTGCTTTGAAGAAAGAAATTCATAAGTCTCAAATAACGAATACTGAAACAATGTTTGTTATAGAACAATGACACTGTAAACATTTAAAGAAAAAACATATTTTAATTTGTATATGTTGATAATACCTGTCATTTTATGTCTACTTGACTGGGCCATGGGGTGCCCAGATATTTGGTCAAACATTATTTTGGTGTTTTCTTTTTCTTTTTTTTTTTTTAAGATTTTTATTTATTTATTTGACGGAAGAGATCACAAGTAGGCAGAGAGGCAGGCAGAGGGAGAGGGGGAAGCAGGCTCCCCACTGAGCAGGGAGCCCTATCTGGGGCTGGATCCCAGGACCCTGAGATCATGACCTGAGCTGAAGGCAGAGTCATCCAGGTGCCCCACTTTTCCTTTTTTTTTTTAAGATTTAATTATTTGACAGAGAGAGACACAGTGAAAGAGAGAACACAAGCGGGGGGAGTGGGAGAGGGAGAAACAGGCTTCCTGCTGTGCAGGGAGCCTGATGTGGGACTAGATACCACGACCCTGGGATAATGACCTGAGCTGAAGGCAGACGTTTAACCACTGAGCCACCCAGGAGCCCCTATTTTGGCATTTCTGATGAAATTAACATTTGAATCAATAGACTAAGTAAAGTACATTTTCCCACCAATTGGGGGTAGGCCCCAACCAATCAGTTAAAAGGCTTGAATAAAAGGAAAGGCTAACCTTCCCTCAAGTAAAGGAGAATTTTTTCTGCCTTCAGAGCAAACAGAAACATCAACTCTTGCTGGGTCTCAAGACTGCCAACTGAATTGGAACTGAATATTGGCTCTCCTAATTCTCAGGCCTTTGAACTTGGACTGGAATTGTACCATCAGCTCTCCTTGGTCTCCAGATTGCCAACTCACCCTGCAGATCTGGGGACTTGTCAGCCTCCATAATTGCATAAGCAAATTGCTCATAATAAATCCCTTTAAAAAATAAATATACAGAAATATATAGAAACAGAACCATTAGGATATGTGTATATGTAGATACATAAAAACACAGACACATATATGATTATATATATGTCTTTATCTGTATATCTTTATCTGCATCTGTATATCTAGAGAACCCTAACATAATACATAGATATACACACGCACAAAGTTATTCCTCGTGTTTTCATAATAGTCGACAAGTGAGAATCCATTGTAGGGAATGCTTATCCAGCCACAGGAAGTTGGGAAATACTGGACAACAGCTAACTTCTCACAACCGATAAATTGCATAAGGAATATATCTGCCTCTCTGAGAAAATAGCTCTTCTTCCAAAGAACGTGGCCAGTTCTAGGAGAAATAGAGATGACTTAGGAGCAGCAGAAGCAAAGACATGTCAATCAAATCCCTTCAAAACCCACGTCAAAACCCAAAAGGGATACCTTGAGGGATAGAAAGTTTGAGCAACCCTTCTGTAACATTTCCTGTTCACGGTGCCTTCCTTCAAGCAACCAGTTTTTGCAATTCCCTATTTATGGCATCTTTTTAGCAGTCTTGGCAATATCATGAATCATATTTTTGTGATTTGTTTCCTCACCAGTTGGTGACCGATGGCAGCTAAATGGGGAATGCATTAAGTAGAATACATTTTTTCAATTCTTTCACATATTTGGACTAAGTGCTATTATAAGCTCATTAAATAAATGTTTTATGATCCTGACTTTTAAGTCCCTAAAATAAAAATATTAGCAATATATTTAATAAATAGGTAGAACTAAGAAAAGTAAAAGTATCATTTTACTTTTCGGGACGGAAATGGTGCAAATACAAAATGTTATTGCAAACACTAGAAGGCACTATTTCTCTACTGAGGCAGAAAATGAATATAACACAAATTTCTTGTATCCTGAACTCCTCCTTTTGCCCAGTCTCTATTCAAGAACAAAAAGTACAGCATAACGAATTTAGAAATATACATTTCTACAATGTCCTAAGCTGTGTAAAAAAGAAAAAAAAAAAAGGAAAGGAGAACCGGTGAGATAAAGGACACAATGAAAAACGTAAATCCAATAAAAAGAAGACAGAAACAAAAACCTGCAAAAAGCGATAAAGGAGAAAAGGGATAATGAGAAGTAAATGAGGTCAAAGCAAGCTGTGTGTGTGTGTGTGTGTGTGTGTGTGTTTTATATAACATAATATATAGGAACTGTTTTCCATGTCATAGGTCTCTGTCATGTTATGTTGAAAAATGCTAATTTATAAATAATCAGTGGCTTTGTAGGATCACACTGGCTCCTCTTTCCAATCTCAGCCATCCTGTTTCTCTTAAGTGTACATTTCAGGAGAGAAACTGAAAATCCATCAGAATCCATAATGAAGGAGGACAAGGGGGAGCGGTTTTGAGTTACCATGGAAATGCAAATACTGTTTGATAGCATTGGCCGGAGGAACGGGAGTAGACAAGTGTCCTGCTTCTCCCTCCCTAAAAGATTGTGTCTGAACACTTGGTTGAGACTTACAAAGGATTTGAAGGGAGTGTGAATGATGGAAAACTAGACTGTCCCAGACTATTTGGTTAGAGACTCTTTTTTGTTTGTTTGTTTGTTTGTTTTAAAGTAAGCTCTATACCCATCATGGCGCCCCAACTCACAACCTGGGTTGCATTCTCTACCCACCGAGCCAGCCAGGCGCCCCCTAGAGGCCTTTTTTTCTTAAACTTTTGGGACTTTAGGTTCTACAATAGCTGAGATTCATTTGTTCTTGTTGTTGATTTTGTTTTCTTTTCCTCTCTCTGTCTCTGAAAGAATGCCTTCTGAGCCTTTTAATTCTTGGCAACTAAGGGCAACCAAGAGAAGGCGACATAGAGCTGGCTGTTTAGGATTTGATCTAATTTTAAAGAGGGATCTTGAGGTTGACTTGTATTAGTCTATCTTTGAAATTGACTTAGAAAAGGAAACAGGAATTAAAGATCACATATTTGTCCAAATGAAATATTGTACAGTTAAGAGCCTAGGTAATCATGTTTCAAGACTCTGAGGAAATTTACTAATTGCACTTTGAGGACAAGGAAATCAAAGTGGTTCATTTAGCAAATTGAAGATTAGACTGGAGATTAGAACATCTGGCCAAACAATTTCTCAGTCATCATCTTCTATCAAGCTATGAGCTCTCAGAGAATCGTGTTTTACATGCTTTACATCTTGCTTGTCTTTTTACCCAGAATGCCTGGCATATAGCAGACACTCAATAAATAGTTGAATGAATAAATACGAAAACATTCTCTTGGCGGTATGCATTCAAGCTACCAACCTCTTTGTTTTTCTCTGATTTTTTTAAGTTTATTTATGTAATCTCTATACCTAACATGGGTCTAGAACTCATGACCCCAAGATCAAGTGTCACATGCTCTTCCAACCAAGACAACCAGGCACCCTACCCCTGATCTTTTCCAATTCTTGTTTTCATTGGACCATACCCTAGTGATGGTAAGTATCAACAATTTCTGGGGCTCCTGGGTGGCTCAGTGGGTTAAAGCCTCTGCTTTCGGCTCAGGTCATGATCTCAGGGTCCTGGGATCGAGGCCCGCATCGGGCTCTCTGCTCAGCGGGGAGCCTGCTTCCCTCTCTCTCTCTGCCTGCTTCTCTGCCTACTTGTGATCTCTCTCTCTGTGTCATATAAATAAATAAAATCTTTAAAAAAAGATTGTGGATGCAGAAACCACAGAACAATGCGATTATGAAAGAGGGAGGTATCCCCAATGATTCTGATTTCTAGTGTAAGTGACTGTGTCCATGATGAGTCCATTAACCAAGAGTGAATATGTCAATTAGAATGCTTTTGCCTACAAGGGACATAAACCCTTACTCAAATGGGCTGGAATAATAAGGAAAGTATTGGGTTCACAGATCAGAAAATCCAGAGGTGGGACAGGCTTTTAGGACTAACCTCAAGTACCTCCAGTTCCATTTCCCTTCTCTTGCTCTGTTCTCTTCCTTGTGTCAGCCCTTTCCTTAGGCTGGTTTTTAAGATTCTTGTAACTTTTTTGACCTCATACCTGCATGGTATATTTGATAGAGTTTGGGGCAGGCTCCCCCCAAATATGCCTCTTTGGCATCTTGATTCTTTTGAATTAAAATTACTTAAGAACAGTCAGTGCAAGAAAGACACTCTCATCCCCTGTTCCCCTGAAGACAGAAAATAAATCCCCCACATGAAGCATGCCCTCCTTGCACCTGGAGAATAGAAGACATCCTTATTGCCAGAGATAAGAAATTCAGGGCCGAGAAGGCTATATAAACAAACCGAGTTACTTCTTCATGAACTTTCTACCTCAAGCCCAAACTTCTTTGTCTTGTCAGTTCTTCACAAATTTATTGTCTCTTTGTCTAAAAGGCATAAAAACTCCCTGCTTTGGTCACTTCTTTCAGCCTCATATTTTTATGAGCTCCCGTAAATATGAAATTAAATTTTTCTCCTCCTAATCTAGTCAATTTCAGTATTAGATGAGCCAAAGAACCTAGAAAGGAAGAAAAAAAAAAGTTTTCCACCCTTACACTACATTGGAGAAAAATAGGTCATCTCTCCATGTGGCGCTCTCTGTCTATTCACTTGTCAATGCCTAGATTGAATCTCAAACCCAGCACTAACTCATTCCCTGAGACCAAAAAGAATGCTTTGTGCTCATTTAAACCAATAACTAGTGAGGAGATTGGACAGGAGTCTTGGCCCCGTGAAGCCTACATCTGGGCCTGGGGTGTGATGGACGTAGAGGGGATAATCCACAAAGTCGGCTGGAATGAATCCAGCAGGTGGTTGGAAATATGATTCCACAGCACAAAGAGATACAGATTTGGGAGTCATTTGCATTGACGTTAATTTGAAGACTTGGAAGAATTGAGGTCGCTGAGGGTGACCGTGTATAGGGAGGAGAACAAGTGAACATTGAGGAAGAGTTACATTAAAGGGTCAATGCTGAGTGACAGGAGCCAGCAAAGAAAGTGATGGGTGGCCAGAGAGGCAGCTTTGTGGAACCAGGGTAGTAACAGTGTCTCTGTAGGCATGGGATGAATGTTTTAAAAGGAATTCACTTTTCATTTGTTTTTCTCTCCCTCAGTATAGTTCTTCATAGTTCTGCTGCCATCTATTTCTTTTCTCTCTAGCAATGTCCATCAAAGTCTTATAAATGGCAAATGCTCAGTAATTATCTGTTGCTTGATTAGGGTGGGAAATTTGATAAATAAAGCACATTGTATGAACGTATATGGAAGAGTGTAACCAAAAGCAAGAACACTTGAGGTACTGTAATCTTACTTAAACTTAAGTGTTGGTGTCATACTTAACAAAAAAGTTATAAACTAGAAGTTAATTTTGTGCTAGTAAAACTACCGGAAGCATCTCCTGAGTGCACTGGTGACTTCAAAAATGTTGTTTGAAGCATATTTACTATTAATATAACAAAAATGGTCAAAATAGAAAATTTCAGTTAAAAGTATTAGACGCCTGTCTGTTGTGTTTGAGAAAGTCTACCTTACGTAATGTCAATTTAGTGGTTCTCTTGTCACTTTTTTCCTCACAGAATAGGAGTTTAAGGGTGCACATATTGGATATAAGAAAGAGAAAATCAAAGAATCGCCTCTTTATCAGACAGTTCTGTCTGTTTTACATATTTTTATTTGTTTTTAAAGATTTTATTTTTTTATTTGACAGAGAGAGAGAGAGAGCACAAGCAGGGGGAGTGGCACATGGAGGCAGAGGGAGAAGCAGGCTCCCGGCTGCAGGGGTCAATTCCAGGACCTGGGATCATGACCTGAGCTGAAGGCAGACACTTAATGGACTGAGCCACCCAGGTGCCCCTACATATTTTTATTTTGCATTTTTCTGTGTTGTGCAGCATCTTCCCAAAATTTGTGCAGGCAGGGAGTGTTTTGCTTTATTAAAGGGGAGTGGGCATCTGTTAAAATCCTCAGCATACCAGGAAGCAGAAGGTAAGGATTTTTCATTGGTTGATTCTTTGTTTGTTTTAAGATTTATTTATTTTTATTTTTTGATTTTATTTATTTATTTGAGAGAGAGAGAGCGCACAAGCAGAGGGAGAAGCAAGCTCCCCCTGAGCAAGGAGCCTGATGTGGGACTTGATCCCAACACCCTGGTATCATGACCTGAGCCAAAGGCAGACACTTAACCAACTGAGCCACCCAGGCATCCCTTGGTTGATTCTTTGATTAAGATTTAGTATATTAGGGCAATTTTCAGTTTACAGTTAATACTGGATGATGATGATGATGATGATGAAGAAGAAGAAGAAAGGAATGAAGGAATGAGGAATAGAAGAACATACTTTATAAGAGTGGAAATTTAATTGGTGCAATGATTTGTATAAATTATGCATGATGTACAGAAGAACTAGAATAAATTCTTACGAAATCTTCATTTGAAATAATCACTTTTGGTCCTTTCAGATAGTCTTTCTTCATTGCTGCCACTAGCCACTTTGCACAGGTCATTAAACAAGGGCCTGATGTCCGAAAACTGGAGTGACTCTATGGTCCTCAGTTTCCTCATCTGTGGAAAGGGAATAATAATGTTATCTATTATATTACTGTGAGTTACATACCATACTTAACACACAGCACAAGAACCAGCACCTCTAAAATGTTCAACTACCGCTAGCTAACAACTATCAAGTTTTATTTTAGACTGTCCCTGATGATCTATTTACTCTTCCACGTAATTGGTGGACAGAGTCATCAGAATTTAATGGCAGTTTCTCCTTATGTGATTTCCAGTATTTGGGTGGAGAACTATTTATCAAAGCCAAGGACTGCGTGTTCTTTTCCTGTGTCATGTTTATTCAGTCGTGAAATAACCACAGTGTCTGTCTTCTATTACCCAGTAGTCCTATGATTTAATTGTTGAAAATGATATCAGGTCCTAAATTATATTTGAAAGTAGGGTCAGTCTTCCAGTAGGAAAAGCAGGCCTCCACCCATACTGATCATTCTGTTAAGGAAAACTTCGTCCTAGATTTTATCCCTAGTTCAGCTACAAATACCTTGGTTTCTATAATTTTAGGTAAGACTTCTTTGCTTTTACACTGTGCTTTCAAAAAATTGTCAAATACCATCTCTTTTTCATTCTTAGCTGCTGGATCTAACTAATCTTATGCTTCCTTAAAATTTTAGCTCTAGTCCTAGGTATCTATTATATTTAAGAATTGAAAATTTGTCTGTGGTTGGGTTTCCAGATTATTCCCACTTCAACTCATGTGGGATGCTACAAAGTATTTCACCAAACATACCAATTCATTCATCGATACCTCTCCTTAAATTTCCCCACTGTCTCATTTTAGACATGAAACATGGTGCCCTTAGCTTGGAGTTAGGGAAAACTCTAGGATTATAAGTTCGAATGTCATAAAATCATTCTCTGGAATCTGACCATGCTCTTGGCCGACTTCAGTATGATATCATAACAGCTGAAAGTTTAGTCAAGGGTTTTAACTTCAAATAAACTGTTATGTGTTGAGGATGGTTCTAATTGGAACTGGAGCAGCCGGTTTTGTCCCCCCCTTCCCCTTAAGTGATGGGGCTCTGGAGTCAAAATATTCTGCTTATTATGTTCCTCCTAAATTAAGTAATATTACATCCTTTTGTCATCCTTTATTTCCTTCCTTATCTTTTAAACAGAGTCCCTGATGATAACCTAAACTTCGTGTCCTTATTTTCTTAGAATATTTTTAGTTAATGTGGAATTTCTACGCATGGATTGATAGTAATAGTCAAACAGGGTTTTATTGCTCAAGGAGACTCACAAGACTCAAAATGACAGTGTTTACAAATTTATAGTCTGTTTAAAAAAAAATAATATATCAATGGCATTAAAGTAAAGACTGCATCACAACAAAGGCTGCCTCACTCTCAGGGGTCCAGAAAGGCCAGGGTAGGCTGCTTTGTTTGCCTTACGTGAGGGTTGAAGCCAGATGCGTTTCTCTCTTAGATCAGAAACTACTGACATGTGCACAGAATATCATGGAAGCAAAAAACCCAAGATGGCAATTTGGGTGGTGTTTGTTACATTTTACTGGTCCTGTAGGTATATTCCTGCTAAATAGCTAGTCTCAGCAGCAGAGCTGAGACCAGCGATAAAGCACTGGTCTCACTGATATTAATAATTAATGGTGACAAAGTGGTATAAATCACAACTACCCCCAAATTCCTCAGACCCATGCTTATGAAAGGATACTATCAATCAATAAGTTTCATGCCTTGGCCAGGGGTCAGTGCCAGGCAGGATCTTTTGCAAAACAGTGCAGACTCATTTATGGCCTGTGGGAATCAACCATCATAGTTCAGTCCACCATTCTAATCAGCAGTTAAGAGCTTTTTACAACAAAACAATTATCCTTATTAACTTGCCTTGCAATTGAAATGAATGCACAGATTCTAAATAAACATTTGCAATGACCAATGAGGAGGTGGTATGAATTCAAGCAGAAACTAAACCACCACATAATATCAGCATAAATTTTCTCATATTTATATACTGACTTTATGATTCTCTCACCTCTCTAATCTAGAGCTATCTGAACTGTGAGGTATACATCTGCTGAATGATTAAGATTTGTAATCAATCTATCATTAATCAAGTCTACCTCTTCCTTGGAAAGGCCAATTCTCCTCTGTCGGGATAATGTCCTGTGAAACAAAAACCAAAAGACATAGCCACATTAGTATTTTTCTATGTAGTCATCGTTAGAACTTCCCACTTTTATCATTTGTTTTGAGAATGTAGACCATTCCTGGAAGTTTGTTTTTCTTCAGCTCACTTCCTGGCTCTTCAAAAGAGAAAGAAGTTTTGCTTTGTTTTTATGATTTTATTTATTTATTTGAGAGAGAGAGAGAGAGAGAGAGAGAGATCACAAGCCAGGGGGAGAGGCAGAAGGAGAAGCAGACTCCCACTGAGCAGGGAGCCCAATATGGGGCTCGATTCCAGGACCCTGAGATCATGACCTGAGCCGAAGGCAGACGCTTAACTCAGTGAGCCACCCAGGCGCTCCTCAAAAGAGGAAGAGCTTTTGTCAGCATCCCTCCTTTGGAACAGGCACCTGAGTCTAAAGTAGGACAGAATATCATTCTCTTATACTCAGTCTCTGTTTAAGCCTCACCAGCATTGTTAGATTTTCCCTTTTGTAAAACCCATTTATTGGCTCTTTTGCCCTCAGCAGTAATTTCACTTTTCTTTCATTAATCATTAATTTTAATTCAAACCTTTCCTCCTGAATAAGATCCTTCTGCTTTAGCCCTTGGGCGAGTCCATGTAGCTGGTAATGAGATGAGATGTGCTTGGACTCAGCTTTCAGTCCGTTCCAAATTTAGAGGGTCAGATTGAATAAGTAGAGAAAATGGGGCTATCCTGTCCACTAGGCAACAAAACATTTGTACAGTTAGCCTCATCTTGGCAAAGTGGGGGAAGGGAAAGTTTATCCCATCAAGCTCTTTGAAATTCTTGTGTTAGGTTCAAATTAGTGGATACTATCCTGTTTTACGTTATCGGCCTTGGGAGACCTTAAATGTATACCCAGGCCAGGGACTACCAGTCTGGTGCGTTTGTTACGGACTCATTGTTTGTGTCCATCTCCACCCCCCCAACTAATGTCAAAACCCTCCCTTCAATGTGATGGTACTAGGAAGTGGAGCCTTTGGGAGGTGATTCGGATTAGATGAAGGTTGTTCCCTCATAAATAAGATTAGTGCCCCTATAAAAGTCATGATGGAGACTATTGCTCTCCACTCTGTGCCTTGTGAGGACTTGATGAGAAATCAGTGGTTTGCAGACTGAAAGAGGGCCCCATTAGAACTCAACCGTGCTGGCACAGTGATCTCTGACTTTCAGCTTCCAGAATTGTGAGAAATAAATTTCTGTTGTACACTAGCCACCCGGTCTATGGTACTTTGTTATAACAGCCCAAATGGACTAAAAGAGCATTAAAAAAAAGAATATTGTCTGGGGCACTTGAGTGGGTTAAGCCTCTGTGTTCTGCTCAGGTCATGATCTCAGGGTCCTGGGATCAAGCCCTGCATCGGGGTCCCTGCTCAGGGGGGAGCCTACTTCTCGCTCTGCCCCTCTCCCTGCTCGTGCTCTCTCTCTCTCTCTGAAATAAATAAGTAAAATTTAAAAAAAGAAAATTGTCATAAGCCACGGAATACCTTTCTTAACGTTCCTCTATTACCCCCACTCTCTTTTCCCTACTTTTACCGGAAAAGCTTAACAGTTTGTTTCACTGAGACCCAACTTCAGTCTCCTTGATATTAAGTTGCAAAACACAAGTGAGAGGTCTGTAGACCAATCTTTCAATCCATCATCACCCCTCCATCTTAAGTAGTTGTGTTTAGTCCAGTTCTGGTTGTGTATTAATCGACTCCTTTGAGGGTGACAAGGAATATGATAAGCCCAGCCCACTGACTTCGATGTTTCTTTGCGCATTGTTTGTATCATGTGGGCAGAAAAGTGAGTGCTTTGATCTGAGGAAATGTAACTGAGAGGGCCAAATGGGTATAATATTCTTGTTCCAGCTTTTTGATAGTTTTAAAGACAGTGGCTTCAGTCACCAGATATGCAAAACCCAACGGAGAGTATGTGTCAAGTTCTGTCAATATCTGTCTAAGTTCCCCTGGAGCAGTAGATAAAGGGTCAGTATTATCTATTGGTAAGCTATGTGCTGGACCTTCTCCCCTGAGAATAATTCCAAAGGCTAATAGTAAACAAAAATATTATTAACAATTTGAGTTCAGTGAAGGCCACTGGTCCATTTTGTCATGAGGTCCATTCTAGGTGGCTTGAATTCCCTAATGTCAACTCATTTCACGGACCTACGTTGCCACCTCAAGAGATCAAACTTGTTGGGGGCTCCTGGGTGGCTCAGTCAGTTAAGTGTCTGCCTTCGGCTCAGGTCTTGATCCCAGGGTCCTAAGATAGAGCCCTGCATCAGGCTTCTCACCCAGTGGGAAGCCTGCTTCTCCCTCCCCAACTCCCCCCTGCTTGTGTTCCCTCTCTCGCTGTCTCTCTCTCTGTCAAATAAATAAAATCTTAAAAAAGAGAGAGAGAGAGAGAGAGATCAAACTTGTTGATCCCTTGCATCAAGTTTTTTTGGTGAGCAGCAACATGTTTCACTTTTGTTTGCCTTTGGAATTTACATAAAGATTTCCAAAGAGCAGTACCCTTTTTATCGTCCAGTGGTTTTTGGCCCACTTGCTAGGCCAGATTGCAAATCCCCTGGTAACAGCCCAAGAGTCAGTAGACTCTCAGAGAGTAGGACTTCTATTTGTATCTAATTCTATCGCTGCCAAGAATACTGCCTATAAGTTAGCCCCCTAGACCATCTTGTTCTTTTCTTTCACAAGAATTTTGCCATCTGGGGTGCCTGGGTGGCTCAGTTGTTAAGCGTCTATCTTGGGCTCTGGTCACGATCCCAAGATCCTGGGATCAGGCCTCATGTCGGGCTCCCGGCTTGGCAGGAAGCTTGCTTCTCCCTCTCCCACTCCCCCTGATTGTGTTCCCTCTCTTGCTGTCTTTCTCTGTCAAATAAGTAAATAAAATCTTGGGGGGAAAAAAAAAGAAAAGAATTTTGCCATCTACTGGACACTGGGGCACTGCTTTCCATGACCCTGTGTTCTGGAATTGCTATCAGTGAACCAGGTTGATTGCCTCATATCCTTGAACAATCAGTTGAAATGAGGGACCAAATTCTGCAATAGCAGCAAGCAAGACCTGGCTTAAGAAACTCTGAAGGTTCTCATTTTGTGGAGTCAATTAATATATCATTCCCTTTAAAATTTTACCCAGTAAGGAGAGAAATTTCTCTTAAAAACTTTATCTGGGGGTGCTTGGGTGGCTCAGTGGGTAAAGCCTCTGCCTTCAGCTGAGGTCAGGATCTCAGGGTCCTGGGATCAGCCCCGCCTCTGGCTCTCCACTCATCGGGGAGCTTGCTTCCCCCTCTCCCTCCATCTGCCTCTCTGACTACTTGTGATCTCTCTCTCTGTCAAATTAATAAATAAAATCTTTAAAAAAATAAAAAATAAAAACTTTGTATGAATTACACATTAAAGTAAAAAAAATACCTTGATGGCATACATTTTTAAAATCATATGTTCTAAATTTTAACATTTTAGTTTTTACCCCTCTTACAGTGGCATTCCATATCCCTTAAATTAATTCTATTACACTAAGAGGCTGATTAGCAAGTTTAACCTGTCTCGTACATTGTACTCCTGTATTCAATAGGCCTCAAGGTTTCTTTTTTACCCCCAGGCCATTTCAACCAGGTACTCATCTGATATACTAAAGTAGACCATGGGGGAACATCCAAGGGATAATCTTGAGCTATTGTAAGAAACAAGAGCTCACAAAAAATGTCTGGATAAAACACTCTCCAGACAAGCATTTTGGAATTAGGAGTGAAGGTTGCATAGGCCAGTTGACTCTTCATTAATTATACACTTAGATGGCTTATTGACAGGGAGGATTCTCCAAGACTGCAAGTATATAATGATGTAACAGGATTTAATCAGAGAAACAGTGCCACTAGAAATGATAGATGATTTGTTATAGGAATTTGACCTTAGGTAATTGTGGAAACCGGTTCAGTAGCTTATGTATGGCTTTTGTTTCTGTGTCTGGTACTGGGCCTAAAGCCAGCATGGCAGGCAGTGCAGAAGGAAAAATGGACATGAAGTGGGGCAGAGCAAAGGTAAACTGGAACCCATGAGGACAAGCTGGAACCTGCTTTGGTCCCTTACCACCTCTAAGCCTTTAACTTCAGTGATGCAGGTAACTGGCAAGAGAAGCTAGTATCCTTCATGATGAAGTTAAATGGGAAGCCGACTCAGGAGTCAGAGTTGGGGAAGCTAAGGAGATCCAGAGGGAGACAGAGTGGCTTTGGACCCTGCTGCTGTCGCAGACATCCAAAGTGAGCCAGCAAATCATTAACAATGTGTGTGAACTGCAACAGTATGTGGTGTGCTGCATTGACCCTTTGAGTAAAAAAAAAGATGATAATGGGTGAGTTTATGGTTAGATGGAGAGCGAATTATGTCACAATAATGCTTTTTTTTTTTTTAATATCGCTCCTTTATTACCTCTACCTTCCAAATCTCGCCCTTGTCCAAGGCTAACCTGTGGACCAGGCTAACCTGTAACTGTGTAAGGAAGAAAATTTCTGGCACTTAGTTCTTGTTTAATTAAGTTAACACAGTACAAAACCACCACAAATGTTTTCTGCTAAATTCTGTAAATTTTGTTTAAAAAGTAAACTTGGAAGCTAGGTGCAGAACCCACATTCTAGCTCCAATGAAGTCATCACTGTATATAAGTATAGGTTCTACCATATCTTTGCAGTTTAAAAAAATGATATGTTCATACAAGAAACCATAGGACTAAACACTGTAAAGAGTTACATTTTCTTGTCTCTAAAGAATAATGTGAATTATTACTGTACTAGAAAACATGGGTTTATTTTTATTTTTTTTGAAAATTTTATTTATTTATTTGACAGAGATAGAGAGAGCACAAGCAGGGGGAGCGGCAGGCAGTGGGAGAGGGAGAACTAGACTCCCCACTGAGCAGAGAGTCTGGTGTGGGACTCGATCCCAGGACCCTGGGATCATGGCCTGAGCTGAAGGCAGACACTTAACCAACTGAGCCACCCAGGCACACCAATAAAGCTATTATTTAAACAAACTATTAAAAAGGAGCTTAGAGGAAATGGTAAATACTTGGAGACTTAAATTTTAGGTTTATACCTCTTGAAAGCTGCTTCACTAAAATCTTTAGGTTTACTTGACCAAAGAGGGTACAAAACAGCAAATGAACACATGAAAGATGCTCAACACTATTAGATATTAGAGAAGTACAAATTAATAACCACAATGAGATAACACTCCACACCTATGCCTAAAACTGAGAAGACTGACCATACCAATCATTGGTGAGGATTAGAAGGAATTAACCCTTACACCTTGCTGATGGGAATGTAAAATGGTACTTTGGCAGTTTGGCAGTTTCTTAAAAGTTAAATATGTGCCTTTGATATGACTCAAACATTCCACTTCTAGGTATTTATACAACAAACATGAAAGCATATTATCATACAAAGACATATACACAAATGTTCCTAATATCTTTAATAACCCAAACCGAAAACCTGGAGAAGTTCATGGATAAACAAATTATGGTATACCCTAGAATGGAATGTTACACGGCAATGAAAAAGAATGAACTATTCACACATGAAACAATAGGGGTAAATCTCAAAATAAGTATGCTGAATGAAAGAAGTTAGACAAGAAAGGAGTACATGTTGTGTGAATACATTTAAATAAAGGTCTATAAAATGCAAAATAATATAGGTAATGATTGCTTGGGGAAGAGGGGCTAGAATGAGGAGGAAGGAGAGATTACAAAAGCAACACAGCAGTGTGATAAATAAATTCATTTTCTTGGTTGTGGTTGTGGTGTTAGTTTCATGGATGTATACATAAGTTAATACTTATGATTATACATTTTTAAAAGAAGATTTTATTTATTCATTTGACAGAGAGAGAGCACAAGCAAGGGGAGCAGCAAGCAGAGGAAAAAGCAGGCTCCCTGCTGAGCAGGAAACCCAATGCAGGACTTGATCCCTGGGTTCTGGGATCAAGACCTGAGCCAAAGGCAGACACTTAACAGATTGAGCTACCCAGGCGCCCCAATTATACATATGTTAATACAAGATAATTTTTTAAAGATTTTTTTATTTCTTTATTTGACAGAGAGAGAGGGAGAGCACAAGTAGGCAGAGTGGCAGGCAGAAGGAGAGGGAGAAGCAGGCAGAAGGAGAGGGAGAAGCAGGTTGTCCACCGAGCAGGGAGCCCGATGCCGGGCTCGATCTCAGGACCCTGGGATCATGACCCAAGCAGAAGGCAGCCGCTTAACTGACTAAGCCACCCAGGTACCCCAATACAAGATAATAGTTTTTAGAGCATCAAGGAAACTCATTATGCAGATAATTATTTTTTCTGTCAAATAAACAATACCTAAAAATTCATGTTTTCAGTGTAATGTGCATGTCTATGATATTTTATACAAATAAAGATTTTTTTTCTTTGCATGTGTAAATTCTTGTAACCACCACCACCAGACAGGCTACAAAATAATTCAATACCCGAAATAGTTCCCTCCTGCTGCCCCTATAACCCTTTTCCACTCTTAATCTTGGCAACCACTGATCTGTGTGCATTATATTTGTTCCTATAATTTTACTTTTTTTTAAAGATTTTATTTGAGAGAGAACGAGCATGTATGGGGGAGGGGCAGAGGGAGAGGGAGAAGCCGATGCCCTGCTGAGCGCCAGCCTACACAGAGCTCAATCCCAGGACCCTGAGATCATGTCCTGAGCTGAAGTCAGACACTCAACCAACTGAACCACCCAGGCACCCCCTCCCTATATTTTTACTTTTATGAGAATGTCATAAATGAGAAACCACAGTATCTAACCTTTGATATCGGGTTCTTTCACTCAGTATAATGCATTTGAGATTTATCCATGTTGTGTATATGAACAATCCATGCCTGTTTATTACTGAGTAATAGTTTTTTTGTGGGGGGGGGAGGGGCAGAGGGAGAGTGAAAGAAATAATCCCAAGTAGGCTCCACACCCAGCGTGGATCCTGACCTAGGGCTTGACTCATGACCCTGGTCATGACCTGAGCGGAAATCAAGAGTCAAACGCTCAACAGACTGAACTACCCAGTTACCCAGTACTTAAGATTTTTAATATGGTTTCCCAATTGTTTCAGCACCAGCACTCCACACAATGATTTCCTTTTATAAGGCACTCAGTTCATTTGAACTTAACCATGACCAGAGCAGCAGAAAGACTTGACCTTCTATAAGGGCTTTATAGGTACTGCTATTGTTGCTGATAATGATGACTACTTGTATACTGTGAACCTTCTTATGGTCGAAAAAACACTTTGCGTAGAAGTCAGGAACATAATGATTAACTAAAATTACAGTTATTCCAAATGAGTACTTTCTCTTTTTGTTCTTGAGTTTTGTTTTCTTTTCCTTTGGGGACTGGTGGGTGTCTTCTATAAATAATTTATTGCAGAAATAAAATATGTAACCATTTTTGCCAACTATAGTTATGTAATAACGGCAATTAAATTTTACATTAAACGTTATTTTATATTATAGGTCAACGACATTGTTCTTATTGAGATTTTTACCTCAAAATGGAAGATTTAACGAGGAAATGGAACATATCTTCTCTTAGAATGGGCCAATTTCCCAATTTTGTTATCATCAAAATATCAGTTGCAGGTAACTGTGCTGTGATGTCTCTCATTTACCTTCCATCCACTTCTTTAAACAAGATTGCCCATGCCTCCTCCAAGAGCTTGCTCACACATAATACTACTCTTCGGTCCCTAGCCAACTGGACCAGGAGTGGACTAAGCTGGGCTAATTGGTTTTTCTCTCCTCAGAATTTGGAGTTGGAGTTTCTTTGCCTGCTTGAGCTGGAGAGAATACATAGCTCGTATAGGTATGCATTGCATGTATGTTTGCGTGTGTGCGGTGATGGGGCAGTTGCCTAGGGGCCTGCTACACCATGTAGTACAACTCGAGTCTTGGGAAACTTGCCATTCCAAATAGTAGGTATGCGGACTGCCCCACTACTCAGCTGACACTCCCCTCTCTCAGCTTTACCCACTTTCTCATATCTTTTTTAAATATTTAAAATTCTATTTATGTATTTATTTAAGTAAGCTCTGTGCCCTATGTGGGGCTTGAACTCATGACCCTAAGATGAAGGATCTACTGACTGAGCCAGCAAGGCACCCCTCTCATGTCGTTTTTTTCTATTCCCTAGCAGATCAGGTGAACGGCTTAGCAATTTTTAGACCAGAGGCAAACACTGATTCTCAACTTACTGAGGCGGGTAATGGTTCAGAGGGTTCAAGGACTCTACTTTATGAATGATTCTCTTGGTAACTCCCTTCCTGGTCTTAGGGAAGGAGGAAATTCTTCACTCTTCCTCACAGTGTAAGGAGAGAGAATGCCCTGTCTTTAGAACTCTGTATTCCCTCCAAAAGGCAGCTTTCATTTCTCCTGTCTTTATTTATATGGGGGAGGGGATAATGGTGGGGGTTGTGCTAGTTTTCTTAACTGATACCTCTCACTAGACCCAATAGGAAAGTGACAGACTCCAAAAGCTGATGCTTCCTCAAACACAGATTGGGTTAGGGGAGGATAGACTTTTTTTTTTTTTAATATTTTTTAAAGTAATCTCAACACCCAGTGTGGGGTTTGAACTCATGATCTTGAGATCAAGAGTCCCATGATCCACTGCCTGAGCCAGCTATATGTCCCAGGGAAGGGTAGTCCTTAGTACCATGTATTCTTAGTTGTGGGCTTAAAAACAGGACCCCTTTTCACTTAAAATGAAACAATCCCTGAAATAGACAGAGATTTGAGCTGGACTCTTTTTTCAAGCTGTTTTATATAATTAGAAGCATAAGTGCATCATTTGTGGTAGAGACGTGCTAATATGTGTATAAAACTAATATAAATCATTCAGAATTGCTTGGTTTTTTAATAGTCTAGTTCATTATTGTTTACACAGCATTTTATTTTATTTTATTTTTTTAAAAATTTTATTTATTTATTTAACAGAGAGAGAGAGAGATTACAAGTAGGCAGAGAGACAGGCAGAGAGAGAGAGAGGAGGAAGCAGGCTCCCTTCTGAGCAGAGAGCCCGATGTGGGGCCCAATCCCAGGACCCTGAGATCATGACCTGAGCTGAAGGCAGAGGCTTTAACCAACTGAGCCACTCAGGTATCCCCAGAGCATTTTAATACGTATTATACCATTTAATTAAATGTGTGGGTTGTTGCTGACCCACAGTCCTATGGGACTGAATCTATGACCATTCCAGAGCATCTCTGATATCCCAGTTTAGTTTCTAATTATCTTTCCTCCTTAAGGTCCATAGCCTCCTTCCCAGAGCCAAAGGTTTTCTAGTCATAGCTGATCCTAGATTAAAGCCTAGTTCAGAAAAGGCACATCCTTTCATCTATTTTAATTTCCCATTAATTTGACATTTATATTCTTTTTAACAATTTAAAGTTGATTTCCACTAGCAAGGGAAAATTAAATAGGTGGCATTTTGGAATGTGACTGAAGCTAAAAGTCTGTGGACTTAGTTAGATAAAGAGGTAATAATAATAGCCAGGAATAGGAAATGGTACTTAAAATCCTCCTGTAATGCTTTGGGGGTCCCTTCAAGATGTACAATTCTACATGTCACATTAGGAGAAAGAATATTCCGATAGCAGACGATGATATCTTTTAATTTTTATAAGATTTTATTTATTTGCGAGATAGAGATAGAGAACAAGCAGGGGGTGGAGAAGCAGGACCCAGGGATCATGACCTGAGCTGAAGGCAGCCCCTTAACTGACTGAGCTACCCAGGTGCCCCAAAGATGTTATCTTTTAATCTGTAAAGAGACTGAAATACTTTGATGAGGAGTTAGATAGAGATTGGGGAATCAAAACAGACATAGCCTAGTAACTGTTAGAAGTTAATATTCCCTAGTTTCATTTGTGTGTGTGTGTGTTTAATGTGTTCTAGAGAATGAAATAAGTAATATCTTTTTTTAAAGATTTTATTTTTAAGTGCTGTCTATACCCAACATATGACTTGAACCCACAACCCCGAGATCAAGAAGTCGCATGCTCTACTCAATGAGCCAGTCATGCACCCGTAAGTGATATCTTCTAAAAGGAAGAAACGTGGAAGGGCAAATCACAACCATACTGAAGCTATCACACTGCTTCTCTACACTTATTAAGTATTATCCATAGTTGGTTATTAAATGTTATCCCCAATGTCAGGGGACAAATAATTTGCCTTTTATTTTCCTAACTCCAAAGAAATGTCTTTCTTATTCAAGTTTCTACTCATGAAACTTCAGTATTTTCCCTCACCATGTCCCCTTCTTATTTATTACACAAAATTTTGAAAAATCATTCTATAAATTTTATCTTAATGTTATTACTTTCTAAAAATTAGTAAATAGAATATTATTTATTATTCAGAAAAAAATGAACATCCAAAATCTTATTTGGTTCCCTTTGTAGTTTCTTTTTTCCCTTTGTAGTTTTAAATTATGAAGATACAACTCATTTTCTCTATCTGAGGAAAGAGCACGATAGTAATGAGACAGCAAACTCTTCAAAATATAAGAGTAGTTTAATTTATTCTGATGACTATAAAAGTGAATATACTTTCTCAAGATCTAATTCTCCTGAATTTAAGTTATATAACTACCTTCAGCTGGCTAACAATGAAGGTTTTGCACTGAATAAAACAGCTGTAATATGAATTTGAAGTGCTTCATTAACTTTCAAAAAAAAACTATAGAAGCATTATTGATCAAAATTAATCCCAAGTAAATTAAGAATTTACACATAAAAATAATTGAGAATTTAGAAGAAATTAGAATAAGTATTCATTAAATGTTTGGATCTATATTTTCTTTGCAGGCCATATGATTTTCACTCAAAAATGTGCCCATAGTGTCCCAACACAATAGGTATTCAACAAACACCTGCTGAACTGAAGATAATCTAGGCTTAGAAGAAAAAAAAAAACTCAAAGGAAAATAGGAAATATTTCACTAAATTTAAAGTTTTAAATTTCATCACATTAGAAATTACTGAAAAGAAGACTGGAAACTGTAAAAGCATTGGAAGTAAATATGCTAGTTTTTTTTTTAAGATTTTTTTATTAGAGAGAGAGAGCATGAGTAGGGGGTGGGGCAGAGGGAGAGGGAGAAGCAGGCTCCCTGGTGAACAGGGAACCAGATGGGGGCTCGATCCCAGGACCCAGGGATCATGACCTGAGCCAAAGGCAGATGCTTACCTAACTGAGCCATCCAGGTGCCCAAGAGATCTTTATTAAAAAGGTAAAACTTAAAAACATAGACCTCTCTGAACTTCAAGTTATCTGAAGCATTTTAACAGTTTGTAAGCTGTTTTAATAGGTGCAAAACTTTCAGGTCTGATATAAAACATCAGTCTCAACTACTGCTTGGAAATGAATGGATTAATTTTAGGAACAAAGCCCAATATCCTTAGAATATTAATATTAAAAAAACACAGCAATTCTTAATATGCTCAGACTATAGTCCAGCTGCTGAAATATTTTTAAAAATTTCAAACATGAAGGGTGCCTAGGTGGTTCAGTTGGTTGAGCATCTGACTGTTAATTTTGGCTCAGGTCATGATCTCAGGGACCTGGGATCGAGCCCATCTTGGGCTCTACACTCAGTGTGGAGTTTGCTTGAGATTCTCTCCCTCTCTCTCTCTGCTCCTCCCCTCACTTGTGCACACACACTCTCTAAATATTTAAAAAAAATTTTCAGACATGGTAAGATCGGGAATTATCTCACTTCCTAATACAACCATCTTCACCTTTTAATATTCCCTTTTTTAGTGCTTATTCATCTGAGTAATATTCTTTACCCAGATGTAATTATAGTGTGCGTGTTGTGTCGTTTTCCCCCTAAACAATAGGTCCATAAGCATTTTTCCATATGCTGTACAGTAGTCATAATTCATTCACTGATGACTTCTATTTAACATTGTATTGGAAGTCCTAGCTAGAGCCATTAGGCAAGAAAAATAAATAAAAGTCCTCCAAATTGGAAAGGAAGTAAAATTTTCTGTTTGTAGATGATATGATCTTATATGCAGAAAACCCTAAAGATTGCACAAAAAAAATGTTAGAACTAATAAACAAATTCAGAAAGGTTGTGGGATACAAAATCAACACTCAAAAATCAGTTGCATTTCTATATACAAACAATGAATAATCCAAAAGAAAAATTAAGATGACAATTCAATTTATAATAGCACCAAAAAGAATAAAATATTTAGAAATAAACTTAACCAGGAAAGTGAAAAAGTACTACACTGAAAACAAGAAAATTATTGCTGCAAGAAATGAAAGATACAAATAAATGAAAAAACATCCATTTGGTATTTGTGGATTGGAAGACTTTATATCATTTTGACATCTATACCACCCATAGTGATCTATAGATCAACACATTCCCTATCAAAATCCCAAGGACATTTTTTGTAGAAGTAGAAAAATCATTCCTAAAATTGATATGGAATCTCAAAGGACCCTGAATATTCAAAAAAAATCTTAAAATACGAAGAAAAATTTAGGAGGTATCACTTTTCTAGATTTCAAAATTGACTATAGAGCCACAGTAATCATAGTTAAAACAGTGTGGTACTGGCATAAAAATGGACGTGCACACACACACACACAAATGTGATAGAATAGAGAACCCAGAAGTAAACACTCACATATGGGGTCAGATGATTTTTGACAAGAGTATCAAGATTATTCAATAGGAAAAGAATAGTCTTTTCAACAAATGATGCTCAGAAAAATGAATATCTAAATGCAAAGGAATGAAGTTAGGCCGTTACCTTCCACTATATAAAAATCAGCTGAAAATTGATCAAAGATTTAAATTTAATAGCTAAAACTATAAAACTCTCAGAAGAAAACAGACAGGGGGCCCCTGGGTGGCTCAGTTGATTAAGTGTCTCCCTTTGGCTCCAGCTGTGGTCTCGGGGTCCTGGGATCAAACAGCATCAGACTCCCTCTCTCTCTGTTTGTGCATGCGCGCGCTCTCTCTCTCTCTCTAATAAATAAAATCTTAAATTAAAAAAAAGAATAAAACAGGAAAAGCTTCATTGGATTTGGTAATGACTTCTACTTTTTTATTTATTTGACACAGAGAGGGATTACAAGTAGGCAGAGAGGCAGGCAGAGAGAGAGGAGAGAGGAGGAAGCAGGCTCCCTGCCGAGCAGAGAACCTGATGCAGGCCTTGATCCCAGGACCCTGGGATCATGACCTGAGCCGAAGGCAGAGGTTTTAACCCACTTAGCCACCCAGGCACCCGGTAATGACTTCTTGAATATTACATCAAAAGCATAGGCAATAAAAGAAAAAAATAGAGAAATTGGACTTTATCAAAATTTAAAACTTTTGTGCAAAGGACACCATCAACGGAGTGAAAAGGCAACCCATGCATTGAAAGAAAATATTTGCAAATTATATATCTGATAAGGATTAATGTCCAGAATATATAGAAAACTCCTACAACTCAGCAACAACAACAAAAAATGAGCCACCCAATTAAAAAATGGGCAAAGTACTTGAATAGACAGTTCTCTAAAGAAGATAAACACAATTGCCAATAAACACACGTAAAGATTTTCAACATCCCTAATTATCAGCACAATGCAAGTCAAAGCTGTAATGATATACCATCTCACACCTATTAGGATGGATAATATGGAAAACAAAGGAAGTAATAAGTATTGGTGAGGATGTGGAGAAACTGGAAGCTTCATGTGCAGCTTATGGGAATGTAAAATGGTACAGCTATGGGCGCCTGGGTGGCTCAGTGGGTTAATGCCTCTGCCTTCAGCTCAGGTCATGATCTCAGGCTCCTGGGATCGAGGCCCGCATCGGGCTCTCTGCTTGGCAGGGAGCCTGCTTCCTCCTCTCTCTCTCTGCCTGCCTCTCTGCCTACTTGTAATCTCTCTCTGTCAAATAAATAAATAAAATCTTTAAAAAAAATGGTACAGCTATTGTGGAAAACAGCGTGATGGTTTCTCAAACATATGATCCAGGACTTTCACTTCAGGGTGTATGTCAAAAAAGAATTAAAAAGGAGTAACTTGAACAGATATTTGTACTCCCATATTCATGGAAGTTTTACAATAAGCCAAAAGGTGGAAGTAACCCAAGTTTTTATCAATGGATGAACGAATACGTAAAACAGGGTATACACATGCGATGGAACATTATTCCACCTTAAAAAAGAAAGAAACTCTGCCATAAGCTACATGGATGACTTTAAATTATGCTCAATGAGGGCTGCCTGGGTGGTGCAATCAGTTTAAGCATCTGACTCTTGGTTTTGGCTCAGGTCATGATCTCAGGGTTGTGAAACTGAGCCCCATGTCCCATGGATTCTGCTTAAGACTCTGTCTTCCTCTGCCCCCCCCAAAATAAATCTTTAAAAAAGAAATTATGCTAAGTGAAATAAATCAGTCACCAAAGGACAAATATTATATGATTCATTTATTTTTTTAAGTCTTAAGTAATCTCTACACCCAACTTAGAGATCGAACTTATGATCCCAAGGTCAAAAGTCACATGTTCTTCTGACTGAGGCAGCCAAGCACCCCTCTGTGATTTATTTATATGAAGTTCCAAGTGTAGTCAAATTTACAGAGAAAGTAGAATGTTGTTTTCCAGGGACTGGAAGAAGGGGGAATGGGAAATTAGTGTTTAACAGGCACAGAGTTTTAATTAGGAAAGATGAAAATGTTCTGGAAATAGATGCCGGTGATTTTTGCACAACCTGAATGTATTTAATGCCATAGAACTGTAATCTCAAAAATGGTTAGAATGGTAAGTTTCATGATATATATGTATTTGTATATTTGTGTGTGTGTGTGTGTGTGTGTGTGTGTGTGTGTATACATATATATCTCTCCACTCTTTTAAATTATGTCTTTTCAGATTCATATGTTGAAGCCCTAACACCCCATGTGACTATATTTGGAGATAGGGCCTATAAGGAAGTAATTAAAGTTAAATGAGGTCATAAGGGTAAGCCCTAATTCAACAGCATTAGCGTCCTTATAAAAAGAGACATTAGAAGGGCCTGGCACAAAAGAAAGGCCACGTGAGGACACAGCCAGATGGTGGTCATTTAGAAGCCAGAAAGAGAGATCTCACCAGAAACCAACCCTGTGGGAACCTTAAGCTTGGATTTCCTACCACCAGAACTTTGAGAAAATAAATTTCTGTTGTTCGAGCCATCCAGTGTGTGGTATTCTGTCTTGGCAGCCTGTATATAGATGGGTAGCCTAATACAAACACAAAAAAAGGTAAAAAAAATATATATTAATAATTATTATTCATTGCAAAATTAATGCAAGGATATGCAAAAATTCAAACCATACAAAAGGGTAAAAGTCTTAAGGAAGTCTCTCAACACCTACTCCTATCCACTCGCCTCCCCTGCCCCCAGTAACCGATATCAGTAGTTTTAGGAATATCTTCCAGAATGCTTTTATGAATATATAAAGCATATATTATTTACAAACACTTTCTTCTAGATCAAGAATCAAAGTCTGGTTCAGAAAGGGAAGAAACTTTCAAGTTTGTTAATCCCTAACATATAATTTAACATAGTCATCCATTCTATTACCATTATATGTTTAGATTATTTCTAGATTTTTCTCCATCATATAAAATGTGATTAACTTTTTAAAAATCTATTTTAAATTCTTTCAATACTCAAGTTTCTTAGATCCTAACACATAATGCAATGAAGTTATCCTGTTGCCATTTTTCACATAGGTTATTTCCCTATTTTTATTCCATCATATAGATGCAATTAATATATAATGTTACTAACTTTTATTTGTTTTTTAAATCTTTTTTTTAAGATTTTATTTATTTATTTGACAGATAGAGATCACAAGTAGGCAGAGAGGCAGGCAGAGAGAGAGGAGGAAGCAGGCTCCCTGCCAAGCAGGGAGCCCAATGCAGGCCTCGATCCCAAGATCCTGAGATCATGACCTGAGCTGAAGGCAGAGGCTTTAACCCACTGAGGCACCCAGGTGCCCTATTTGTTTTTTTAAAAGATTTTACTTATTTGACAGGGAGAGACACACACACAGCGAGAGAGGGAACAAAGCAGGGGGAAGGGCAGAGGGAGATGGAGGAGCAGGCTTCCCACCCAGCAGGGAGCCCGACACAGGGCTTGATCCCAGGACCCTGAGATCATGACCTGAGCCAAAGGCAGACGCTTAACGACTGAGCCACCCAGGTGCCCCTGTTACTAACTTTTAAATTACTTAAGTTCCTAATAGTGAAATTGAGCTAATGGATGTGATTTTTATAGAACTTCATATATATTGCCAAATTGATTTACAAAAAGCTAACTGCCAACTTAAAATTTCTACCAGTAGAGCTAACAGTACCAATATTAGATACTCCTATTTAAAAATATCTCCAGGGCTGCCTGGCTGGGTTGGTTGGGGGAGCATAAGACTCTTGATCTCAGGGTTGTGAGTTTGAGCCCCATGTTGGGTGTTGAGATTACTTAAAAATAAAAAATCATTAAAATCTCCATAAAGTAGTAGTTTAAAAAGGAAATTTTACTTTAATTTGCATTTATTTATGTATCTATTTATTAAGAGTAGGGTTCACATGCAGCATGGAGCCCAATGTGGGGCTTGAACTCAAGACCCTGAGCTGAGATCAAGAGTTGGATACTTGGGTGCCTGGGTGGCTTAGTGGGTTAAGCCTCTGGCTTCAGCTCAGGTCATGATCTCAGGGTCCTGGGATTCAGCCCTGCATCAGGCTCTCTGCTCAGCAGGGAGTATGCTTCCTTCTCTCTCTGCCTGCTTCTCTGCCTACTTGTGATCTCTCTCTCTGTCAAATAAATAAAATCTTTAAAAAAAAAAGTTGGATGCTTAATTGACTGAGCCACCCAGGCACATCTTGATTTGCATGTTGATGAGATTGAAGATTTTCAAATACTAGTTATTCGTATCTTTTTGTGTGTAAACCCTTTTTGTGTTCATACTCTATACCTACACAAGTATTAGAGGCATTGATATCTTCCGTATGGATTTGTATGAGTCCTTCATATATTATGGCGTTACTCCTTTATCAATATTTATTCCCAATATTTTCCAAATGGTGTGTCTTTTAATTTTATGTGTCCATGGGCATCTAGGTGGCTCAGTTGGTTGAGCATCCGACTCCTGGTTTCTGCTCAGGTCATATATCATGGGTCCTGAGATAGAGCCCTGCCTTGGGCACTGGGCTCAGCAGGGCGTCTGCATTAAGAGTCTCTCCCTCGGCACCTCCCCTGACTCATGCATTGTATGCGAGCTCTAAAATGGATAAATCTTTTTTTCCCTTTTAATTTTTTTATTACATATAATGTATTATTTGCCCCAGGGGTACAGGTCTGTGAATCATCAGGCTTACACATCTCACAGCACTCAGCATAACACATACCCTCCGCAATGTCCATAATCCAGCCACCCTATCCCTACCCCCCACCCTCCAGCAACCCTCAGTTTGTTTCGTGTGATTAAGAGTCTCTTATGGTTTGTCTCCTTCCCAATCCCATCTTGTTTCATTTGTTTCATTTTTCCCTCCCTACCCCCTATGACCCCCAGCCCTGCCCCTCAAATTCCTTATATCAGGAAGATCATATGATAATTGTCTTACTCTGATTGACTTATTTCGCTTAGCATAATACCCTCTAGTTCCATCCATGTCATTGCAAATGGCAAGATTTCGTTTCTTTTGATGGCTGCATAGTATTCCATTGTATATATATACCACATCTTCTTTATCCATTCATCTGTTGATGGACACCTAGGTTCTTTCCATAGTTTGGCTATTGTGGACATCGCTGCTATAAACATTGGGGTGCACGTGCCTCTTTGGATCACTACATTTATATCTTTAGAGTAAATNTCTTTAGGGTAAATACCCAGTAGTGTGATTGCTGGGTCATAGGGTAGCTCTATTTTCAACTTTTTGAGGAACCTCCATACTGTTTTCCAGAGTGGCTGCACCAGCTTGCATTCCCACCAACAGTGTAGGAGAGTTCCCCTTTCTCCGCATCCTCACCAACATCTGTTGTTTCCTGACTTGTTAATTTTAGCCATATTGACCGGTGTGAGGTGGTATCTCACTGTGGTTTTGACTTGTATTTCCCTGATGCCGAGTGATGTTGAGCACTTTCTCATGTGTTTGTTGGCCATTTGGATGTCTTCTTTGAAGAAATGTCTGTTCATGTCTTCTGCCCATTTCTTGACTGGGTTATTTATTCTTTGGGTGTTGAGTTTGATAACTTTTTTATAGATTTTGGATACTAGCCCTTTACCTGATAATGTCATTTGCAAATATCTTCTCCCATTCTGTCAGTTGTCTTTTGGTTTTGTTGACTGTTTCCTTTGCTGTGCAAAACGTTTTGATCTTGATGAAGTCCCGATAGTTCATTTTTGCCCTTGCTTCCCTTGCCTTTGGTGATGTTCCTAGGAAGAAGTTGCTGCAGCTGAGGTCTAAGAGGTTGCTGCCTGTGTTCTCCTCAAGGATTTTGGTGGATTCCTGTCTCACATTGAGGTCTTTCATAAAATGGATAAATCTTTAAGTATTGGGCAACTCTTTTGGGTCCTCTACCTCTTTGGGAGCTTCCTAGTGTCAACAAACTTTGATTTACTATCACTCAAAAAATCTTGCTTTTGTTGCCCCCCCCAAAATAAATAAAAAATGGAAAATAATTTAAAAAGTACTTATTCAGTATCTACTATGTTCCAGGTACTGTGGTAGGAATTCTATGTTATTCTTCAAATTACTTTACATATAAAATCACACACACACTTTTTTTTCTTTCTATTGTTTAAAGTTTAGAAAGTTTGAACGTTATGATTGGGCATAAACCATGTAAGATCCCATATCACTGGGAATAAAGTTGGCCCTTTCTCTCTCTCATGAAATTGCAAGAGGATGCTGGGCAGGGATGCAGTCATCCAGTACTTGGCTAAGGTTACAAGATCAACCCAGTCAAAATAGTTCACTCACATGGCTGGCAAATTGGTGCAGCTGTTGGTGGAGGCTCTTGTTCCTCACCACATGTTCCCTTTACAGAGCTGTTTGAGTGGAGTTGTGTGTACACTAGCTTCCCCCAATGCAAGCAATCCAAAAGAATGAGGTGGAAACCTGCAATCAGTGCCTTTATGACCTAGCCTCGTAAGTCACACACCTTCAGCTGTATTCTATGGATGGGACTAGTCCTGATTCAAAGGGCCGGAGGGGATTCCATTTCCAGAGTTAAGAATCATTGGAAGTTACCCTGAAAGCTGCCTACCAAGGATCCTAACATCTTAATTTTCCTGTAATATACTTTATTAAGCAAGTATTGATAATTTTGCAACAACTCGTACAATTCTAGTTTTGTGACATTCTGTTGTTTTTAAGTGTTCTCAAACACATCTGTGCACATAAATGCACCCAAGCATTTAAGACTTTCTGTTCCACAACTAAAGTTCCACAAATTAAAAACCCTCTGCTATAGTGTCAGCACATAAACATCAGGGCATTAGATTCCACCTCAAGCTCTCTAAATTTGAGGAAATAGAGTTCAACATGGCAGATTAAGGCCAAGAAGTTTGATTTCTACTTACTCATAATCTGTTAATTAACTAAGAAACATTTTTAGTTTTACCAAAAACTTTTAATTTTCTAGAAATCTTTGTGTGCAATATCCACGTACATTAAAAAGATCTTGCAGATTATACTACTAACTTGCTGAAGGTGACTCAGGTGAGAGGATTTACTAAGTGGTTGGGTAGAAATTCAGAGAGGCAAAAAGGTCAAGTCGGAGTAAGGAAGAACAGTTTTTTACAGCTAACTTTCACCTCTTCTGCAAGACCTGCGAAGAGGATATGGCTTTGTGAAACCTGTTTGGAACTTTCGCTTTTATTTTGCCACTGGTCCTGTTCTAATGAAAGTTTGTTAATCCATGGACCTAAAACAGAGTAGCCCTAAGTTTTGCCAATTTGGGAAATTCCCAGGGCCCCAAAGGTTTAGCTGGGAGACTAAGAAGGCCAGAATGTGAGTGTAGGAAGGACCAAATTAGGTCCAAAAGTGAGCTTCTCACTCTCCAAATAGTATCCTTATTCCAGTAACAAAGGCTTAGGGTTGCCGCCCAACAAAGCATCGCCCCTGCCCATTCCCTATCTCCCAACCAGCAGGCCATGGTTGGTGACGTATTCCCTTTAATATTTCTCTTAAGCTTAATTTTAGACAACCTTCCAGGTGCAAAAACGTTAGGGAGGGTAAAGGGGCTCAATAACTGCTACATTTGACATACTTTTGTGCATCGGACTAAATTCTCATCTCCAATTTTCGCCTGGGCCTAAGTGAGTCAAACCCCCCCACCCCCAAAATAACCAAACCAAACCACCACACGCACAAAACAAAAACCCCACAACTCTACAGAGGTACCCTTTCTCCGTAGACACGAACTCACGCCCACCTCCGCTTCTCCCCTCGCTATTCTAAGGACTCGGGGCAGAGAAAGCCACCACACCAGGCAAAGGGAGACGTACAGCAAAGCCCATTGTTCACCAAAGACGAAACAGAGGTTACGCGGGCCAGTTGCACAGACGCGGGGCCTCGCCCTCCGCACTTCACAGGGCTCGGCCCCACCCCTCCTAACCGGAACTGCAACCCCCGCGCTCGGCGCCCCCACGAATAGCGTGTCGCTCGCGCCAGTAGCGAGCGCGCCCGCCCCGCCTCCCCCGACGCACTGGGCAGGCGCGGGACGCGCGCATGCTCTGCGGGCGGGCCGCTGGGGTCTCGAGTCGCAGCAATCTGTTGTGCCGCCGCCCGCGGGACCCGGCAGATCCGGGTCTCGTGGCTTAGAGTGACGTGGTCAATCGAATCAAAACAGAGGAGGGGAGGAAGCCAGCGGCCAGGAGCAGCGGCGGCCGCGGCGTCTCGAGCAGCCGCAGCGTTCCGGAAGCTTCAGGCGGTCTTTCTGCCGAGCCTTGGTCCCGGCCCCCATCCTCCCCGCCCCGTCGGTTGTTGTCTGGGCGGGTGAGTGTCTTCCCCTCTACCGCCGCCGTTTGCCGACCCATCCTCCCCTCACCCTGTTTTTCCTGGGGGCTCCTCAGGCTCTGGGGGACTGCGGCGGCTGCGGCACAGCGGGGCTGGCTTCTCGGGCTCGGTGGTTCTCCGGCCGGGCTGGTGACTCTGCGCCGGGAGAAGCCCGCTGCTGCCGAGCCCGCGCCCCCCGCCGAAGAGCGGGGCAGAGAGCCTGCAATTTGGCTTTCTCTGCTGGAAACCAGAGTCGGGGCTTAGCAGGATAAAGTGGACGGTAGCCACGGGTGGTTTTATTTTTAGGGCAAGACAGTCAGCTCGGGTGGAGGCGTATAATGGAGTAAAAAGAAGAGAGTCGTAGCTGGAAGGAAAAACCCACAAACCCTGAAATCCACACTCTATCATTTACCTCCGTTTCTCTAGGTTTGATGAAGTCATTAGGATGCGTCCTTCGTTGTGATTGATGAGACAGGAAAGCTGCCATCCAGAAAGTGGGAGCTTTTTTAGTCCTTATCGTGGTGCGAATTGAAAGTATTCCCTTTTCCTGTGTGTTCAGTAAGTGGAACTCGAGCTCACAGTAAAGAGGTAGCACCCTTTATAAGACATAATGTATGATAAACTGGTTACCGGGGCACTTGAAGTCCATGTTGCCGTTTAAAGCCAAAGTTTTCCAAAGTGGCTGCTTCTATGTGTGTTCGGATTTTAGCCAAGATGATATTTGTTAGTTATAGAAAGTCAGTAGGATGTTTTGAGTTGTCCTAGCTTGCACAATTGAAGATACGGCCTTAATAAGAGGTGTCTTGGTTTTGCATCGAGAGTCGGAAGAGCCTCACGCCTGTAACACCTGCGTTTGTTGAAGAGACCTTCCAGTTTTTGTGTGTTATTGTCAGAAAACTTTGGCAGCTTTACATACACAATAACTTGGATGGTGTAAGACCTTTCAGGTGTTTTAGCCTTGAGACCCTTAGGAGGCCGTCTCACGACCCAATTCAGTGGAGGTCTTAGAAAGCTTGTGTTCCCTTTAACTTCAGGTGATCGGCCACGCAGATTCCTCTAGTGTAGCCTGCTTCAAATTCTGCCACCTTCCGCGCCCCTGGACAGCACAAAGGAGACCAGAGGGCCAAACCTCATTTTTTGCCCTAACTTGGGACCCCTCCCCTTTTTTTTGTCCCCAGAGAACTGATTGAGGTGTTTCTTTGGTAAATGGCAGGAAAGAACAACGTAAGTATGTGCTAATTGATTGCACCTTGGCAGATTCAGGAAGAGTACTTAGGCATTTAGACCACTTCCTTGAAGGGCGTATCCTTGTGTGGTAGATCATGGGCCTCTTAACACATTTCTTTCTCCTGTGTGCTGTGTGTGCAATTGAGATCTTTTTTCTTAATACTGCAGTTGGAATCCTGCTGATTTAGATAAATGAAATTAGGTTTCCTTGAAGTTTTGTGTGTTTCTTTTTTACCTTTTATGTATCCTGAACTGAATATTCTGGCTTATATAAAATAATTTATAATTGGAGAATTATTACAATTATAAGGAAAAAAGAAGAAAGTCATCAGTAATCCTGCCATCCAGAGATGATCAAAATGTTGGTAGTGATTTATATTCTTCCAGACTTCTTTTTTGCAGTTATGTATTTTACACAAAAGTGGTATCATACTGCATATGCCTTTCTGTAACCTGCTCTTCTACATGATAGTACTTTGGAGTAACAAAATTTATGTTTTCGTGGAGAGGGACTTTTGGACCTTAAATTTTAGGGTATATTCACTGTGTGTTTGCCAAACCATAATGATTAAAATCATGGTTTTATTATTTTTTAAAGATTTTATTTATTTATTTATTTGAGAGAACGAACGAGCAGGGGGGAGAGGCAGAGGCAGAGGGAGAAGCAGGCTTCCTGCGAGCAAGGAGCCCAATAGGGGACTGATCCCAGAACCCTGGGATCATGACCTTAGCCGAAGGCAGACGCTTAACTGACTCAGCCACCCAGGCATCTCTAAAATTGTGGTTTTAAAAGATTTCCTCCCAGACTTCTATGATAACATTAAGAAGTTAACATGCATTGTGTGTCCCTATAAGGTTTTCTTGTTTAACTCTTGGGAGAGCAGGGACAGAATAGCCTAAGTCGACGATAAAAAGTTTAAAAGGGTTTTACTAATTTAGTGATTTGTTTCAGGTAAAGCTTTAGTTCTGTTCGATAGCTAGCTACACTGTCCTCCGAATGCTGACCACCTGGCCAGGCCTTCCATCAATGAGGTCCCAAAAGGTTTTACTTTATGAATCACACTTAAAAGTATTGGATGTATGCCTGTTTAGCACAGTGCCTTCTTGGTGGTGCCAAAAGAGAAGGAAATGTCCCCTTCACCTCAGCTTCAGAGGAGAAATACTTTTATTAGGAAGTATCCTAAATACGCTATTAACCCAATCACGTCCCTTAGTCATAAACGTACCTAAAACCTTTAAATCTCAATTTTTATTCCATATCTCGGGTAATTAGTCCCACATGCTTACTACTTATTTTGCCACTTAGTTCCTTTTCTCTGAGTTTCCTTTAATTATAATGTTTAATATATGTATTCTAAATTTGGCCACTACTTCCCATTGCTACTGCTTCTACCTTTGCCAACTCTTTCTCTTACCTGGCCTGCTGTAGTAACCTCCTGGTCTCCTGGCCTCCACTTTGGCTTTTTGTGGTGCATTCCTCTTACCACAGCCTAAGAGATCTTTTAAAGTGTAAATCAGATTATGTTACCCTTTTTTTGGAAAGCCCTCCATCATGTTCAGAATAAAATCCACACTACATGTTTTGGCCTTGCCTCCTTCCCTTAACTCACCATATATCCCTCTGCCTAGAATAGTACCCCGGAGCCTGGCCACGTCAGTTTCTTCCTGTTTTCTAGCCCTACTGGCACTGTCCCTGGAAGTTGCCAGGCTTGTTTCTGCCTTAGGGCATTTATGCTTGCCCTACCCTGTGGGTTCAATATCCTCCCAGATCTTGCTGTGGCTGATTCCATCATGTCATTCAAGTCTCAGTTCGGATACTATTTCTTTGAGAAGATTACTCCCTAATTATCTCTCCATTCTCTTATTTTTTGTCATAACATTTTGTACTCTCTGGAATTTCTTAATTTTTGTATTCTCTTTCCTACACTAGAAATTAAACTGAGAAAATGGGGACCTTGTCTGTCCTTTTCACTACATAGTAGGAACTCAGTGATTGTTAGTTGAATGAACGAACTTGCTGAACAGGTGTGTATTCCTCTTGAACATACTGTTTTAGATCAGTTCTTTGTATGGAAGCCTCGTTTTTAGCTTTTTTTTTTTTTTAATAGGGCAGTACCTTGATTCTTTTTTTTTTTTAACTTTTTTTTTTTAAAGATTTTATTTATTTATTTGACAGACACATTGAGAGAGGGAACACAGCAGGGGGAGTGGGAGAGGGAGAAGCAGGCTCCCCGCTGAGCAGGGAGCCGGATATGGGGCTCGATCCCAGGACCCTGGGACCATGACCCGAGCCGAAGGCAGATGTTTAATGACTGAGCCACCCAGGTGGCCCTGTACCTTGATTCTCTTACTTAAGTAATTCTTGATGTTTGGGCTAGAGAATGGCCACATTCTATTTTGTTTTATTTTTATGTTTAATTTTTTTTCCCCCCACATTCTACTTGTAGAATTAATCCCTGGGAGGAATGGGTCCTAGGAATCTGCATTTCAACAAGCCTTGAGGTGATTTTAATGCATATCAGTTTAAGAATGTCTCTTGATGTTGTAATGGCTTTTCTCTGGGAGATTACTTCATACTTTATAGTAGTAATGATAGCTACTGTTTTGGGGAACACTTCTATGTGTTAGGTACTATACTAAAAAATTACATGTTTTTCATCTAATTGTAGAACAACTCAGGTAGGTCTACTCCCATTTTACAGGTGAAGGAACTGTGACATAGTGGCAGAAAGTTGGATTTGACTACATCTGTTAATCACTGTACTTGACTGCCTCTGAACTAGGGTTTAGAACTGTACACAGTACTTTGGTTTGAAAAGGTCATGTTTTTGTTAAGGGCAGGATAGTGTATTCTATCCCATTTCCAATCCAGTCCTTAATGAAGTCCATTGTTTTGTTGGTCTTTTGCCTGAAGTTACACAGGCAAAGTTGCAGGAGATGACCTCTGCAAACACTCCTGGGTCATCTTGCTTTGCTGTATCGAGAGCCTACTAGGCTTAAAGTAAATTTTAAGTATTTGAAGTGTTTTCTCCTTCCTGTGCATTACCTTGTGTTCCACACACCAAAAACCTGTCACTTGCTATCTGCTTGTATAGTCATTTGAATTCTTCCTACATTTTCTCCATTGATTTGGGTGATTTACTACTTGGACTGTTATATTGGATCATCATAAACTGAATGGATTTCTCACTGCAAGACCCCTTTCTAAATGAGTTTTTAAAAAATGTTAAATTTTATTGATGTGTTGGTTTTGTTTTATTTTATTTTATTTTATTTTGAGGTCNTTTAAAAAATGTTAAATTTTATTGATGTGTTGGTTTTGTTTTATTTTATTTTATTTTATTTTATTTTGAGGTTGGGGAACTTAATTTGAGAAATACTGGCTGTCTTTAGTCTCTTCCTAGCCTTCAAGCCTGGCCGTTATCTGTGGAGACTCAGGTCCCACGTGACCTTTACTGGAGCTCTGTCCTTGCCCACCTCAGGTTTCTATAAATAGCCTTATGTCTGCTCCCATCACTTCACCTTCTGTATTTAATTGTCGGTGGCTATCTGGCTTATTTGATTGGGAGGCCCATGAGGTCAGCGAGGACCAATTAGATAATCAGTAGGCTTGTTGATGGAATAAATAAATGAAGAAAAATCACAACTTTATGCTTGTAAAAGATGGTGCATTGCTAAAAGGAATTATTTGTGATCTTTTCCCATATAATTTAATAGGACTTATAACAAAACCTCAATATAAAACACTAAATTATCTAAGTTGGTAATGATAAATAGTGATATATTAGTATATGGAGTGTAAAGATTTTGTAAAAAGTTTAGCACTCCCAACTGTTCTTTGTTATATTTTGGCTTATATTAGGATTTTTTTTTTTTTTTTTAAAGATTTTATTTATTTATTTGACACAGAGAGAGATTACAAGTAGGCAGAGAGGCAGGCAGAGAGACAGGGAGAGGAGGAAGCAGGCTCCCTGCTGAGCAGAGAGCCCGATGCGGGCCTCGATCCCAGGACGCTGAGATCATGACCTGAGCCGAAAGCAGAGGCTTTAACCCACTGAGCCACCCAGGCGCCCAGGATTTTTTTAAGATTGTAAAACTTCTGGGGCACCTGGGTGGCTCAGTGAGTTGAGCATCTGCCTTCGGCTCAGGTCATGATCCTGGGGTTCTGGGATAGAGCCTCTTGTTGGGCTCTCTGCTAAGTGGAGAGCCTCCTTCTCCCTCTCCCTCCCGGCTGTTTGCTGTCACTTGCTTTTGCAAATAAATAAATAAAATCTTCAAAAAAAAAATCATAAAACTTCTTAGACAATTAACTGCTACAATATTATAAGTAAAGGTATTCTTTTGGTTTGTATTTATGTGTATATTCATGCTTTGGCCCACATAATAAGTACTAACCATATGAATAATTGTGTCTATAGTTGGGCACATATGAGTAGATCTTGCATCTGTGTAAAGAGCAGTTTGGGCATTTTTCAAAGCCATTTTGAAAAGGGGATGAACATTATTTGAGTCTGAAATTAAAATACAGTTACCTGCTCGAATATTAATAATAATGACATTTACTCTTTATGGCTATGTTTGCCAGTCCCTTGAGTTCCTTTGCACACTTTATGTTTACCTGTCACGTCAGTCCTCTAAATCAGATACTGTTATCCCTAATTTACATGGGAGGAAACTGGCTCTAGTGAGTTAGTTAAGTTGCTCAGGGTAAAGGCACTGGTACTATTGGGATTCAAACCCAATTTTCCTTTGACCTTGGACGTCATTATAGTGGTATTGACTAGTCTTTTGTCTTACAGAATCCTAGAAGTTATAATAAGTAAAACTACTTGCTACAGCTGTCAGAATATGCTAGTAGAACTACTTTTCATGAATTGTTTTGTTCTATTTATACCTGAACTGGATATGGATTTCTAATAGCTCCTCTTAACACAAGACATGCTTGTTACTGAAAAGCTGCAACTGGTAGTACTATATGAAGCCCCAAACAAAATCTGTAATCTCATTCGGAAGTTAACTCTGTATGTGTATTTTCTTCCAGTGTTTTATTTATTTATTTAAAATGCATCTTTGATGTAAATGAGATATAATACCCACATAAGCTTGTATCTTCATTTTGTTTTAGGTTTTTTGTTTGTTTAACTTAATGAGGTTTTTATCATGGCCTTATAAACTTTCTAAGCTTGATTTTTACTGGCTACATTATTTTTTTTGAAAGTTTTCTTTCTTTATTTTTTTAGTAACCTCTACACCCAATGTGGGGCTTGAACTCATGATCCCCAGATCAAAAGTCACATGCCCTTCAGACTGAGCCAGCTAGGCAACCCTTTAGTGGCTACATTTTAGAAATATTTTGAATAAACTGATTACTAGAGTTTTCATTTAGTGTTGTACGTGAATGTAGTTTCCACCTTTTTTTTTTAAAGATTATTTATTTATTTATTTGACACAGAGAGATCATAAGTAGGCAGAGAGGCAGGCAGAGGGAGAGGGAGAAGCAGGCCTCCACTGAGCGGAGAGCCCGATGCAGGGCTTGATCCTAGGACCCTGAGATCATGACCTGAGCCACCCAGGCGCCCCTCCACTTTTCACCATTATAAATGATACTGTGATGAACATTGGCTTTAAAAGTTAACCGAAGATCTGGGGGCGCCTGGGTTGTACGATCATCGAGCCCCCAATCTTCGGGCTCTCTGCTCAGCGGGGAGCCTGCTTCTCCCTCTCCCTCTGCCTACCTCTCTCCCTGCTTGTGATCTCTCTCTCTGTCAAATAAATAAATAAAATCTTAAAAAAAANAAAAAAAAAAAAAAAAGTTGGGTGCCTGGGTGGCTCAGTGGGTTAAAGCCTCTGCCTTCGGCTCAGGTCATGATCTCGGGGTCCTGGGATTGAGGCCCATATGGGGCTCTCTGCTCAACAGGGAGCCCACTTCCTCTTCTCTCTCTGCCTGCCTCTCTGCCTACTTGTGATCTCTCTCTGTGTGTGTCAAATAAATAAAATCTTTAAAAAAATAAAAGTTAACCAAAGATCTGAATAATTAGAGCAACCGGTCTAATAATTTTTTTAAAGTTATATTTAAGACATTTTAGTGATTTGAAACGTAGCGACTTTAATCCTAATTTGACAAGTGTACACCGCATACATGTACTTGTACTTCCTAGAAAATTTACATGAGAGTTTTTAATAGAGATTGTCTCAGAGGAGAAGAGAGTACCTTTTACTTTGCATTTTTTTTAACCTTTTTGTATTTGAGCTTTAAAACTATAAATGTGTATTGCTTTTTTAAAAAAATCAATTTCTTTGAAAAATTAAAATCTTGTTTCTAAACTAATACCCAGTTTTTAGATCTATAATAGGGTTTATATTTTGCTTATAACATTTTAAACTTCAGTGCTTTTGTTTTGGAGAAAGTTACTTTCTCATTGCTTATTTTCATATTGACTTTTCATTTCCTTTTTTAAATTTAGATCAAAGCACAGATGTGAGTCTCAGCTTTGTAAAAATACAAAATGAAGCTGGTTTTTGCTTGACTGCACTCATTGACAAGTACTACATGTGCAGTGTTTTCAGAATTTAACAGCTAATAAAGATGTTTCAAATCAGTATAGGAGTGCATTGAGCCTCCTCATGGTATATGCACCAGACTTAGAGGTCAGTGTTCTGGCTGCTATCTTGTTTTATCTTACAACATACTTTTTAAAATACAAGTTAATTTTTTTTCATAGTATGTATTTTGTTTCTTACTCTTAGCAAAGGTAATGTAAAAGAAACTGACATGCCTAAAATTTTGAAGACTTTAAAAAAAACTGGTGTTTATTCAAATTTCATTTTTTGATAATTTTGTTTTCTTTATCTCAGTGGTTCTCAGAATTTTTCTTGTCATCATGAATGGCATTTATGTGCATCTATGTACAGATAATGTTATCTAGCCATAGCATGGATGAGAGGAGTTACATGAGGTGGGAGAGCAGAAACCTAACTTCTTTCTGTTCAAGAAATCATAGGCAAGCAGATGAATGAGAGAAAAAGTCTTGATTCCACTCTTAATTTATTTGAATGATATAAATCATTCACAAACTTATTACTTGTGATATACTTCACAATTTCAGAACACACTAATATTTGGTAATAAAACCATTGAAAACTGCTTTCTTAACTAAGTAACTTCTATCCACTATGATTTGAGATCACAGATGGAATTTTTATGTTATCTTCTGTGGAATTTTTGTTTCTAACTTAGAAAAAACAGCCTTTTTTCCTTAGTTTAAAATTTTTTTATTCAGAATATGACTAATATGTACTCTTGAATAGAAATTTTAGAAAATATTTTCAGAATGTGAAAATTTTGGTTGTGATATTGAATATAAACACAGATCATTTGTTTGAAAAGTTTTCTTTGTTTGACCATTCATGATAAATTTTACCCCAGACCTTGAGAGAATCTGTGTGATTGTACAAAAGTAAAGAACAGCCAGAAGAGGAAGTTCGTAGGTGAGGGACCAAGATTTAGAACAGAAGACTTCTTTCTGCTCTTTCTCTTTTATGCAGAAGAGTCTTAGTTGAGCCTCAGGGGAATATAAACATGCCAAAGCAGTATACAGAGATCTTGGGCTGAGAGTTGAAGATAAATTTCAAATCTAAGGGCTTAGAGTTGAATTGGCTCAGAGCATTTTATAGCTTAAAAAGCACTCTTACATATTCTCATTTGATCCTCGAAACAACCCTTTAAAAAGAATAGTTTCAGTTATCATTCCTATTTTATAGATAGTGAAACAGAAGTCACAGAGAAGCTAATTTATCCTTGTCTCAGTAGTGCCATAACTTGAATCATATATCTAAGATGTATTCTTTCTGCTATCCCATGGTGTTTTAGCCTAAGGCGATTCCTAGAATATACTCAGATAGGTAAGGGAGAAAAAGGTCACTGAGGAAAGTGTCTCAGATATAGGGAAATAGGGTCACATTAACTGAGTTTCTAGAAAAGTGGTGGCAGCCATGGGGATGGACCTGTAACAGTCGTGTGCTGCAGAGATGTGGAGGAATTAAAGAGCTGAGGAAATTCTTGATGACCTTGAAGAGTTAAGCTTTTAGAAGCAATGGGATAGGTTAGTTGAGGAGAGTAGTTCTTTTCTTCGATTTTGAGCTTTCTCCTGAGAAGTCATTTGTCTGTGACATTTATTTTGGCTGTTAATTATATGCTGGTATGTAATTATTATCCTATGAGTTAATTATAATTAATAATTAACTTTATTGCAAGCTCTTAGAGGTAGAGGATGCCTTTTATTTCTTTTATATCCTCCTCTAAACTCTTCCAGTTACTTAGTCCCCTGAAGACTTGTTAGATACATCCTTCTGAGGAAAGGAGAAGTAAGAAGACATGGGTTTGAATCCCATGTCTGCTTCGTGATGTTGGGTAAGTCGCTGAGCTGTCTGGGACTCAGTTCTTTCTCTTTAAATGAGTAGGTGAGAATTGCTGCATCCCCAAAGTTTTAATAGTACCACTTGTCAAGTTGTGATTTGTTGAATTATGAGTAAGCGAAGATTTCCCGTCTTCTAATGTATATCTTATCTATATAGTGATATCTTGCATAAGCCTGTTGGTCACACTCACCTCGTTTCTTGTTTACATTAGCATTCCACTCTGTGGAAAGTATTTTGTTATTCTTTCTAGCCTGCTTTAGTCTGTTCCTTTTGAATAGTATGGTCTCTCTGAAAGAGTACCTTAAAGCTTTTTGTTATCCTGCAAAAATATTTTGTACGAATTTCAGAGTTGGATTTTAATTGTATTTTCTCTTGTAAATGGCTCATTCTGAGTGGAACAATATAGGGTCACCCTGTTGGGATCAGTACAGGAAATATAAGGAATTTGTAACTATAATTGCATGGCTGTTAATTTGAGTTTTAAAACTTGTCATGATAGAATCCAGGGAGTCTTAACTCCTAAGAACAAAGAATTGTGATATTTAGGGCATTTAATGGGGTTTATTTCAACATTCAAATTTTTTAAATGTCTTTAATTTCTCCCAGGCATAGCCTTTGCACAATTTTTAGCAAATGATTTACTAATTTGAACTTGTGTCTGCATCCTTTCCTTGCCTGTTTCCCATCAGAGATGCAAATGTGTTTAATAGTATGTCTTTAGTAAGAAGTAATAGGAAGTCAGTTGATAGTTATGTAATTTCTGTATTGCTCCGAAGTGATCTTTGTAAGAGTGAAACAAATGTCAGTGGGGGGATTGGTCATACCAGACAGATATAGAATGAGTCCTGGTCAGGAATTTACATTGTGATTTCTTGTGCAGAGTCTATCTCAGATGTGTGACAATGGTCAGATTGCTAGCTTCCCTGAACCTATTTTCCTTATTTATTTTTTAATTTTTTTTTTTAATTTTTTTTTTTTTTTTATTCACTTGACACAGAGAGAGAGATCACAAGTAGGCAGAGAGGCAGGCAGAGAGAGAGGAGAGAGGAGGAAGCAGGCTCCCTGCCGAGCAGAGAGCCCGATGCGGGCCTCGATCCCAGGACCCTGGGATCATGACCTGAGCCGAAGGCAGCGGCTTTAACCCACTGAGCCACCCAGGCGCCCGATTTTCCTCATTTAAAAACAGGGAGAATTCTGCTTGACTTTGTCAGAAGGACTGTTGTTAGCATGTGAAAGTATTAGCCATTATACAGGCAGATAGAAACTGTAGGTATGGCTATGTTTGATTGAGATCCATTTCCAATTAAAGATTAGAGCAAGTGAATATATTACAAAGAAGTGTTTATGAGTGAACTTGAACACCTTATTACATTGAGATGTTGGATCATCCAATGAAAGTGATCCCAACTACTCAGTGGTCCTATATTAGTCTGTATCATCGTAATGATATTACTAAAAGTGATAGACAAATATTTTGTTCTCCATGTTTAATATGAAAGGTAGCCAGAGTTTTGGGGTATCTCTACTCTTTCATTTGGTCAGATGTCTAATTTACTACTGGATAAAAACTTCTGCATAGGGCGCCTGGGTGGCTCAGTGGGTTAAAGCCTCTGCCTTCAGCTCAGGTCATGATCTCAGGGTCCTGGGATCAAGGCCCACATCCGGCTCCCTGCTCAGCGGGGAGCCTGCTTCCCCCTCTCTCTCTCTGTCTGCCTCTCTGTCTACTTGTGATCTCTCTCTCTCTCTCTGTCAAATAAATAAGTAAAATCTTTAAAAAAAAACCAAACTTCTGCATAAAAACTTGGGGTCAGAAAGCTGTTTCTAGAAGAAAATTATTTTCAGAGGTGAGCAAAATTACCTCTGTGATATAATTGGGAATAAGGTTAAAAATAGAGTAGAAAGCAAACTCAGGTGTAGGCTCCCTGAGTGCCCTGGAGGCAGTTCTAGCAGTTTCTGGGATATTTCGCTTTCTTGGTTTTATAACTTTGGAACTTTCATCAGTAGAATTGATGCTTTTTAGAAAAAATGCTTAGAATACTTATTCTGAGTTCCCCATTTCATTGACCATCATCTCTATTTTCTGTCTTAAACAAATTATATGCATTCTAAACTGTTACTTTGCCTTTGGTCTTGTTGTGGGTTTTTATTTTTTAAATGGAAAAAATTTTGATACCATTGTTGATCACTGTAAGGATTTTGTTGGCTATTTGAAAAGATGATTTCATCATAAATCACTTAAAATCACAGCAGAAGATAATTTTCATCCTTTGACCTTGAATCGACCTTGGTTAACCCATGCTTTCTCACGAAGAGCCCTCTATGTTTTCCTGGGGGGAAGCAGAAGAATGTTTTGTTTTTCTGTAACACTGTATTTACACTTTTATTTTTTTAAAAGATTTTATCCATCTGTTTTGAGAGAGAGCACACACGTGCAAACATGAGCCGGGTGGGGGAGCAGGCAGAGGGAGAAGCAGACTCCCCACTGAGCGGGGAGCCCAGTGCAGAACTCAAACCCAGGACCCTGGGATCATGACCATAGCCGAAGGCATATGCTTGACTGACTGAGCCACCCAGGTGGCCTGTAAAACTGTTTTAAAAAGATCTTAAGTATGTTTGAAATCTTTGGTACTAAAAGATAAAATAGTACCATGAGTCCTTGTGTACTCATCAGTTGGCTTCAACAGTTACTTAATGCATTGCTGTTTTGTTTTGTCTATACTTTTCCTTTGCAGGATTATTTTCAACTAGATCCCAGGCATTAACTCTCTTTAACTGAAAATACCTAGTGGAATCTCTCAGAGATGAGGGCTCTTTTTAGATGTGATAATTGACATTGTAGTTATGCTAAAAAATTTAGTTATTCCTAAATGTCGTTTAATCTAGTCACTGTGCAGTTTCTGGTTCTTGCATAAATGTTATTTTATAATGTTTGTATGAATCAGGATTCAAACAAGGTCTGTAGATTGCATTTGATTGTAGACTCCTAAATCTTTTCACCATATCCCTGGTATATCTTTGTTTATTTACTTTTTGCCATTTATTTACTGATAAGTCTTAGTTAGTTTTCCTGGATATAGGTACTGCATCCAAAGTTTTTTCCTTATTAAAAGTTAATATATGATCATTATGGGATTCTTAAAATATATAAAGCAGAAAGTAAAATCATGTCACCCAGAGACACCCAGTGTTGAACTTTTGGTATACATTTCTTTCAACTTTTTTGAGCATGTGTTTTCCTGTACTTTTTAACCATGTGTGTGTGCTATGCTTATTTTTATGTCCTATTTGATATACTTTAATATTGTGTTGTGATCATTTCCCCATGTCATTATGAAAAAAAAATGAAACATTTGGCTGCATATACTTCACAGTATGTTTCATAATTTAAACATTCCCTTTTACCCAGACATTTAGATTGTTCTAATTTTTCACTCTTAATAAAATTAAAAGAACCATCTTTGTACATAAATCTTTGTATTTTAGTTTTTTTTTTAATAGAAGTAGAATTAACTCAGAGGGTATGGACATATTTTAACTTCTGGATTCATATCGCCATAATATTTATTTATTTATTTATTTATTTATTTTATTTTATTTTATTTTATTTGACACAGAGAGAGATCACAAGTAGGCAGAGAGGCAGGCAGAGAATGAGGAGGAAGCAGGCTTCCCTCTGAGCAGGGAGCCCGATGTGGGCCTCGATCCCAGGACCTCGAGACCATGACCTGAACCGAAGGCAGAGGCTTAACCCACTGAGCCACCCAGGCGCCCGCCATAATAGTTATTATAGTTTGTAATCTCAAATGCAGTCTATAGCTTACTTAAGAATCTGTTTGCATATGCTCTATGTTATTAAGATGTCTTTGCCAGCCATATTAATCAAATGTGGTTTTTTCCCCCAATTCTTTTGCTCTTTTTATTTTATTTTATTTATTTATTTATTTTTTTTTTTAAAGATTTTATTTATTTATTTGACACACAGAGAGAGATTACAAGTAGGCAGAGAGGCAGGCAGAGAGAGAGGAGAGAGGAGGAAGCAGGCTCCCTGCCGAGCAGAGAGCCTGATGCGGGCCTCGATCCCAGGACCCTAGGATCATGACCTGAGCCGAAGGCAGAGGCTTTAAACCACTGAGCCACCCAGGCGCCCTGCTCTTTTTATTTTATGTGGGATTTTCTTTCTTTCTCTTTTTTTTTTTTAAACACAGTATTTTGTTGTAAATTTGTTGGTATTTTCCATTGTATGTGGTAGTTCTTCTACAATGGTCAAATATTCAACTAAATTGTCTTCTACAATTAGTGATGGGTTTTTTTCCTTCTTAATTGCTAGGAGGTTTTCCTAGGACCATTTATTAAAATAGCCTATCATTTGTAATTCAGACTTTGATGTATAAATAAATACATTTCATGGTTGGTATGTTCAGAAAATTCTGTAAGAAAGAATTTATTTCTTATTTACCAGTTTGTAGTATTATCTCTCATCCTTCTGCTTCCTTCACTTTTTTTTCTCCTTGCCATCCCATGTGGTGTGCATCCAGATGTTTTTGATTCTGGATGCATCTTGGGAAAATGCCTATAACAAAACTAGTCTAGTCCTTGTCTTTTTCCTCATGTTCTTTTTTTATGTGTATTTTAGAAATGATTTGAAAGTGAATTCCCATTTACTTTTATTTTAAACTCAATTTGACAAAACGTTTTATCAACATTAGTAGTTTGTAGCGTTTAAGTTTCAGTATTTTGATTTTCTTATTAAAGCTTCCCCTGGAGGGTGAGTAGGAGAAAGGAATGGTAAACTTTTTTATTTAAGTTTTTAATTTTAATTTGAGTATAGTAAATATACAGCATTATGTTAGTTTCAGGTGTACAATATAGTGATTCAGCAATGCTGTACATTACTCTGTGCTCATCATGATGAATGTACTCTTTAGGGAAAGGTAAACTTTTCCATACTGAGTTTACAAAGAATGATTACCCCAGATTCAGGGCAGAGGCTGATTTTAGAAGTATGTATTATGTAGGGCGCCTGGGTGGCTCAGTGGGTTAAAGCCGCTGCCTTCGGCTCAGGTCATGATCCCAGGGTCCTGGGATCGAGGCCCACATCGGGCTCTCTGCTCAGCAGGGAGCCTGCTTCCTCCTCTCTCCTCTCTCTCTGCCTGCCTCTCTGCCTACTTGTAATCTCTCTCTGTGTCAAATGAATGAAAAAAAAAAATCTTTAGAAGTATGTATTATGTGGTCTGTTATATACTTAGTCATTTCTTGTTGATGATGGGATTTGGTTCATTTTGTAATACATTTACTTAAAAAGTTTAGAAACTGTGTTTGTGTGTGCGCGCGCGCACATGCTTTTTTTTTTTTTTAAGAGAGAGAGGTGGGGAAGGGGCAGAGGGAGAGGGAGTCTTCTTGTCCAGCACGGAAACCAACATGGGGCTCAGTCTTACAACCCTGAGATCATGACCTAAGCCAAAATCAAGAGTCCGATGCTTAACCTACTGAGCTTACCCAGGTGTCCCACCCTTTTATCAGATATTAACTGTAACCAACAAATTCAGTGATGACAAAGGGTCAGATAGAGGGTTAAGAAAATTTAGCATATTGAGTCCAAGAGAAAATTGAGATGCAATTATTTGTTCCTAGAGCTAATAGTTCTGGTAGGGGGAAGAACAAGAACCTTAGTGTATGATTATTCTTTTAAAAAGTTTATGTTTGGGCGGCTGGGTGGCTCAGTGGGTTAAAGCCTCTGCCTTTGGCTCGGGTCATGATCTCAGGGTCCTGGGATCGAGCCCCGTATTGGGCTCCCTGCTCAGCGGGGAGCCTGCTTCCTCCTCTCTCTCTCTGTCTGCCTCTGCCTACTCGTGATATCTCTCTCTCTGTCAAATAAATAAATAAAATCTTTAAAAGAAAATAAATAAAAAGTTTATGTTTTTGGGGGTGCCTGAGTGGCTCAGTTGTTAAGCCTCTGCCCTCGGCTTAGGTCATGATACTAGAGTCCTGGAATCAAGCCCCACATTGGACTCCGTGCATCAGGCTCCCTGCTCGCGGGAAGCCTTCTTCTCCTTCTCCCACTCCCCCTGTTTGTGTTCACTCTCCTGCTGTGTCTCTCTCTGTCAAATAAATAAATAAAATCTTAAAAAAAATAAAAGGTAATATTTTTTGAATAGTTCAGAAGCCACAAAATGGTATACAGTGACGTTTCCTTACTGCTTCTGCCCCCTAACTCCTTAGGCCCCCTTTCCAAAGGCAACCAGTTACATAATTATTTTTACATACTAAATTCTTAAAGTTTTAGATCATTTGCAAACATCTCTGTATAGATAAAAATTTATATTTAAGGGGCGCCTGGGTGGCTCAATCGTTAAGTGTCTGCCTTCAGCTCAGGTCATGATCCCAGGGTGCTGGGATCCAGACCTGCATTGGGCTCCTTGCTCAGCGGGAGGCCTGCTTCTCCCTCTCCTACTCCCCCTGTTTGTGTTCCCACTTGTCTCTCTGTCAGATAAATAAATAAAATCTTTAAAAAATTATATTTAAGTTATTAATGTGTGGGAGTTTTGGCATCAGTCTTTAGTATTTGGGGTAGAATTCATTTGTTTAATGTATGTATGAATGTTTACCATGTATATACAAATTTACATACCCTTATGTGAATACATAATTGATTCAAGCAGTAAAATGTAATATAGCAACTTCACGAAAATGAGAAGTTGTCATCTGATCACCTTAACAGAACCAGAACAGTCATTTTAATGTAGCATAATTCTTTGCTCTGTTTAAATTCTGGGCATATAGTAATTCTACGTGCTTTTTCCCCTTTAACCACAAGAATTTCACATTGAGCATACTGGATTTCTGACTCATTTCTTATGAGGGAAATGAATTTTTAGGAATATTGCTCTTGGAAGCAGGCAGGGAACTAACCTTTATTGAAGAAGAGAGAAAACTAGAGATTGGCAACAAAGTAGGGAGGTTAAATAAGGGTACATATTCTTATAATGCAGTCTTGAGAAAAAGAAAGGAAAAATCAAGTTACAGTAATTCTGGGTTTTTTATTTTTTTAGAACGATTTTATTTATTTATTTGACAGAGGGAACACAAGCAGTGGCAGAGGGGGAGGAAGAAGCAAGCTTCCTGCACAGCAGGGAGCCCAGTGTGGGTCTGATCCCAGGATCCTGGGATCATGACCTGAACCAAAGGCCTATCGACTGAGCCACCCAGGCGCCCCTAATTCTGGGTTCTTAGACCTGATTTGCTTTGGTTTTTTTTCTTCTCTTTTCTTTCTTTCCTCCTCCTCCCCTTCTCCCCCTTTCCCTTCTCCTTTTTCCCTTCTCCTCCTCTCCCTCCCATACCCCCTGCCCCTCCCCCTTCTCTTCTCCTGCTCTCCCCCACCCCTGCACCCGATGTGGGGCTTGAACTCATGACCCCAAGATTGAGTTGCATGCTCTACTGACTGGGCCAGCCCACTCTCCCCCGCCCCCCACCTTTTTTTAAGGAATGAATATGAGATGTATAGAGGATAAGTTGCCATTTTGTTATGTTCTGATGTAGGTACCAGAAGGATTTATTTAAAAAAGGAAAGCAAAAGACCTTTCCAAGTCATGCATTTGGTTTATGTTGGGACCTCAATGGAGCAGGGGCAGCAGAGGCCAAAGACTTCAAGTCATAAAATGTAAAGTGGTTGAATGCTTGCTTGGAAGGTCAGAAATGCCTAATACATAGTATTCTATCTCAAGTAAAAATTAATTTGTTAGCTTCTTGGTAGGATTACAGGGAGGGCACCCCAAAAGGTTTCTGGAGAACAGTGGATAATTGTGGAACTAATAGTACATTGCCCAATATTGCTAATTTAAGATAAATAGAATGTCAGTAATCTGTTTCTTTTTATCAATTGCAAGGACTCCTAGGATCACCTGGAAGTAGTGTTAATCTGCTTTGTCTTCTCTGGTCTGTTATAGTTTTGTGTGCTTTCCTTGTGTTTTGAGGAGAATTGGTTAGGTAATTTGTAGAATTCCTCTCAATTTGGGTTTGATGATTTTCTCATGATTAAACGTAGTGTGATGTTTTAGGGGAAGAATACCACAGAGGTGAACTGCCTTTCTCATCACATCTTAAAGGGTACATGATAGCAACGTGATTTATCACTAAAGATGTATACTTTGATCTTTAGGTTAAGGTAGTATCTGCTAGGTTTCTCCACTCTAAAGTCACCTTCTTGTTCTGTATTCTACCCATTAGAAGTAAGTCACTAAGTCAGTACACATTCAAGGTCAAAGGAGAGTTAAGCTTTACCTCTTAAAGGGGTTCAGTCTACTTAAATTATTTGGAATTCTATATGGAAGATTTCTTCCTTTCCATCCTTCTGCTTTTACCCCTCTGTTGGGAGTATTTAAAAATAAACCACAAATAACACACATGTCATTGATAAGAACATTTTTATGGTCCTTTTTTTTTTTTTAAGTTTATTTATTTTTTAGTAACTCTGCATCCAATATGGGGCTCAAGCTCACAGCCTCTAGATACGGAGTTCAAGAGTTGCCTGTTGTACAAAGGAGCCAGCCAGGCAGCCCTATAGTTCTTGATACATATTGTCAGATTACTTTTCAGAAGTGTTGTAGCACTTAAAGATTTTATTTATTTATTTGACAGAGAGAGAGAGAGAGATCACTGAAGGACTTGCAGTGTATGAGTAAACTTTCAGTGTACTCTTGTACTTTCTGTGTTTTGTTTTTTAAGTGAAAGTTCACATTAATTTGCATGTATTGGATGACTTAGTTAAGGTGACCTTTTTTTTTTTTTTTAAAGTAAACTCTACCCCCCAGTTTGGGGCTTGAACTAAAGATCAAGAGTTTCATGTTCTGCAGACTGAGCCAGCCAGGTGCCCCAGGGTGAATTTTTATGTTTGTTAGTTAGCTATAGTGACTTTTTTGGGAATTATCTTTTCTCTTGGGCTTTAGCTATTCCAAAAATTTTTTAGATACTCTCATGGCTATTTTAGTTTGTTTGTCTCTTAGAGCCTTAAGAGATTTATCTACTGTTTTTTTTTACTCGCCCCTAATTTTTAATGATCTTCAGGGCTTTGTCTTTTATTCAGATTTCATGACCACATCTTTCTCTGTCCTTTTGTATTTTTAAAAATTTTTTTCCTGTTTCTATTACATTTACCTATTCATAGGACATTTGCTATCCATTGGTAAAGCAAGAAGTAAACAGTTTAAGGCCCTTTATAGGGTCATGTAACAGTAGTTCCATTTAAGCTTAATGTGAGAACTATTGTAGGTTAAATTAGCATATGACTAGATTATTTCCTTTAAAAATTCATGACTGAATCTCCCAACCATTTTGTGTTAAAAGCACTTTTGAAATATTTACTGTTTTGCAGTGTGTTATAAAAATTGCTCACTCATTTGAAAATGACTTTTATAACCTTGAAACCTATGTTAACATTTTATTACATTTTGGAAATTTTTGTTACTCCTAGGTATTTGTAAAATTACCTCTTTTATTTTATTTTTATTTATTTTTAATTTTTAATTTTTTTTTAAATTTTTATTTATTTGACACAGAGAGAGAGAGATTACATGTAGGCAGAGAGGTAGGCAGAGGGAGAGGAGAAAGGAGGAAGCAGGCTCCCTGCTGAGCAGAGAGCCTGATGCAGGCCTCGATCCCAGGACCCTGAGATCATGACCTGAGCCGAAGGCAAAGGCTTTAACCCACTGAGCCACCCAGGTGCCCTATTTTTATTTTTTTAAAAAGATTTTATTTATTTATTTGACAGAGACGTAGTGAGAGAGAGAGAGAACACAGGCAGGGGAGCGGAGAGGGAGTAAGAAGCAGCCTTCCTGCTGAGCGGGGAGCCTGATGTGGGGCTCCATCCCAGGACCCTGAGATCATGACCTGAGCCCAGGGCATATGCTTAACAACTGAGCCACCCAGGCGCCCCAAAATTATCTCTTTTAAAGATTTTATTTATTTATTTGACAGAGAGAGAGAGATCACAAGTAGGCAGAGAGGCAGGCAGTGAGAGAGGAGGAAGCAGGCTCCCTGCTGAGCAGGGAGCCTGATGCAGGGCTGGATCCCAGGACCCTGAGATGATGACCTGAGCCAAAGGCAGAGGCTTTAACCCACTGAGCCACCCAGGCGCCCCTCTCTTAAAGGAATTTAGAATATAATAGTTTCTTAAAAGGATCTAACTAAACCAAATATTTTCTTCTGTGAGAGGAACCAAAACGAACACTCACATATGCATACTAACATAGAGATGCTTTCCTCCCTAAATCTTTAATGGCTTGGAAGACATTTTTTCCTTCATGTGAGTCCTTAACTTCTATGACAACAAAAAATAGCTCCAAAATGACAGAGCTCAAGTAAAGTTATAAAAATACAATCTAGGGTTTATTGTTACCCTTTAGTTCTGTCAGCATGTCCCTGGAAAAAAATCAGTGTGTTAGTTAAAACACTAAAGAAAGTTAAAATACTTTGTAAATATTTCACGTTGTCATTGGATGTTATTTTCAATTACTGTCTTAGGATTTTAGATCTGTTTTTTTTTTTTAAGGTTTTACCTATTTGAGAGAGAGCAAGTGAGAGAGAGCATAAGCAGTGAGGGGAGGGGTAGGGGAAGAGGGAGAAGGAGACTCCCTGCTGAGCAGGGACCTGATGGAGGCCTCAATTTCAGGACTCTGGAATTATGAGCTGAGTTGAAAGCACACACTTAACTGACTGAGCCACCCATGGGCCCCTAGATCTATTTTTTATGGTTTGTAATTTTATTAACTCTTTAGCTAATAGCCTAAGATAGATAAATATTTAAATAGAAAAATATGTAAAAATAGACCCTTATGAATCTGGCCTAGAAGGAAGGGAAAAAATAACCTATAAAAAGTTCTTAATCTTACTGTGATATAACAATGGGTTAATACTACATAAAAAACTATAATAAATAAAAAGCAGCTATAAAGAGATGCTAAAATCAGTAAGACAAAAATTTGAAAAAGAAGAAATATAGGGGTGCCTGGGTGGCTCAGTGGGTTAAGCTTCTGCCTTTGGCTCAGGTTATGATCTCAGGGTCCTGGGATCGAGCCCCACATCGGGCTCTCTGCTCAGCGAAGAACCTGCTTCCCCCCTCTCTCTCTGCCTGCCTCTCTGCCTACTTTGTGATCTCTCTCTCTGTCAAATAAAAAAAGAAAAAAATCTTTAAAAAAACCCAAAAAACAAGAAAAAATATAAATGCCAATAAACTTGAAAAGGTATGCAGTCTTACTGATACTAGGAAATAAAAACAATGAGATATATTTTTGGGACCAGACATTCTGGCATAGATAAATTTGAGTATATCCATATGTTATTGTACTATCAGTGTTAATAATATTATATGTAATTACTGTGTTACACAGTAACATGTTCTTTGTGCTGTTGATAGATTTGGCAAAGGCTTTTCGTGAATGACCATAGGTCAAAATATTTAATTTTTTTTTATTCTACCCCACAAAAATATGGGCACAAAGATGGTTGTTGCAGTATTCTGCTATTAAAAAGTTGGAAAGTCCATGGGGGGCCTGGCTGCTCAGTCAATAGAGCATGCAACTCGTGATCTCAGGGTCATGAGTTTGAGCACCCTGTTGAGGGTCATGTTTACTTAAAAAAAACATTGGCCTCTCTGCCTACTTGTGATCTCACTCTCTGTCAAGTAAATAAATAAAAAAATATATATTAAAAAAAAACTGTTCCATTCTGATTTCTAAAAAAACAATTTTAAAGTGGAAACTACTAACTGAAAACTGCATAGTACTCAAAATAGCTCAAGTTTATGTGAAGAAAGTTCCATAGAAGCATAGCACTATTGAAGAATGTCCTATGTATAAATATATGTTGTTATTTCACTGGAGGCTAATTAATACTGGCATATACTTTAAAATTCTAGTTGATCTGGGACATGTGGGTGGCTCGGTCAGTTAGGTATCTGCCTTCAGCTTAGGTCATGATCCCAAAATCTGGGATTGAGTCCCACATCAGGCACCTTGCTCATTGGGGAGCCTGCTTCTCCCTTTGCCTGCAGCTTCCCCTGCTTGTGCTCTCTCTCTAACAAATAAGTAAAATCTTTTTTTTTTTTTAATGATTTTATTTATTTATTTGACAGAGAGAGATCACAAGTAGGCTGAGAGGCAGGCAGAGAGAGAGAGGAGGAAGCAGGCTCCCCGCTGAGCATGGAGCCCAATGCCGGCCTCGATCCCAGGACCCTGAGATCATGACCTGAGCCGAAGGCAGAGGCTTTAACCCACTGAGCCACCCAGGCGCCCAAATAAGTAAAATCTTAAAAAAAAAAAAAATTAGTTGATTTACATGCTTCTGGCATATATAGATACAGAGAAAATAAACGTCAGAGATTCAGCAAATATTTATTCATTGCTGTGACTTAAGCAGTGAAGGAGGTGTTTAGAGACAGTGATGACTAAGATAGGTTCCTGCCCTCAAGAAGCTGTGGGCTTTTTGGAAGTGGAGAGTGATGGTGGTATTGGTGGAATCTAGTTTTATTAATCAAATCGATTTTAAAAAAGACTTAAAAATAGCCATGTTTTGCAATTTTTATGGGTGACAGAAACAAGTCTCCCTTTATAAAAGGCAATTTGTTAGTTAGCATTTCTGTGTTCAGAGGTTAAAGAACTGGGTAGGTATTAGGCATTTTAGTATTTGGATTTCATTAAAAAAAAATCTTATCTTTTAATTTCAGCTGACATTTTAGTGGCCTGGGGAGGCACAGATAAGAAGGAAGGAAGGACCAGTATTTGTAAGTAGAAATTTGCTTATGGATTTGAAAAGACAGGTGAGAAACAGGCTTTCAGGGGTGAATTTTTATCTGCCTGTAAGAGTGGGATGTATTTACTTTCAGGGTTTTCTATATCGGATATGTACAGTAAGTTCTCTAACATTAAGGCTAATTCTTTTTTTAAAAATTGGGTCAGGGCGCCTGGGTGGCTCAGTGGGTTAAAGCCTCTGCCATCGGCTCAGGTCATGATCTCAGGGTCCTGGGATCGAGGCCCACATCGGGCTCCCTGCTCGGCAGGGAGCCTGTTTCCCCCTCTCTCTGTCTGCTTCTCTGCCTACTTGTAATCTCTCTCTCTCTCTCTCTCTCTCTGTCAAATAAATAAATAAAATCTTAAAAAAAAAAAAAAATTGGGCTCAGACCAAACTGTGAAGTAGTCAGAGTGTGCATTTGGTATTTCCTACCTTCGGAAAGAGTTAGGCTCTTTAGCTTAGATGGCCTGAGACTCCTCTTCCCTTTCTAATTCCCACCTCCCCTTAGCTCTGGCATACAGATCTCCAAAGGTACTAGATGGAAAGTAGCTTTGCGCTGACTGTTCTGAAACTTGATTTCATCTCAATCTATCTTGGATATTTCCCCAAATCATTAGAAAGAAATTTGCCTCATTCTTTATTATTTTTAAAGATTTTATTTATCTGAGAGAGAGTGAGCATGAGCAGGGGCAGGGGCAGAGGGAGAAGAACAAGGTGATTCCCCACTGAGCTCTGAGCCAGCATGGGGATTCCACCCTAGGACCCTGACTAAGACCATGACCTGAGCTGAAGTCAGATGTTTAACTGACTAAGCCACCCAGGTGCCCCATGCCGGATTGTTTTCAACAACTGTGTAGGATTTCATGTACTCGTACTATCATTTATTTAATCAGAACCGCAGGGATGAAGGATATACACTTTGCTTTATCATTTTTTTGCTTTCATAAACAGTGAACATCCTTATACAACAGTGTTACTTGATTATTGGATATGGATATCCAAGTTAACTAGATAAATTAATTTTTACCAATCTTTGGATAGACAAAAGTGATAATCTTATGTTTTGTGTATTGGCTCTGTATTTTCCTGTGAACATGATCTTTGCTCATTTTTTGTAAGGTTGCCATTTCTATACTGATTTTTCAGAGTTCACAGTAAATTAAGGAAATTAACCAAATACGTGTTGCAAATGTTTTTCCAAGTTCTTTGTTTTTTTATTTTACAGTATATTTTTGGTTTATAGAAACTTTTATAATTATTGGCTGTCAAATTTATTGGTCCTGTATAGTTTCTTGGATTTGTGTTGCTTTGCAAGTATTCCAGTAGTCATTTGTGACTTTTAAAAATTAAACTTCTGTATTTTGAAAGTTTTAATATATGAGTACACATTCATTATAAGAAGTGTTTAAAAATTGACAAAGTGAACGTCTGTCTTAAAATTATATTCTTTTCCCTGGAGCTAACCACTTACTAAGTTGGATGTATATTTTTCTAATCTTTTCTGTGTGCATCATACTTCAATTAAAAAAAAAAGGGTTATCTTACCATTTTTTAAATGGTTGATGGTTGAAAGCGGCAACTTTATCATATTCTAAATTCCCCTTAAAAAGCGTGGGTCAGTTTGCGTATTCTAATCCATTGCTCTAGTTGGTTTAGTTGACTTTCTTTGTGTGACCCTATTTTATTTTATTTATCTTTTTTTAAGGTATTTATTTATTAGAGACACAGTGAGAGAGGGAACATGAGCAGGGGGAGTGGGAGTGGGAGAAGCAGGCTTCCCGCTGAGCAGGGAACCTGATGTGGGGCTCCATCCCAGGACTCTGGGATCATGACCTGAGCTGAAGGTAGATGCTTAAGGACTGAGGCACCCAGGCGCCCCTGTGTGGCCTTACTTTTATTTTTATTATTTTTTTTTTTTTATTTTTTTTTTTTAAAGATTTTATTTATTCATTTGACACAGAGAGAGAGATTACAAGTAGGCAGAGAGGCAGGCAGAGAGAGAGGAGAGAGGAGGAAGCAGGCTCCCTGCCGAGCAGAGAGCCCGATGTGGGCCTCGATCCCAGGACCCTGGGATCATGACCTGAGCCGAAGGCAGCGGCTTTAAACCACTGAGCCACCCAGGCGCCCTGGCCTTACTTTTAAAAAGTTAAATCACTGGGACACCTGGGTGACTCAGTTAAGTGGCTGCCTTCTGCTCGTGGCATGATCCCAGGGTCCTGGAATTGAGTCCCTGCGTCAGGCTCCTTGCTCAGTGGGGAGTCTGCTTCTCCCTCTGCCTGCTGCTCCCCCTACTTGTGCATGCTCTCTCTCTGACAAATAAATAATAAAATATTTTTTAAAAAGTTAGGAGCACCTGGGTGGCTCAGTCGTTAAGTGTCTGCCTTCGGCTCAGGTCATGATCCTAGGGTTCTGGGATCGAGCCCCACATTGGGCTCCCTGCTCAGCAGGAAGCTTGCTTCTCCATCTCCCACTCCCCCTGCTTGTGTTCCCTCTCTCGCTGTGTTTCTGTCAAATAAATAAATAAAACCTTTAAAAAAATAAAAATTAAAAAAAGTTAAATCACTAACATTTAGAATTTGTTTTGGTATAAAGAATGAGGATGGGGAGCCAACTGTGCCCTACATCATTTATGGAATAATTTGTCTTCCCCCCAGTGATTTATTTTATCTTTTTTTAAAAGATTTTATTTATTTATTGGAGAGAGACACAGTGAGAGAGGGAACACGAGCAGGAGGAGTGGGAGTGGGAGAAGCAGGCTTCCCGCTGAGCAGGGAACCTGATGTGGGGCTCCATCCCAGGACCCTGGGATCATGACCTGAGCCGAAGGCAGATGCTTAATGACTGAGCTACCCAGGCGCACCCCCCCCTTCATGATTTAATATGCTGTCATCAGACCTAAATAATTGTAGAAAGGACGCCATTTTCTCTGACCTATTGAAAGAGCATTTTGATTAAGCTTCCTATATTGACTAGTTTTCCTCTTAGAAATTTTCCATAATATAGCCAAGGTGATCTTTTCAAAACATACCCTTTATGGGCTTCACATTGCTCTTTGGATGAAGACCTAAGGCTTTCTTTGAGTTCCTCCACCATATCAGTACTCTTACTTGCTTCAGAGGCTTTACACTCCTATTCCTTTTGTGTCTGCAATGTCCTCCAGAACCCAGTCCTCACACCTTCTATTTCTTTCTTGCCCTGTTGTATTCTAGTGCACCCTTCCACTTTCAACTCAAAGTTAACTTCTTGATAAAATCTTCCCTGGCTCCCTAGGTAAGTTTAGGACCTGTATGTACTCTCTAAGCACCATTTATCTTTTTAAAAAATATATGTTTAAGTAAACTCTGCCCAACCTAGGGCTCGAACTCATGACTCCGAGATCAAGAGTCACATGCCCTGTGACTGAGCCAACGAGGTGCCCTCCCCCTTTAAATAACAGCCTTTTAAAGATATAATTCACATGCCAGACAACACATCATTTAAAGTATAAAATGCAGCGGTTTCTAGTATATTCATGGAGTTGTGTGACCATCACCATAATCAATTTTAAAACATTTTCTTAACCCCAAAACAAAACAGGTATCAGTTAGCAGTCAGTCCCCATTTCTTCCCAAATCCTCTACTCTTAGACAACCAGAATGTTTTTTTTTTTAATTGTAAAAAATATATATAACACATTTTCCTCTTTTGGCTTTCTCCTTTTTAATAGTTCACCTCTTTTGATAAGACTTTAAGCTTCACTGAGATGTGTGATCAAAGTTTGAGGCATTAGTATCACTTTCAGCTGTGAAGTTCTCACCATTTCTGTCCTTCTATTCTTTTAAGATTTGATTTATTTGTTAGAGAGCACAAGCAGGAGGACCCGCAGGCACAGCAGGCAGAGGGAGAAGCAGGCTCCCTGCTGAGCAAGGAACGCACCGTGTGACTTGATACCAGGACCCTGGGTATCATGACTTGAGTCAGGGCAGCCACTTAACCAACTGAGCCACCCAGGTGTCCCGGTTTCTGTCCATTTTTTGTTTGGGGTGTTGACAGGTTGTGACAGCTTTTTCTTTTTTGCTTAATCCCTATGATAGGCCACAACTTAAGGTTCATAGTTTTTTGGGTTTTTTAAAGATTTTATTTTTGGGGTGCCTGGGTGGCTCAGTAAGTTAAACATCTGCCTTTGGCTCAGGTCATGATCCTGTGGATCAAGCCCCCACATTGGGCTCCCTCCTCAGTAGGGAGTCTGTTTCTCCCTCTGCCTTTGCCCCTCCCTCTGACTTTGCCTCTCCCTCTCCTTAATGCTCTCCCTCTCCCTCCCCCCTCCAATAAATAAGTAAAATCTTAAAAAAATGTTAAAAAAAAGGATTTTATTTTCAAGTAATCTCCACACCCAATGTGGGGCTTGAACTCACAACCCCAAGATCCAGAGTCACATGCCTACCTGAGCAAACCAGACACCCCTCTTTGGTCCTTTTCTGATGTTCCCATCTTAGGGAGATCATTTGCATAGTGTTTAGCAGCTAGCAACATGCATGTAAAGCTTTTGAGAGAATACAGTGAGCAGGGGAGATTATTATGATTATTATATTCAGGATGATTTCCCAGTATTTGGAATACACTTCAGAGCTGTGGTTCCCAAGACCAAAACCAATCAAAATCAAGTAAGTCAAAGAAAAACCCTGCTGAAGGAGGTCATTTTTTGAAGCCAAGCGGCTTGCTCAGTGACTTTAGGTAACTGAGTTTCAACTTTCCCAGAAATGTTAATCCAGGTTAATCCAGGTGCAGCAGGTAGTGGTGGGTCACAGCACAGACACCTCCTTGCCCAGTTAAAAGATAAATAAGAGCTATCCTGTTACCAAAAACAACTGCAAAACAAACAAGAAACAAACAAAAAGATCAACAGTGGCCAGTCTAAGATCTTTGCTGGTCAGCTATTGTGGATTTTGTAATACTTTTAAGAGTTAAGGAGAGGTTTCTGATCATAGCTTCATTTAGATTTACTCCTAACGGTGGAAATAGGGCCCTGCCAAAGAAAGTGAATCTTGAATCATGAAAGCCTCCTCGTAGGTCTTTTCTAACTTGGCAGTGTAAATTCAGGGGAGTTGACCAATGAGGTGTAACAGGGACACACTTCAGTAACCAAAGAGGCATTGCCAGCTGTCTAGGCATTTATTGATAACCACCATAAACAAAGATATATCCTGTCAAGGCACAAGCCATTCCCATTAAGGTAGTACTGTTAGTAGATGAATTCAGAGGAATTATTGTGTTTGCTCATTCAAGCCATAGGTTATTAGGAAGAGTGTATGCGGTTGTTTCCCTGGCCTCCCCCCCCCCCCCCCCCCCCCCCGCCCTGTAGCTGCAGTCTGGGAGATATACCACTGTAAAGAAAAGAAAGGGAAAAAGAAATGGTTTCATGTTTAGTTAAAATATGAAGTCTTATATTATCGTGAGGATTAAATGAGATGTATTATAAAGCCATAACAACAACAAAAATACGAAGTCTTGATCCAGCGTCTTCAGAGGAGCACCTCCATGTCAGCTAATCTTCCTAGTCAGTTTGATACGGAGGTCTCTGGTGTTTGTATAGGACCAGATGTCAGGTGTAGTTTTTGTAAGCTGTGGGATGTGTATCCAGGGTTTGAGTCCCTCTCATCTGGGTAGTGATGACGACCTGGTATAAGCCCTTCTTCTAAAGAGATTCCCAGGCAGTCTTTGTTATTAGTGATTCCAGATTAGAAGAGTGGGAGAAAACCTGAACCAGCTTGGTGGGTCGTAGCCAGATTCTTGAGGAAACTTCGAATTCAGGATCCAGTCCCAACTTACATACCTTCTTTTTACCAAAAACACACATCCTACTTTCCTTGTATAGAGAGATGTTTCCCTTATTATATATTAAAGTTTTTAACCTTTAGAACCCTTAGTTTCTAATGAAGTAAAGAAGTAGACAATTGTGAACTGACATTGCATTAGCATCCTGTGGCTTGGCAGACTTTAAATACTTTCTGCAAGCTCTAGAAACATGCTTTCCTCAATACCTTTAGTTCCTCTGTAAAAGGAAGCCAAAAATCAATAAACCTATGTTCAGTAATTAGTGTTTCAATATTTTATCTTATTTAGAAATGGTATGGATATTTAATGAATTTACTTTAAATCATTAAATTAACAGAACTTTAAGGTTTCAGGTTATCAAAAAGATGTAGACGAAAAAAGTTTACGTAAAAACTTTTTATTTAGTCTTTTTGTTTTTAACAGTTATGTTTAGATTATACACAAGAGCCATTAGCCATTAGACCATTACCCCAAGCTGGTTTTTTTGGCTGACAGAATTTATGAGAGATAAATGAACTTATTTGACTGGTAGAATAAAAGTTTTATATTTGATCTGATAACTCAAAAGACATGTCTGTTTTAGTTAAACCAATGTACTTAAACTTTTATACCGAAAATTATCCTACATCATGTGAATTTGAAAAACATTTGGGTTCATTTCTGTTATATTTCTGAGATTTATAAATACTTCATAAGCACTTATTTTTAAGCCAATTAAACAGTTCTTTTTTTTTTTTAAAGTAAGCTCTATGCCCAGCATGGGATTAGAACTCACAGCTGGAGATCAAGAGTTGCTTGCACTACCAGCTGAGCCACCCAGGTGCCCCATGAAGACTTTCAGGACCAGTATTTGTTGGGGCACCTGGCTGGCTCAGTAGGAAGAGCATGCGACTCTTGATCCGTAAGGTCAGGGTTCCAACCCCACATTGGGTGTAGAGATTACTAAAGAAAGAAAGAAAAAAAATTTGTATTTGTAGAGACAGGAAATCTTAAGGAGGCTCGGCCTAGAGTTTGGACAAGAGAGCATTATTTGCGATGTGANATTTTTACCCCCCCCCCCCCCCCACATACATACCGCTTTTGTTTTCAGTCTTAGGAATTGGGGTCGTCTAGATAAGAGTTAATATTTACATCTCAAAGGCACAGGGGAAGAATGCAAGTTCCTCAGAACTTTGGTTTTGTAAGGCCTTAAGCCTTTTGAGCTAGAGGTTTGGGAATTGGTAATAAAAGGAATAGGTGAACTTTGAATTGCCTCTAGGGCCGTATTTCTAATTTTGCCAAGATTTATAAAATGTAGACAGTTGCTCTCAATTCCTCAAAGAATTGGGTTGCAATTTGAATGACATCATAGGTTGATCCTCCCGTCCTAATTGCCCCCCCCTTTTTTTTAAGTAAATACCTTTACAAAGGCTTCAGAAGATTTTTTGTCTTTTCTTCTGGGTACCTAGTTTCATTTTAACTTATGGGGGGAGGCCTTAAAAAATATTCTTATCAGGCTCTGTGTATCAGCTTTCAATCTGGCCAATTGCCAGTCACAGAGCTACTTAAAAATTCTTTAAGGATCTTGTCGGTTTTCACGTAGGACAAACAGCAAACATTTCTGGCCATATCAAATAACCCCCACTGAATGTAAGAGGGATCCCCAAGGAGAGTGCAAAAGGTAACTTCTTTTCCTTTCTTTACCAGGTCTTACAGACATCAGGAAGAGCTGACTCTGGTAAGAATTTTCATCCTTAGCCAGCTTCTGCCAGTTTTTCTGGGATCCCATCTGTAAGTCTGTTTTTTACCAGAATTTAGTAAGATTTTTTAATGTCACTTTTCCCTTGGCTATTTAAGAGAATAATGTAGCAGTTTACCAGAAAATCCCAAATCCCATTTGGGAGGGGCCCTCCTTTGAAGTCAGGTATGGCGGGGTGGGGATTGTCAATAAGGTCATCAATTGGTGGACTTTTTGTTTACAGTCCATAAAGGCAGCTCAGATAGAGGAGTACTAGAATGAGTCCTCAAATAAAGGAAGGTACAGGGAAGTGGTAAGAATTAAAGCTTTTTGCTTTTAGGTACCTTTTACATCTTTAGTTTTTTACTAGCCTTTTACAACAAATCTTTTAATGAAGCTATTTTGTAATTTTGAAGCCTTTTGGAGTCTCTTGGATACCAATTAAAATAGGTGTCCCATTCTGTTTGATTTGGAAGCTTTGCTTTTTTTTTTTTTTTTTTTTTAAAGATTTTATTTATTCATTTGACACAGAGAGAGAGATTACAAGTAGGCAGAGAGGCAGGCAGAGAGAGAGGAGAGAGGAGGAAGCAGGCTCCCCGCCAAGCAGAGAGCCAGACGTGGGCCTCGATCCCAGGACCCTGAGATCATGACCTGAGCCGAAGGCAGCGGCTTTAACCCACTGAGCCACCCAGGCGCCCGGAAGCTTTGCTTTTTAAGTGCACTTCTTAAATGGTCTTATCTAATTGGATGTTTCTTGTAATGGCCATTGTAATTACTCTGAGGACAGTTTGGTAGGACCTTAGCCACAATTAGAGTTTAACCTGCCTTTTCTGTGCAGCCATATCTAGCTGTAAATGGGGTGTAATCCACATTTCTGTCTGGCCACATTTTGGGGCTCCCAGACTGATGGTTACTGAGCCAAGTTGTGAGGACACAAAAAAGTTTAGTAAGATTTTGCCACTTTTGTCAATACATCTTCTGGACCGTAGTTCTTTTTTTTTTTTTTTTTTTTTAAAGATTTTTTTTTTTTATTTGACACAGAGAGGGAGATCACAAGTAGGCAGAGGCAGGCAGAGAGAGGAGGAAGCAGGCTCCCCACTGAGCAAGGAGCCCGATGTGGGCCTCGATCCCAGGACCCTGAGATCATGACCTGAGCTGAAGGCAGAGGCTTTAACCCACTGAGCCACCCAGGCGCCCTTTTTTTTTTTTTTTTAAGATTTTATTTATTTATTTGATACAGAGAGATTACAAGTAGGCAGAGAGGCAGGCAGAGAGACAGGGAGAGGAGGAAGCAGGCTCCCTGCTGAGCAGAGAGCCCGATGTGGGCCTCGATCCCAGGACGCTGAGATCATGACCTGAGCCGAAAGCAGAGGCTTTAACCCACTGAGCCACCCAGGCACCCTGGACCATAGTTCTTAGGCATAAAATAAGCAGGGTGCCAGAAAGAAGCATTCTTGACTTGCTAGAGTTTAGCGATCTTAAACTTGCTAAAAGGGTTGTGGTCTCTGGGTTGGGAATTGTACAGTGTTACAGTATAACTCTCATTGCACAGGAATTTTCTTGAGGTTGGCAGGTGACCTAGTGTCAGCCTAACCTGTTCAATAACCCACTTAATGCAGGAGTTTTTGACGTGGGTGATGGGTAATCTAACAGCTCATAAGTGTTCTGCCAGTGCCCATCAACTTTTGTGGCCCTTTTTTTCTTTCTTTCTTTCTTTCTTTCTTTCTTTCTTTCTTTCTTTCTTTCTTTCTTTCTTTCTTTCTTTCTTTTCTTTCTTTTTTCTTTTCTTTTCTTTTCTTTTTTCTTTTCTTTCTTTCTTTCTTTCTTTCTTTCTTTCTTTCTTTCTTTCTTTCTTTCTTTCTTCATTTCTGAGATTCTGTTAACTATGACCCTTTATCTAGACAAAATAAGACAAACAAACATGTGCACCCTAACATACCAGCAGCAACCAAAAGGTGTTATTGTGGACTGGCCAAGAAAAGGACTTGAATACCATCATCAATTCTCAGCATGCATTTAAACCAGCAGACTTCAATAAGTGGGGGCTATTGGTTGGAACTGAGGAAAGGACTAAACCACCAAATCCCAGTAAGTGGGTACTGTGACTGGAACTGAAGAAAGGTATTCCAAACAACTGGGGAATTGTGGACTGAATCAAGAGGTAGGGACTCAGGTTCCAGATGGACCTATGTGTCAGCTCAAACTGACTCACTAAGCCCTGGACTGAAAAGCTGGTTGGTTTAGAAGTTCAACACAAAGAGAATAGAGTTCAGAACTGACAGGAACTTCCCAATTCCCAATGGCCCCCAGAAATGGCTGGAAAGAAAGAGAACTTGAACAGTTCATGGGGTACCACACCTGTGTTTCTTGTTGTCCTCAAAGCTATCAGAAGTCTCTCTTGATCCTACTGCTTTCACCAAATTTGTTAAATAACAAAAATTAAGCAGTAAATTTAAAGATCAAATTGGCTTTATTCAACAATTCATGAGTTGAGCAGCATCCCATCTAATAAATAGAAAGGAGCTCCACCAAGCTGTAGAAAAGGAAAGGTTTTTAAAGGCAGAAGAGGGATAGAAAAAGGAAATTATTAGCAAATAAGATATTGTTTTAGGCAAGGTCATCTTCCTAAGGGGAATGGTAGGGGTCTGTGGATGGGTTATATCTCACTAATGCTGACCTGATTGGCTAAAGGTTATAGTTCTTCGAGTTGAAACTGCAGTTAGATTGGGTATTAGGTCTTGGTTTGCTGACATGGGCTTTACCATGAGTGACTCCCATTTTTAGGTCTGCTGTTTTTAACAATATGAATTTTAAGGGGGACACAAACATTCAGTCTATAGCAGTACTATAGCTAACAAAGTTAAAGAATTAAGTAATTAAGCAGAGTAAGACTCTAGCATCATCTGCTTCACAGGAGAGCCAGGATAGAGCATCTGAAGACATTCACATTTGTAGGAAATTAGTCTGATGGTAGAAAGGGTAGGCAGTCATTTCCATACATTCTTAATTTATATAATTCATAATTTACATATGATTGTAAATTCACAAATATAGGTCATTAATAAATATGAACTAGCCTTAGTTTAAGAGAATTATTATGAGTCTATACAATAATGAGTTTTTCATAGCTCAACAGAAAGAGTAATGCTCAGTAGTTGTCTTACACTTTTTTTCCTTGCTTCTAGATTTAAACAGTCGAGTTAAATCAAGCTGGGCAATCATGGCAGAAGGTGGATTCGATCCCTGTGAATGTGTTTGCTCTCATGAACATGCAATGAGAAGGCTGATCAATCTGGTGAGATGAATGGGACAGTCCTATTCAGAATTGAACTGTGTACCCCTTCTGTCCTATTTTTGTGGGCATGGGTTATTGGAGAATTTCCATCTGATGGTCACTAAAATTATTGTCACTAAAATTATTCATCTGATGGTCAATAAAATCATAATTGAAATTTCCACAGCAGTTTAAAGTGCTCGCCAGCAGTTCTTTTATTAGAGAGAAAAACAGATTGTTATCTATTTATGGTAGATTTATATTGGTGATATCATCATCATAGGTAAGTAACACCTGTGTATAACCTTTTCTGTTCTGTATTAAGGAATATAGTCTTTATTTGAAGCTTGTTTACCTGATAAATTGCTATGAAGTCACAGTTCCTGTTGTGACATCGTTCAGATCCTACTCTAACAAATGACATGACAGTAAAAATCTCTATATAAAGCATTTCCAGATCCAAATCAATTATTCCAAAGAGGCAAGTTTCTGAACAACAGGCTTTATTTTTTTTTTTAAGATTTTATTTATTTATCTGACAGAGCAAGAGATCACAAGGAGGCAGAGAGGCAGGCAGAGAGAGGGGAGGAAACAGACTCCCCACCAAGCAGAGAGCCCGATGCGGGCCTCGATCCCAGGACCCTGAGATCATGACCTGAGCTGAAGGCAGAGGCTTTAACCCACTGAGCCACCCAGGCGCCCCTTAGTATAGTATTTTTATTTTTAACATCGTATCATGCTTTTTTTTTTTTTTTTTTTTTTTTAAGAGATGGCTAAAACTAAGCCCTACTCTTTATGATTCCTGGTACATTTCTGTTCTCTTTAGTAGACTGAGGAAAACCATATTTAGCTTTTGTTTTGTTTTGTCTTTAATGCATACATTCTTGCCTCATGGAACACTGTTTATAGCAATCTTAGTGAAAAGGACTTCTTTTACAGACCTTTAAAAGTTTACAGTTTTTAGTCTGTGCTGGATATTTTCACACAGTATAAATCACTGATGGGTGATCCTGGATGGGTGATCCCCTGGTGTATAACATGCTGATAAGCAGAACTGAAGATGCCAGAAGGGAGGAGAAACTAATTTGACTCAATAAGGAAACTTGCTGATTAGGTTTGATAGACATTTGTTTGATTTGAATAGTGCTTTATAATTTCTGTTTCTTCTTTTATTTAAAGTAATCAAGCAACATTTGGGGGCCATATCTACCTTGTAGCTATTTTTTAAAAATTTTATTAATATATAATTTAGTATTTGCTTCAGGGGTTACAGGTCTGTGAATCATCAGTCTTACACAATTCACAGCACTCACCATAGCACATACCCTCCCCAATGTCCATCACCCAACCACCACATCCCGCCCACCTCTCTCCCCTCCAACAACCCTCAGTTTGTTTCCTGAGATTAAGAGTCTCTTATGGTTTGTCTCCCTCCCCATCCCATCTTGTTTCATTTTTTTCCCCTCCCTTCTCATGTGACCCCCTCTCAAATTCCTCATATCAGAGAAATCATATGATAATTGTCTTTTCTGTTAGACTTATTTCACTTAGCATAATACCCTCTAGTTCCACCCACTACCTTGTAGCTATTAAGGGCTTTCTCAAAACGTTTTTTTCTGAAAGAGTATCTTTTGAAATAAGATCTCTAATTTCAGAAATTCAGAAATAAGGTCTAACTTCTCTAAATTCAGTAATGTGTAATACTCTTTAGTGTAGCATTATTTCTGGTAGTGAATAGTTTTAAACAAACCTAATTGCCTACCAGGAGGGCAGTGGTTATATCATGGTGTTTTCATATGATGGGGTCTTATACAGATGTTTAAAATAATTATGTCTTTAAAGAATACATAATAACATAAGGGAAATTCATATATGAAATGAATAAGAGCAAATATAGAAATTGCATTTAGTACGGTCTTGCTTTTCTGTACCCACACATACTGTATATATGTGTGCACGGAAAAATAAGACTTGAAGAAAATATGTCAATATGTTAACAGTGTTTATCTCTGGGTTGTAGAATATAAGGTGACGCTTTTTTAAAATAGTTTTTGGTATTTTCTAGATAACATCAGAAAAAGGTTATTTAAAAAAACGATTTTTTTATTTAAATATTGTCAGCTTATTTTTTTTTAAAGATTTTATTTATTTGAGGAGAGAGAGAGATTATAAGTAGGCAGGCAGAGAGAGGAGGAAGCAAGCTCCCCGCTGAGCAGGGAGCCCGATGTGGGCCTCCATCCCAGGACCCTGAGATCATGACCTGAGCCGAAGGCAGAGGCTTTAACCCACTTAGCCACCCAGGCGTCCTAAATATTGTCAGCTTATAATATACTAGGCATTTCTACCTCTCACTCATTCATTATCTTCTACTCTTACCCTTTTTAGTACCTTTATCTTACTACTCTGGAAGTCTAACTCCCCAGCCTGTGTTTTAAAAGCAGTCTATAGGGCACCTGGGTGGCTCATTGGGTTAAAGCCTCTGCCTTCGGCTCAGATCATGATCTCAGGGTCCTGGGATCGAGGCCCGAATTGGGCTCCCTGCTCAGCGGGGAGCCTGCTTCCTCCTCTCTCTCTGCCTGCCTCTCTGCCTACTTGTGATCTGATCTCTCTCTCTCTCTGTGTCAAATAAATAAATAAAAATCTTTAAAAAAAATAAGTAAAAATAAAAGCAGTTTATATAAGGGTATAATTTTTCTATATTAGTTATAACTACCAGGATTTAGATGTCTGTCTACATGTCCAGGAAACTCATAGATAAAATAATAAGGTATTATAGTATGATGATAGAGTAGAAATTTATTCTCATCTTTCTAAAAATGGACATTTAATTCATCCTTGCAATAGAATAGCATTTCATTAATTTTAGGTTCTAATTGGGAATTTTTGTTATTTTTTACCTCATATAATCAAATCGGATTTTCTTGTAGTTTAGAGTACTAATTCCTAAGGATTTAAAGTGCTAATAGCAAATAAAAACCTGGAAACTTGGGGAGTCTAATGATTATTTATGGTTAGCTCATTAGTTTTATGCTGGGCTGCAGTTTAGTTTTGCCTGTTCTGTGGAAATAGATGGGCTTTGCCAAGGGATGTATTCAGCTTAGGAGCAGTTAAGATTTTACCATTATTTCCTTTTCATTTTAAAAAAGTTCTATTCATTCACAATTTAAAACTAACTTCTTTCCCTAATTTAGGAACAATATCAGTTAGGGTTCTTTATTATAGGTTATAGAAATTCTGGTGGAGTTAAGCAGAAAACAGACATATTAAAAGGATATTATGTGGCTCACACGGGAGAGCCTGGCACGGAAAATGAATAGGATCAAAGAGAGGGTAAATGCCAAAAGAAGAAAGAGCCAAAATCGTGCTGTAGAATAAGAGCAGCCAAGATGCTGTTAGCTCCTGAATTCCAGAATTTTATATGTCCAAGTGTTGATGCAACATCTCCATCTAGATAAGTTGTAGGTGTCTTACATTTAATATGCACCTTACCAAACTTTTTTTCTTGCCCCCAAGCTTAAATTTCCTTGTCTTCTGTATTCACTCCATTTTTCTGGTTGCTTAAGCAATACCATTTGTGTCAATTTTTACTCTTTCGGCCTCATAGCTAATGCAGGAACAATCCTTTTGGCTCAACCTTGAAAATATATCCAGAATCCAGACATTTCTCACACTTCCAGTGCCACATCCTGGTCTTTTGTATTTTATACTGGTGAATCAATGGATTATTGCTTAAAACTGAAAAATCAAGAAGTAGCAATAATGCATATATATATAAAGACATGGAGGTAAGTACTAAAATAATCACCTAAAAGTTGAAAGTGGTTGCCTCTGTGGGAAGGGAAATGGGTAAGAAGGGATAGGAACTGCTTTTGGGAGAGAGCACACCAACTATTAGAAATACAAGAAGAAACATATATTAGAAGTATCTGAGAAATGATGGTGAAAGCCATAGAGATGCCTTTGCAGGTTGGAGTGTGAGAGTGTGTATGGGAGGTGTGTGTGTACATCAGTATATGTTTGTAAATACATAGAAATGGTTTCCAAGGGATCTACCTTGGGCTCATAATAATGGTTACATTAAGGAGAATTTGAAGCTAGTCTCGGTACTAGTAAGCCCCTAGATAGTCTCTGATGTAAGTTTTCCATTTGCAAATGAGGAAACTGAAGCACAGAGAGGTTAAGTCACTTTTCCTGGGTGTCAGAGCTGACCAGAGAGTGTCAGAGGCATATTCAACCCTGGCAGTTTAGCTCTAGGCCCTGGGTTGTTTCTATAGTGCCATGCACAGTTCTGCTGCCTGTTGGTCTCCTTCAAGCACCTTGAGAAACACTCTTATTTGTGATCCAGGGGACCTTGGGGAGGCGGTAGGAGAAAGCAGTAAGGGAGATTCTTCACTGTATTTTCACATTTTAAAACTCTGAATGCATTACCTAGGCAAATAATTAACCTTAAAAATAAAACTTTTTTTAAAGACTTATTTATTTGAGATAAAGAGAGCCGCCACCGTGGGAGGGGCGAAGGGAAAGGGGGAGAGATTTTTCACCAAACTCCCGGCTGAGCTCAGAGCCTGACGTGGGGCTCGAGCCCATGATCCTGATCAGGATCATGACTTGAGCCAGAATAAAGAGTCAGCGGCTTAACCGACCTAACCGACTGAGCCACCCAGGCGCCCCTAAAAACAAAACTTTGTAAGCTACTACGAAGACACTATAAGCAGTAAAATAATATACAATAATTAGGAGAAGATTTTTTTCACCAAGGAATACAATTTTGAACGCACTATTGTTAACGTTATTTGAAAAAATATATTCTGATGTTTAGCTTTCCAATAATTCTATTAAGACTTTTTCTGTTCTTACATTCTTTGATTTCTAAATTGGTAGATTTTTTCTCATCAGCATTTAAAATATATATATAAAAATAGGAAAAGCAGTGCCTGGGTGGCTCAGTCAGTTAAACATCTGACTTCCACTCAGGTCATGATCTCCAGGTCCTGGGATTGGGCCCTGCGCTGGACCCCCTGCTCAGTGGGGAGTCTCCTTGTCCCTCTCCCTATGCAGCCCTGACTCATGCTCTCTGTTTTTCTCTCAAATAAATAAATAAAACCTTAAAAAAAAAAAAAAGGAAGACACTTACATGTTTCCTAAGGCAAAATGGACACAAGCAGCAATTCCAATTCTTTATTATTGCTTCAGTGCTTATGTAAGTTTTGATTCTTCAACTGCTAAGCTGTGTTAGTACAAATAATATAAATCTGACTTTCATTTTATTGTCTGTCTCCACTACTGACTTTAAAGCAAATGACTGTATTTCTGATTGTATTATAGGAGTGTTTTAGATGATACATTATAAACAGAATTTAAGTGTAAGATTGATAAGACTGCAGTACAAGGAATGCCCATTTTGGGGTGCTCATGACAAAGCTTTGCTTACTCACTTGGCATGTCTCCTTCCAGTGATTTAATTACATCACTGAGTTACACACATATTCATAACACAGTTGTATTTTGCTGGTTGCATGTATGTTTCTATTAGTCTTAGGAATGTTCAGAAACATTAATAAATAGAGAGATCATCAGACATCATAGTCTATTTCTAGCCTATTCTAATTAGTGCTTTACTCATTAAATACTGGCTGATAAGACTCAAAGAAGTGGATAAGAATATACAGGGAGTTCCTTTCAATTAAAATCAGATATCTTTATCAAGTTTTTCTGTGTTTCATTACTTGATTTAATATGGGAATATGCCCAGTGATGAATATGAATTTTTTTGACATGGTAGTAGAATACTACTACTGCATGTGTAGAAAGATGCCCACACAAAACTGTAATCAAATTATAAATCATTTTTTTAAAAACCCCAATTGATTGATTGATTGGAGAGGGACGGAAAAAGCTAGCAGGAGGAGGAATAGAGGGAGAGGGACAAGCAGACTCTGTGCTGAGCACGGAGCCCAGTGTGAAGCTTGGTCTTAACGATTCTGAGATGATGACCTGAGCCAAAATCAAGAGTTGGATGCTTAACCAGCTCAGCTACACAGGTGCCCCATAAATCATTTTTTTAAGTTGTTTGGTATTTTTTGTCCCTTATGAGGTTAGTATTTAAAAAAAAAGGTTAGTATTTAAAAAAAAAACAAACATTTCCTTATAGCAATTATATTTAGTTGTTTTTGGGTTTAGTGTTTTTTTTTTAATGACTAATATTTCCTTAAAACAATAAAAATGGCCTGCGGAGGGACTTTTTCCATTGTCATTGAAGCCATTTGCAGAATTATTCTGGCTTCACCCTCTTCTGCTTCCTCGCTACCTCCTTCTTCTGTTCTCCTTGACTAGCTGTCTCTTGGCATAAAGTTTCTTCTATTAATGGTAGAAGTTCCAGAAAGAAAGAAGAGATTTAGTAATGTGAACTTGGATTATGCTCTGTGCTTTTCTTGTTCTCTGTTGTAACCTAAGATTTGGAATACAGATAATCCCCCCTTTTTTTTGGTTTGTTGAGCTCTGTATTTCAACTCTAAACAGTGTAACAAACTTCTACATTTTTAACTTACTTAACTTTATTTTCACATTAAAATACTATAAGCATGTGATCTGGGAGATCCTTGGTCAGATTCCTTTTTATAGGCCCAAAGGCCCTGTAAATTGTGGCTAATGTTTACTGTACTTAAATAAGTCACATTAAGATTGGCCTTTTTCCCAAAAGAAAAATATGTATGCCTGAAAAATTTCTTGAGAAACTTCTCTACCCAGCAAATATAGCTACTGATAGTATCTTTTCTTATTTATTTTAATTGTAAAATTAAATTGTAAAATATTTAGTTATTTCATAATATATGAATATGTTCTTTAAAAAAAATCAGTACTTTAAAAGCAATACTAAACTCGTCACTCACTTCTGTATGTGGCTTATTCTTTACTTCCCTAAATGAATTTGGTGTGCATCTTCCCAGATCTTTTTAACAAATATATATTTAGATACTGTGGTGTATGTGTATATTTATATATGTATTTCCCCAATTTAATATAGTATCTTGCATTTTACATGTGGCTACAAAGCCTTTTTAATCATCTGATTAACTTTTTGGGGTTTTATTTTTATTTTTTTAAAAGATTTTATTTATTTATTTGACAGAGGGACAGATAGCGAGAGAGGGAACACAAGCAGGGAGAGTGGGAGAGGGAGAAGTAGGCTTCCTGCCGAGCAGGGAGACGGATGCAGGGCTCAGTCCCAGGACCCTGGGATCATGACCTGAGCTGAAGGCAGATGCATAACGACTGAACCACCCAGGCGTCCCTTGGGTTTTGTTTCATCAATAAAGGAAATTTTTTTCAACTTTTTTCTTTCCAATCCTAATACTTTTTATCAGTATCATCCAGGCACTAGAAGACTAGTTAGTCCTTCTGTGATTAGAGCTTTTGTGATTAGAGGTATAATTCACTTTGCCGATTACGAAGTGAGGTTATGTTTTATTTAAAAGATAAAATGGGGGCGCCTGGGTGGCTCAGTGGGTTAAAGCCTCTGCTTTCGGCTCAGGTCATGATCCCAGGGTCCTGGAATCGAGGCCCACATCGGGCTCTCTGCTCAGCAGGGAGCCTGCTTCCTCCTCTCTACTCTCTCTCTGCCTGCCTCTCTGCCTACTTGTAATCTCTCTCTCTGTGTCAAATGAATAAATAAAATCTTTAAAAAAAATAAAATAAAATAAAAGATAAAATGGTGATTGCATGTCAGTATTTTTAATTCAATAATTCAAGCAGTATACTACGTGTTGAAAGAGGAAGTAAAAATCTCCCTGTATTCTCTAACCCTTCATTGCTTCTTTACTGAATATAAACTATTAACTGTTTCTCTTATATTATTCCACTTGTATGTCTGCAGAGCAAATTACTCCAAAACTTAGTAACATAAAAGAACCTTTTATTAAGCTGACAAACCGTCTGTCTGAGGTTCATACAGAGCATCATGGCAATGGCTCATGTGCTGCATCATGTCTGGGTTCTTAGCTGGAAGACTCAAGAGGCTGGGAGCAGGAAGTATCTGGAGGCTCACTTACTCACTGTCTGGCAGTTGATACTGGTAGATGACTGAAACCCTACCTAATGCTGTCAGCCAGAACACCTACGTATGGCTTTTTCATGTGGCTGCTTGGCTTCCTTGCAGCATGGTGGCTTGGTTCCAAGGTTGAGTATCCATCCCAAGAGAGGATGGGGGAGGGAGAGAACCAGGCAACAGGTGGATACTTTTTTTTTTTTTTTTTAATTTCCTTAAGTAGGGCGCCTGGGTGGCTCAGTGGGTTAAAGCCTCTGCTTTCGGCTCAGGTCATGATCTCAGCGTCCTGGGATCGAGGCCCGCATCGGGCTCTCTGCTCAGCGGGGAGCCTGCTTCCTCCTCTCTCTCTGCCTGCCTCTCTGCCTGCTTGTAATCTCTTTCTCTCTGTGTCAAATAAATAAATAAAATCTTAAAAAAAAAAAAATTTCCTTAAGTAATCTCTACTCCGAACATGGGGCTCAAATTCATAACCCCAAGATCAAGAGTTGCATGCTCTACTGCCTGAGCCGGCGAAGCACCCCAGCAGCTAGATGCTTCTTATGACCTGGCCTAAAAAGTTGCATACAGCACTTCTGTTACACTTTAAAAAAAAAAATTTTTTTTTTTAAGATTTTATTTATTTGACAGCACAAGTAGGCACAGTGGCAGGCAGAGCAAGAGGGAGAAGCAGGCTCCCCACTAAGCAGCGAGCTTGATGTGGGGCTCAATCCTAGGACCCTGGGGTCATGAGCTGAGCCAAAGGCAGACTTCTAACTGACTGAGCCACCCAGCTACCCCTTTTTAAACAATTTTATTTATTTATAGTTACCCCTTTTTAAAAAAATTTTTATTTTAAGTAGGCTCCATGCCCAATGTGGGGCTCAAATTCACCACCCTGAGATCAGGAGTCACGTGCTCTACTGACTGAGCCAGCCAGGTGCCCTCTTTATTAAATTTTTTTGTTGTTATACTTTTTTTTTTTTAAGAGCTTATTTATTTGAGAGAAAGAGTATGAGTGGGGGAGGGGGCAGAGGGAAAGGGAGAGGGACAAGAAGACTCCCTACTGAGCAGGGAGCCCATAGTGGGGTTCCATCCCAGGGCCCTGAGATCATGACCTGAGTGGAAGTCAGATGCTTAACCGACTAAGCCACCCAGGCACTCCTCTCCTTTTTTTTTTTTTTTAAAGATTTATTTATTTATTTGAGAGGGAGCGTGTGTGTGCATGTGACCTCAGCTGGGAGTGGCAGAGGGAGAGAGAACCTCAAGCACACTCCCTGCACTGAGCACAGAGCCTGATGTGGGTCTTGATCCCACAACTGGGAGATCATGACCTGAGCCAAAATCAAGAGTTGGTAGCTCAGTTGACTGAGCTACCCAGGTGCCCCTGTTATACGTTTGATTACAGTGGTCAACAAGCCTGCTCAGGTTCAAGAGGAGAGGAAATAGACTCCACCTCTTTTCTTTTTCAAGTATAATTGACAAATAACATTTAATTTCAGGTATACAACAAAATGATTTGATATTTACATATTACTAAATGATCACCACAGTAAGTCTAGTTAACATCTGTCATCATATGTAGATACAAAGAAATATTGAATCCCCTAAACCCATTTTGCTCACTCTCTACCACCCCTCTCTGGCATCCACCAGTCTGTTCTCTGTATTTATTAGTCTTGTTTATTTTAAATTCCACATATAAGGCAGATTATACAGTATTTGTCTCTGTCTGACTTATTTCATTTAGCTTATGTCCTCAAAGTCCATCTGGGTTGTCACAAATGGCAATGTTTCATTCTTTCTATGGCTGAATAGTATTCCTGTGTGTGTGTGTGTGTGTGTATACATCATCTTTTTTTTTTTTTTTTTACAGATTTCATTTATTTGACAGAGAGAGATCACAAATAGGCAGAGGCAGGCAGAGAGAGGAGGAAGCAGGCTCCCCGCCGAGCAGAGAGCCCAATGCGGGACTCGATCCCAGGACCCTGAGATCATGACCTGAGCTGAAGGCAGAGGCTTAACCCACTGAGCCACCCAGGCGCCCCCTGTATACATCATCTTTATCCATCAGTAGACACTTAAGTTGTTTCCATATCTTGGCTATTGAAAATAATGCTGCAAAATGCACATGGGTATGCCTATATATTTTCAAATAAGTGTTGTCATTTTCTTCAGAAAATAATGCTGCAAAATGCACATGGGTATGCCTATATATTTTCAAATAAGTGTTGTCATTTTCTTCAGATAAATACTGGGAAGTGGAATTGCTGGATCATGTAGCAGTAGTTCTATTCTTACTTTTTTTTTGAGAAACCTTGTACTATTTTCCATAGTGGCTGCACCAGTTTACATTCCCACCAGTAGTGCACAATTCCCACTAATGCTTGTTATTTCTTGTCTTTTTGGTAATGGTCATTCTAACAGGTATGAGGGGATGTCTCACTGTAGTTTTGATTTGCATTTCCCTGATGATTAGTGATGTTGAACTTCTTTTCATGTACCTGTTACCCATTTGTCTTTCGTCTTAGGGTAAATGTCTATGTCTATTTAGAATGTTTAGATCAGATTTTTTTTTTTTTTTTTTTTTTTTTTGCTGTTGAGTTGTGGAGTTTTTTGTTTTTTTTTTAAATATTTTGGATATTAGGGCGCCTGGGTGGCTCAGTGGGTTAAAGCCTCTGCTTTTGGATCAGGTCATGATCTCAGCATCCTGGGATGAGGCCCGCATCGGGCTCTCTGCTCAGCAGGGAGCCTGCTTCCTCCTCTCCCTGTCTCTCTGCCTGCCTCTCTGCCTACTTGTAATCTCTCTCTCTGTCAAATAAATAAATAAAATCTTTAAAAAAATATTTTGGATATTAATCCCTTATCAGACAGATGATTTGCAAATATTTTTTTCCATTCAATAGGTTACCTTTACATTTTGTTGATGGTTTCCTTTGTTGTGCAGATTTTTAGTTTGACGTAGTTCCACTTTTTTTTTTTTTTTGCTTTTGTTGCCTTTGCTTGTGGAATCAGATGAAAAATACACCACTGATACCGGTATCATAGAGTTTAGTGCCTATGCTTGCTTCTAGAAGTTTTATGGTTTCAGGTCTTACATTCAAGTCTTTAACCCATTTTGAGTTAATTTTGATTAATTTTAATTAATGTTAATCAGTTTCTTAGTTAAGACCCTCCACCTTTTAATAGGCAGTAGGAAGATCTGGAACGGCATGTATGACTAGAGATAATGCTATGGGTGTTTTTGGAAAATACAGTCTGCTACATACATCATTCTAGAAATTTGTTTTACATAGAAGGGATCCATAGTACACATGTATTTTGCAACTGTTTTTTCCTCACTTTATATATCTTTTCATGTTAGCAAATGTCTTAGTTTAGTTTTCTAAAACAATACAATAGACTGGGTGGCTTATAAACAACAGCAATTTATTCTTCACAGTTCTGGAGACTTGGAAGTTCCAAGGTTAGGTGCCAACGTGGTTGGGTTCTGGTGAGAGCCCTCTTTCAGGTTGCAGACTGCTGTTTTCTGGTTGGATCTTCACATGGTAGAGAGAGGGCAAGAACATTCTGGGGTCATTTTAAAAGGGCATCCATTGCGGGCGTCTGTGTGGCTCAGTTGGTTAAGCATCTGCCTTCAGCTCACATCATGATCGTGGAGTCCCAGGATCAGGCCTGCATCAGTGGGCTCACTGGGGAGTCTGCTTCTCCCTCTGATCCTCCTCTGTCTTGTGCTCATGCACATGCTCTCTCTTTCTCAAATTAAAAAAAAAAATCTTGAAGGAAAAAAAAAGGGCCACCAGTCCTATTCATTAGGGCTCCATCCTTATGATCTAATCACCTCCGAAAGGCCCCACCTCCAAATACTAGTATGTTAGGGATTAAGATTTCAACATTTTTAACAGCGTAATGGTATTGGAATTTTCTCTTTTAGAAACACACATAAGATGTAAATATTTAAATTGTGAATAAAAAATAGAGCAAAACGTCAGTCTTTTGACTTTGGCAACTTCCTGTGGCCTACCCCTCTGTTCTCTGACCCCATGATCACTATTGCTTGCTTGACCAGAGGTTGCATTTAGTTTGTGGACTTCCCAGTCACATATCTACGTATTTATATATCTTTACAGGTATATATATATATATATATATATATATCTCCTTATATACGTATAAAATCAAAATTGCTTGTACTATTAGGGTATAGCATATGAATTACACTGTTCCCTTGTCAGTGGCTTTAAATTGTGTGTTGACTTTTGGTTCAATAAATTAATTAAACTCAAAATCAGAAGGTATTTTGTAGGATTGGAGAAAGTATATGTATATCGTTTGGGCAAAGTAACCCAACCTATTAGTGTTTAGACGTTTAAAAAATATTTTCAAAATATTCAAACTTCCTTTAACTCAGCTATTTGAAATCTTAAAGCTTAAAAGATACATGGATTATTGTGGTTGCTGCAAGTTATTTTTGTTAATGTCATAGGAAAATATATAGAGACGCTACTTAGTCACTGAGAACTTAGTGTGATCAGGGGTGCATGGGTGGCTCCAAGTGTCTGCCTTTGGCTCAGGTCATGATCCCAGGGTCCTGGGATTGAGCCCCATATCACGTTTCTCTGCTCAGTGGGGAGTTTGCTTCTCCCTCTGCCCCTATCCCTCCCTCTGCTCTTGCTCCCTCAAATAAATAAATAAAATCTTAAAAAAAAAAAAAAAAGAATTAAGTGTGATGAGAAATACTAGGTTCTAGCCAATCTCCCAGTTGAGACATTGGACTTCTGCAGTGGCATGATTATGTAGGAATATTTGAATCGAATATTCTTTGTATCTTGTCATTTCTCTAAAATATCCCTCCTGTAATTTGGTAATGTGTATGAAAACTTAAAATACGTATACCTTTATTCTAATAATTTCTGTCCTTATCCTAAAGAGATTAAGTGAGTAAGAATGTATTTATAGGATCGTTCACTCCAGCATTGTTTTTCTTTCTTTCTTTCTTTTTTTTAAGATTTATTTATTTATTTATTTATTTATTTGACAGAGAGAGAGAGAGATCACAAGTAGGCAGAGAGGCAGGCAGAGAGAGGAGGAAGCAGGCTCCCTGCTGAGCAGGGAGCCCAATGCGGGCCTCGATCCCAGGACTCTGAGATCATGACCTGAGCCGAAGGCAGAGGCTTTAACCCACTGAGCCACCCAGGTGCCCGCAGCATTGTTTTTCATGTACAAATTTGGAAATGATGTAATTAAATGGAATGCTGTGCAACATTAAAAGTTAGATAGATCTGGTTTGGGGCATTAAAAGATTTATGACTAGGAGCACCTGGGTGGTTCAGTAGGTTAAGTGTCTAACTCTTGGTTTCAGCTCAGGTCATGATCTCAGGGTCTGGGATTGAGCCCCACACTCAGCAGGGAGTCAGCTTCTCTCTCTCTCTCTCTCTCTCTGTCTCTTACCCTCCATCTGTCCCTCCCCCCATGTGTGTGCTCTCCAAAATAGGTAAATCTTTAAAAAAAAAGACTTGTGACTAGTTGTTGAGTATGGCAAAAAGATAGCAAAATAACATGGAGAGGGTTCTGTTCCGTAAAATTATATATACATACATATATGCAGTTGACCCTTGAACAACAGGGTTTAGACTGTGTGGGTCTGCATATGCCCCTGGTTTTTTTAATAGATACAGTACCGTACTGTGTTTTCTCTTGTGATTATCTTAACGTTTTTTTCTCTAGCTTGCTTTATTCTAAGAATACAGTATAGAATACATATAGCATACAAAATATGTGTTAATCAACTGTTCTTGGTAAGGCTTTCAGTCAGCAGGAGTCTACTAGTAGTTAAATTTTGGGAGACTTTTTGACAAGGGGTCAGCGTCCCTAACCACTGCGTTCAAGGATTAACTGTATTACAAATATGTGTGTCTGGAATATATTAACCAGAATGTTAACAAAGAGTTATTGTATGGTGGGATTTTGTCCATTTTGGTCACTGCTCTATCCCTAGAACTACCAGAACCTCACTGAGTCACATTAGGATGTAGGAAATGTTCTGTATTTATGTTTTGAGGAACGCCACAGGAATCTCACAGCTCAGAGATTTTCAAGCCAGCCCTACCGCTATGAGCTGTGTGAGGTCTGGCTAGAGAAGACATTGACCCAACTGTTTAATCTTTGCTTTGAAAGTACTTTTTTGTTGTTGGTTTTAGAGTTCCATTTTTAAAAAAAAACAGTAGTGATAAATTTGAGCATGCTTATTTCACAGACAGCCTCGTATTATATTAAATGGACTTTTTCTCACTTGCCTGTATATTATTGCTTTGATACTGTGATCAAAAAACATTATCCTGTGGGCCATGAACTGGGTTTTTTATATACATATTTTATTTTATGTATGTTTAATTATATCATTTAATCCTCACAATGCCTTAAGGTTCATAGTGTTAGGTAGGTAGTTGGGGTAGTTAGGTGTGAGCAAGGAGGGATAAAGCGGATGGTGGCCACGCCCTCGCAGCCGTCCCGAAGGGTCAACAGCCACACCTTCAGAGCCACCTCCAAGGGCTAAGAGAACAGGAAAGCCTAGCCACCAAGCTGGCCCAGAAGCCACAAGGGGACTTTCAAGAGCTGAGCAGGCACACAAAAGGTGCAGCTTGCCCTAACGTCCAGGTAAATACTCATTAAAACTCATGAATATACAAGACATAAATAAATATAATTATAACAGAATGCATCATGGGTGGGTGGATTCACAGAAGTCAAAATGTTATATATCCAACAGCTGTCAATCAAAAATGTCAATCAAAGCCAAATTTACATATACAAAAAGCAGGCTTAATACAACTAGAGCTTCTTGGGGCTATTGCCACTCTTGCTCTGGCAGTGGCCAAATTTCTCTCTCGAAAATGTACTATACTGGAGCGCCTGGGTGGCTCAGTCGTTAGGTGTCTGCATTCAGCACAGGTCATGATCCCAGGGTTCTGGGATAGAGCCCCTCATCGGGCTTCCTGCTCATCGGGGAGCCTGCTTCTCTCTCTCCCACTCCCCTGTTTGTGTTCCCTCTCTCTCTCAAATAAATAAAATCTTAGAAAAAAAAGAAAATGTACTGTACTTAGTATCTACTCAGTAAACTTTGTCTCCCCTTTCTGGTCTGGGGTCTCTTAATTCTTTGGTGTACCTGGGACAGTAACAAAGCAACCCAGTGACATCAGTAGGTCATATTTATGTCTTTTATAGTTTGAAACTTTATAGAAAGTAGCAGACACAGAATTTAAATCCAGATACCTCTGACTTTAAAGCTTCACTTTTAACCACTCTTCTGTTTACCAGTGCATAGGCAGCTCCTGTCCACGGGATGGGAAGGGACTTCCAATATATGTGAGGTTCTTGAGCAGACATAGGAAAATAGCAAATAACTTCTTGTTTAGGTACTGTCTTAGTTCAGACCACTATAGCAAAATACCACAAACAGGTGTCTTAAACAGCAAACATTTATTTCTCACAGTTTTGGAGTCCAGAAAGTCCAAGATCACGTGCAAGCGGATTTGGTGTCTGGTGATAACTCTCTACTTGGTTGGCAGACAGTTGCCTTCTTGCTTATCCTCACATGGCATGGTGAGAATGAGGGCTCTAGTCTCTTCTTTTAGGGCACTAATCCCATCATGGGGGCTTCACCCTTACGACCTCCTTTAAACCTAATTACCTCCCAAAGGCCCCACTTCCAAATACCATTACAATTGGGGATTTAGGGCTTTAGCATATGAAGCTGGGGCACATTCAGTCTCCATAACAGGTACATTTTGATAACTCCAAAGAGAGACTTTCTGTTCTTTGTAATTCTTTTTTTTTTTTTTAAGATTTTATTTATTTATTTGACAGAGAGAGATCACAAGTAGGCAGAGGCAGGCAGAGAGAAAGAGGAGGAAGCAGGCTCCCCGCCGAGCAGGGAGCCTGATGCGGGCCTTGATCCCAGGACCCTGAGATCATGACCCGAGCCGAAGGCAGAGGCACTAACCCACTGAGCCACCCAGGTGCCCTGTAATTCTTTTCAATAATTTTTTCCAAAGTAAGATTCCTCAGAATCAAGAAGATAGACTTGATGGCTTTTTGTCTTTAGAATCTTCTCTTTGGTCTGCATTTTTCCCGTAGGCCTCTGACAGCCAAGGTTTTCTGTTAGGCTTCTGGGATATCCTAACAGACTATTTTAGATTCTTCAGTGTTCCTTAACATGAAATCTCTGTGCCAGGTCTCTTTTATTCTTTCAGTCTCTCTCTCTCTCTCTCTCTCTCTCTCTCTCTCTTTTTAAAGATTTTATTTATTTATTTGACACAGAGCAAGAGAGGGAACACAAGCAGGGGAAGTGGGAGAGGGAGAAGCAGGCTTCCTGCTGAGCAGGGAGCCCAATGGGGGGCTCAATCCCAGGACCCTCAGATCATGACCTGAACCAAAAACAGACACTTCCTGACTGAGCCACCCAGGTGCCCCTCTTTCAGTCTCTTTTAATCCCTGTTTTCTGCCTTCTTCCCCAATGAAGAAATATATTTATTGTACTCATACTGTGCTCTGTGTGATTTTGAAGCTAACTCAGTTCAAAAACTTTCCATGATAATCCTGGTTAGGTTTAGATTTAGAGAGATCTAGATTTAGAGAGATCTAAATCAACTTTGATTTCTTTTCTGGGATCCTAGGGTCAAAGTTAACAGGAAAGTTTACCTGGACGGCAGCTGTCAGCTATTGATAGTCCACATGTGGTTCCCTCCTCATCCCCTCCATTGTAGTACAGAAAATATTTGAAATCTGACCATCCTATAGATACTGGTATTTCTGTTTCCTTAACATTTTATCATTGGTTTTCTTTTGTTTGTTTTCACAGTTTCTTTATGGAGTAGCCAAAATTAGCATCAATAGTACTACTGTATTCTCCAAATAAGTCAAGAGAAAACTGAGATGTGTTGTAAATTAGGCCTTTGTTTAAAGAGTTCCATCAAAACAGTGAGATTCTCTTGTTATACTAAATGTATGGTTTTTGAATTTTTTAAAGACTGTAATTTATTCATCATTGGTGTTTGAACACTGGAGATATATATATATTACATATATATTTATATGTATATAAATATATATATGTAAAAAATATATATATAATATATATCCCAAAGCACTGGTTTGGAAAAACACTAAGTGCTGAACTAGGAATGTGGTCATGATACTTTGGCACCTCATTCATTATTCAGAGCCTGCAGCATTGCTTCCTTGTGAACATGGGAGAGTGTTACTCAAAGAAGATTGGCCAGAAGAGCAGGATCCAACCACAGCTCTTGGTGGAATGTCCCAAAGATTTGCTGCAGCTTGGACTAGGGATGAAGTGCTGCACTCCGCCAGGCTCCCAGTGAATAAATTCTTCTCATTCTTGGTTGTGTGTGCGTGTGTGCTTGTGCACATACATGCTCCCGCAGGCACTCATTTTTAATTTTCTTAAAGCTGAAGGAGCTCCTGCCTACATAGCATGAGCTAAAGGGTTTATCCTTTCCTGCTGAAAATCATTTGACTCCCACTCTTCTGGCTGCCTTTACCTAGGAAAAATCACTTCTTATGAAACAGCATAGCTTCCACATTAAACTGACATAATTTCTCTTTTTACCAATTATATGTGAATTAATTAATTTTCTAAAACTTAAATAGCAGGACAAATTGTACATTACTATTTTTAATCATAATCCCAAAGGGAGGCCTACTGTTCTTCCTGTGGCACTTTTTAAGTAATCTCTTTGGGACTCAGACTCACGACCCCATGATCAAGAGTCAGTTGCTGTATGGACTGAGCCAGCCAGGCGCCTCAAGAGGGATCTCTTTTATTTAGTGCAGAAGAGAAGCATTAGCTGTGTTGGTCTTAGAGACTACTTAATAACTATACCTATGGTTATTTTCATTTCAGTCTGAATTTGTTTCAGTTCAATTATATAGTACATTAGTTCAAAGAAGTATTTTGTAACCATTCAGAATTGTGCTTGAGCGAATGTAATGATAACTAAAATTATGATACAGAATTTTGAACATTGTAAAGTAGAATGAAATTGTGTTAAGGTTTTAGACTTTAGGGCACCTGGGTGGCTCAGTCGGTTAAACATCTGCCTTACGCTTAGGCCATGATCACCGGGTCCTGGAATCTAGCCCCACATCAGGCTCCTTGCTGAGCGGGGAGCCTGCTTCTCCCTCTCTGCCCCCCACTGGTGCTTGCTCTCTCTCTCTAGTGTTCTCTATCTCTCTCAAATAGGTTGATAAAGTCTTTAAAAAAAAAATTTAGACTTTGGGAAAAATTTATAATACAGAGTTCACACAGAGTAGCTGAACTTCCACAAACTCAGGTTTCATCCATTGGTAAAATAGCAATAATAGAACCTGCCTCCACCCTTGGTTGAGGATTAAAGAAGACAACAAGTTAAAGTTCTTAGTACAGTACCTACCACATACAAGTTTCCAGTATTTGTTATTGTAATTATGTGAAAGTGTGCATATTTTAAGACTAGAAAAGAATACATGGGACAGTGAGTTAATCCACATTAATTTCTAAGTATTCATAATGTTTTTATTATATATAAATTGTTATTTAAATTATAATAAATTACTTTAAAAGTAATGATTTATAAATTTTAACATCAAAATATATTTTTATTTAAATATATCCCAGATATAAAATAATGAGAAAGTACTCCAATTCCACACCGATGAACCATATAGTAGGTATCTGTTGTATATTGGTATATGTCAGACCTGGGGGCAGTCAGACAAATGACATCAGTAGCATACTGTGATGATTCGAGCATGTAGAAAAAGCATTTAGTTCTGGGGTTCAATACAAAAGCTAAGTAGCATGTCTCTTACGCTCTAGCCACAGTAGCTTTTTGGTTCCTCATCACCTTTCTTGTTGTTTACTTTGCCTGGAATGCCCAGAATGCTCATCCCCTTGACCTTCACTATCACGTAGATAGCCCCTTCAGTGTCACTGCTTCAGTCTGCTGCCGGATTTAGATATAATGCCATCCTGTTTTTGTTCTCTGTGAGACTCTCTGACATTTTTATGATATATTTATTAGTTAATTGTCTGAGTTCCTCCACAAAACTGTATGATCCGTAACAGTAGAAACTCTTTTTCATACCATATCCTCAGTACCTAGAATTATACATGGCACATAGTAGGCATTCGATAAATATTTTGAATGAGTAAGTGAACAAATGATTGTTGTGTTATTATTATTATGTAGACGTAATTCATGAGCATCTCACTTTTTTTTTAAGATTTTATTTATTTGACAGAGAAAGAGAGATACAGGGAGAGAGGGAACACAAGCAGAGGGAGTGGGAGAGGGAGAAGCAGGCTTCCCGATGAGCAGGGAGCCCAATGTGGGGCTTGATCCCAGGAGCCTAGGATCATGACCTAAGCAGAAGGCAGATGTTTAATGACTAAACCACCCAGGTGCCCCGAGCATCTCACATTTCTAAATGGACATTTTTATATAGCTACACAGAAGTATTTGTTTTTTTTCTCTAATCCCATGTGTTATTTTCTAGGTTCAGTGGTTTAGGAGCAAGGTAGTAAATATTTTAGGCTTTGATGTCTCTATACTCACTTCAGCTGTTGTAGTGAAAGCATCCATAGACAATATATAAATAAATGAGTGTGGCTATGTTTTAGTTAAACTACAGGTGTACCTAATTTCATTGTACTGTACTGCACTTTGAAGATGCTGCATTTTTACAGATTGAAGGTTTGTAGCAACCTTGCAGAGCCAAGTCTTATCAGTACCATTTTTATCTGCATTTGCTCACTTCGTCTCTATGTCACATTTGGGTAATTCTTGTAATATTTCAAGCTTTATCATTATTATTATGTTTATTATGGTGATCTGTGATCAGTAGTCTTTGATGTTACTATTATAGTTGATTTGGGGGCACCATGAACTGTACCCATATAAGATGGCAAACTTAATCCACAAATGTTGTGTGTTGTGACTACTCCACCAACTAACCATCCTTCCACCCCCATCTCTCTCCCTCTCCTCAGTCCTCGTAATTCCCTGAGACACTGCAGTATTGAAATTGGGTCAGTGGATAACCCTGTGATGACCTCTAAGTGTTCAAGTGAAAGGAGGAGTCCCACATCTCATACTTTAATTTAAAAACTAGATATGATTAAGCTTAGTGAGACAGGCATGTCAAAAACCAAGATGGACTGAAAGCTAGACCTCTTGTGCTGGTTAGCCAAGCTGTGAATGCAAAAGAAAAGTTCTTGAAGGAAAATTAAAAGTTCTATTCCAGCAAACACATGAATGATAAGAAAGCAAAACAGCCTTATTGTTGATAATGGGTAAAGTTTGAGTGGTCCGGATAGAAGACCAACCAGCCACCATCTTCCCTTAAGCCAAAGCCCAATCCAGAGCAAGAGCCCAACTCTCTTCAATTTCATGAAGTCTGAGAGAGGTGAAGAAGCTACAGAAGAAAAGTTTGAAGCTAACAGAGGTTAGTTCATGAGTTTTAAGGAAAGAGGTCATCTCCATAACAAAAAATGCAAGGTAAAGCCCCTAGTGTTGGCCTGGAAGCTGCAGCAAATTATCCAGAAGGTCCAGCTGAGATAGTCGCTGATGGTAATTACACTAAACACTAGATTTTCTTTTTTTTTTTTTTTAAGATTTTATTTATTCATTTGACACAGAGAGAGAGAGATTACAAGTAGGCAAAGAGGCAGGCAGAGAGAGGAGGAAGCAGGCTCCCCACTGAGCAGAGAGCCCGACGTGGGCCTCGATCCCAGGACCCTGAGATCATGACCTGAGCCGAAGGCAGCGGCTTTAACCCACTGAGCCACCCAGGCGCCCTAGATTTTCAATGTAGATGAAACAGCTTCTATTGGAAGAAGACACTGTTTAGTACTCTCTAAGCCAGAGAGGAGAAGCCAATACTTGGCTTCAGAGGACAAGTTGACTGTCTAATAAGGCTAATGTAAGTGGTGACTTCAAGTTGAAGCCAGTGCTTACTGTTCCCCAAATTCTAGGGTTCTTAAGAATTATTCTGATTCTGTTCTGCTGGTGCTCTATAAATGGAACAACAAAGCCTGCATGACAGCACATCTGTTTACAACATGGTTTACTGAATATTTTAAACCCGCTGAGATTTATTGCTCAGAAAGAAGAGATTCCTTTCAAAATATTACGGCTCCTGGACAATGCACCTGGTTAGTCAAGAGCTGTGATGGTGATCTACAAGAAGGTGAATGTTGTTTTCATGCCTGCTAACACAGCATCCAATCTTCAGCCCATATCAGGGAATCATTTTAACATTCAAGTCTTGTTAAGTACATTTCATCAGGCTAGAGCTGCCACACACAGTGATTCCTCTGATGGATCTGGGCAAAATAAATTGAATCTGGTCTCTATATCCATAAGCTCTGTTGCCTTTTATTTTTAGATTCCACACATAAATGAGATCATACAGTATTTATGTTTTTCTTTGCGCCTTCCTTCACGTAGCCTAATGTCTTCACGGTCCATCCATGTTGCAAATGGCAGAATAATATCCCATTGTATGTATGTTTGCCATGTTTTCCTTATCCATTTGTTCATTGGTGGACATTTAGATGGCTTCCATGTCTTGGCTATTGTAAATAATGCTGCAGTGAAGTGGGGGGGGGGTGCATATATTTTCAGATTAGTATTTTCCTTTTCTTCAGATAAATACCCAGAAGTGGAATTGCTGAGTCATATGGTGATTCTATTTTTAATTTGAGGAACTTACATACTGTTTTTCATAGTGGCTGTACCAATTTACATTCCCATCAGCAGTGCACAAGGGCTCCCTTCTCTTCACATCCTTACCAACACTTGTTGTTTTTTGTCTTTTTGATAATGGCCATAGAATGTAATTTTTAAAGAGTTTTTTGATTAATTCCTTTCATATTTAGGGTTAGGATATACAATGTATTTTTTTTAAGATTTTATTTATTTGCTAGAGAGATACAGAGAGAGCACAAGTAGACAGAGCAGCAAGCAGAGGGAGAGGGAGAAGCAGGCTCCCAGCTGAGCTGGAAGCCCGATGTGGGGCTCAATCCCAGGGCCCTGGAATCATGACCTGAGCTGAAGGCAGCCGCCCAACCAACCGAGCCACCCATGCGCCCCTATACAATGTATTTTTACATTAAGATCTGTTTTCCCATTTTATTTCAAGTAGGACAACTTCTAGAGATACACACCAAAGCAAGTCCAGTCATCTTAGAGAACAATTTACAAAATGATTTGTACAGTTAGTTGTTAATTGCAGTAATTGTTTAGATGAGGTTGTAATTGGTGTGGCACAGTAGTAATAATAGCTAACATTGGGTTGTTACATTTCACATGCATTATCCGTTTTAATTCTCACTAGCACTCAAATATAGGTAACAGTATCCCTGTTTTACCAGGTGAGGAAACTGAAGCCCAAGGCCTTGAAACTCTAGAAAGTTGCAGATCCAGACTTGATATCAAGGTCTTTCTGCAGGGCTCATACTTAACCAGCTAAGCACAACAACTCTGTCGTTGCCTTTTCCCCAGCAACTACAAGCCATGAGTTGTTGCTGTAATGCAGAAAGGGTGTTATTATAAAGTAACAAGGTTGATTAGAAAAGTCACGTGCTCCTCATTCTCTTTACTATATAGTCATCTCTGTTTTAAGATTTATCATATTATCATTTCTAAACATCCTAAAATACCTCAGCGTAGGGTGAACGTAAAAGGATGATGTATGTCTACGATGGCTTTTATCTTTTTAGATTTTCTTTTTAAAAATGATAATCACATGGTTCTCAAATTGTGTAAAAAGATAGACATTGAAAACTTCAGCTTTCATCTCTGTCAGAGTCTACTCGTCCATCCTCTCACAACCCCTGTGGTATCCATTTTTATTCGTTCCTTATGTATCTAGCCACTGTTTATGCAGATATAAGCAAAAAGAGACAAAAATATGTTGTTCCCTTTCATAGATGCATTTTCTACAATTAGGATATTCTTTGTCTCTATCTGCTTCTAATTTTTGGTGAGAAAAAAATCTCATTAACAAAGTTTACTCTCTTTCTAGTAGTCTTCCTCTACAGTTGAGTGCTTTTCCTTTGGGAAGTCTAGTAACGTGTAGCAGGAGTCTCTGTCACAGGTGCTTTTTAAAAAGATTTCTTAATTTAGATAAGTGAATTGCACTAGATCACAGTATATTTGAAAATTATTTTGAGTAGAAAAAAAGTCCCCCAGAGCTGGACTGGTCTTCAGTGTAGGCTGTGTTTGCATTTGATTCTGAAGGTACAGTGTATCTACTATGGTAGCATTCATTAAAAAATAAAACAAGATTTTTCTAATAAAGATTACCCCTTTTTGATTAAGTCCAATGGCTAACTTTCCTTTCTTCTTATTCGTTGTAGTTGAGGCAGTCCCAGTCCTACTGCACAGACACAGAATGTCTTCAGGAATGTAAGTAATGACGGGACAGGAGGAACTTTGGCACTGGGGGCAGAACGAGAGGACAGAACTGTGAATGTTTGTCGGAAATTTTTCTTACAGTTTGCTGTTTAAGGAAATGGTTCTCAGAAATGTATTTCCTACTTAAATATTTCATTTTTAACTTAAAATGTTTTTTTTGCCTTGAATACAAACTCTGATCATTGAAGAAAATTTTAAAATCATAGGTAAGAAAAAACTTCTAGAATACTAAAAGGTAACCATTATTGACAACTTGGTGCAAAACCTTTCAGACCTTTTTCTTGGCGAATGTACGTATAACAGTGTACTTTTGGCTGGTCGAACCGGACCATCAAGGCTGCTAGCACAAACCCCTCACCCTTTCTCTAGCATCTCTTTGCATCTATTGGCAGCTTTGGGAACTTTTGAACGAAGGAAGGAAGCCATTCCTTCCTATGGTTTGGAAGTTTTGGGCCTTTTGGGTCTGATGTTGGCATTCTCAAGAGAGCGTAGGCAACTGGGAGGTTTCTCAATGTGGGTTTCTGCGCAGTGTTGATGGTAAAGTGAGAGTGAGAGCAGGAAGATGGATCCTGCGTTATGAATATAGCTGATAGACTTGGTGGCTATATTTTTTTTAAGATTTATTTTAGAGAGAGGTGTGCATGAATAGGGGGAGGGCCAGAGGGAGAGGGAAGGGGGAGAGAATCTCAAGCAGACTCCCCACTGAGCATGGAGCCAACTTGAGGCTCCATCTCACAACCCATGGGATCATGACCTGAGCTAAAACCCAGAGTTGAAGGCTCAGTCACCTGAGCCACCCCAGGTGTCCCTAGACTTGATGGCTGTTAGGTGAGACATCTTTTTTTCAGGACATAAATGACTTAAGGGGACCTAATAACTAACATTTAAGCCAGTTCTGTCTTAGGCCATAATAATTTGACTAAGAATGGAAGTGTGACATTAATAGGAGGGTGAAGCCTGGCACAGTTATTTTCAAATACATTTATGAAAATGGGATCACTTTGTATATGTTGTTTTTCACTACTGTATTATAAACATATCAGTATATATTTATCTTAAAAAATAGTAACTCTGGGCGCCTGGGTGGCTCAGTGGGTTAAAGCCTCTGCCTTCGGCTCAGGTCATGATCCCAGGGTCCTGGGATCGAGGCCCGCGTGGGGCTCCCTGCTCAGCGGAGAGCCTGCTTCCTTCTCTCTCTCTGCCTGCCTCTCTGTCTACTTGTGATCTGATCTCTCTCTCTGTGTCAAATAAATAAATAAAATCTTAAAAAAAATAGTAACTGACTAAATAATAAAACTTTATGGGGATACACCAGTGTTTATTTTTGTAAAGATTTTATTTATTTTAGAGAGAATGAATGCAAGCTCGTGCATGCAAGTGGGGGAGGGGCAGAGGGAGAAGGACAGAAAATCTCAAGCAGACTCCCCGCTGAGTGTGAAGTCAGGCTTGGGGCTTGATCTCATGACCCCGACGTCATGATCTGAGCTGAAATCAAGAGTTGGATGCTTAACTGACTGAGCCACCCAAGCTCCCCAGGACATACTAGTTTTTAAATTATTTCCTTTTGTTGGGATCTTCGGCTGCTGGTATATTTTTTACTATTACAAATAATAGTTGAACAAGTATCCTTTGTATGCACATTTTTAAGTTAATTGTTTTTTACCCTTTCCTTCCACTTCACTTTCTCCCACCCTTCACCTCCCTCTGGCAACCACCAGTAGTTTCTTTGTCTATGATGAGCTTGTTTTGTTTTGTTAGATTCCACATGTAAGTGAGATAATATGGTATTTGTCTTTCTCTGTCTTGCTTATTTCACATCCATCCATGTTATCACAAATGGCAAAATTTCATTGTTTTTTATGGCTGAAAAATATTCTATTGTATATGTATACTGCAAGTTCTTTATCCATTCATTTGTTAATGGACACTTAGATTGTTTCCATTTCTTAGCTATTGTAAATAGTGCTGCATTGAATGTGGGTGTGCATATGTATTTGTGAATTAACATTTTCATTTTCTTTGTAAAAAACCAAGAGGTGGAATTGCTGGATCATATAATGGTACTTCTTGTTTAAATTTTTTTGAGGAATCTACATCCTGTCTTTCATAGTGGCTGCACCAATTTACCTTCCTACCAACACTGCACAAGCGTTCTTTTTCTCTATATCCTCACCAACATTCCTGTCTTTTGGGTAATAGACTTTCTAATAGGTATGAGATGATATCTCATTATGGTTTTGTTTGCATTTCCTGATGATTAGTGATTTTGATCTGTTGGCCGTGTCTTCTTTGGGAAAATGCCTATTCATGTCTTCTGAAGCTTTTTTTAAATCAGATTGTTTGTTTTTTGCTGTTGAGTTATGAGTTCTTTATATATTTTGGATATTAACACCTTTATATAATTTGCAGATATTTTCTTTTTTTTTTTAAGATTTATTTTAGAGATTGAGCACATGCTCAGTGGGAAGGAGCAGAGAGAAAGGGAGCAAGAGTCTTAAGCAGACTCTGTGCTGAGTATGGAACCCGATACAAGGCTCGATCTCATGATCCTGAGATCACAACCTGAGCTGAAACCAAGAGTTGCATGCCTAACTGACTGTACCACCCAGGCACCCCCATGTTTTTTTAAAGAACAAATATTTTCTTGTATTCAGTAGGTTACCTTTTTATTTTATTGATCGTTTTCTTTGCTGTGCAGAAGTCTTTTAGTTTGGGGTGCCTGGGTGGCTCAGCTGGTGAAGCGTCTGCCTTCAGCTCAGGTCATGATCTCAGGGTCCTGGGATCAAGTCCCACATGGGGCTCCCTGCTCAGCGGGGAGTCTGCTTCTCTCTCTATCTCTGCCTGGCACTCCCCCTGCTTGTGCTGTCTCTTTCTCTTTGTCAAATAAATAAGATGTTTTTTTTTTTTTTAAAGTCTGTTAGTTTTATATAGTCCCACTTGTTTATTTTTGCTTTTGTTGGTTTCACTTTTGGTGTTAAATTCATAAGACCTTTGTCAAGGAGATAACTTGCCTGTATTCTAGGAGTTTAGTGGTTTCAGGTCTTACATTCAAATCTTTGATCCACTCTGAGATAATTTTTGTGTATGGTATAAGATAGTGGTCCAGTTTCATTCTTTTGCATGTGGCTGTCCAGTTTTCAAATACCATTTATTGAAGAGATTGTCCTTTCCCTATTGTATATTTTTGACTCCTTTGTTGTAAGTTAATTGATCATATACGCATGAGTTCATTTCTGGGCTCTATTCTGTTCCATTGATATATATATATATATATGTATGTGTTTTTTTTTTTTAAAGAGCGAAAGGGAGCTAGAACGGGGCAGGGGAGGGGGATAGAGGCCAAAACAGACTCTCCACTGAGCAGGGAGCCAGAAGGGGGGCTCAATCCCAGAACTTTGGGATCATGACCAGAGCCAAAGACAGATACTTAACAACTGAGCCACCCAGGTGCCCCGTGTTCCTGATTTTAGAGAAAAAGCTTTCAGTTTTCATAGTTAAGTATGGTGTTAGCTATAAGCTTTATTATGCTGAGGGACATTTCCACTTTGTGGAGAGTTTTTGTCATAAATGGATGTTTAGTTTTGTTAGATGCTCTTCCTGCATCTATTGATATAATCATATGATTTTTATCCTTAATTTTTTTATTTTTATTTTTTTTATTTGTTTAAAGATTTTATTTACTTTTTTGACAGAGAGATTACAAGTAGGCAGAGAGGCAGGCAGAGAGAGGAGGAAGCAGACTTCCCCGCTGAGCAGGGAGCCCGGCGTGGGCCTCGATCCCAGGACCCTGAGATCATGACCTGAGCAGAAGGCAGAGGCTTTAACCCAGTGAGCCACCCAGGCGCCCCTTAATTTTTTCTTAAAAAGATTTTATTTATTTATTTGACAGAGGGAGAGAGATCACAAGTAGGCTGAGAGGCAGGCAGAGAGAGAGAGGAGGAAGCAGGCTTCCTGCTGAGCAGAGAGCCCGATGCGGGTCTTGATCCCAGGACCCTGAGATCACGACCTGCCCTGAAGGCAGAGGCTTTAACCCGCTGAGCCACCCAGGTGCCCGTATCCTTAAGTTTGTTAATGTAGTATATCACAATGACTGATGTGTGAATGTTGAGCCAACCTTACTTACATCCCTGGAGTAAATCCCACTTGATCATGATGTATGATCTTTTTAATGAATTGTTGAATTCCATTTACTAATATGTTGAGGATTTTTGCATCTGTGTTCATAAGGGACATTAGCCTGTAACTTTTTTTCTTGTGGCATCCTTGTTTTCATATCAGGGTAATGCTTGCTTCATAAAATGACTTTAGTACTGTTAACTCCTCTTCTTTTTTTGGATAAGTTTGAAAAGTATTGTTATTCTTTTTTAAATGTTTGGTAGAACTCACCAGTGAAGCCATCTGGTCCTGGACTTTTGTTTGTTGGGAGGTTTTTAATTACTGATTCAGTCTCCTTACTAGTTATCATTCTGTTCAGATTTTCTGTTTTATGGTATGCTGTATATTTCTAGGCATTTCTTCCAAGTTGTCCAATTTGTTGGTGTATAATTATTCATACTAGTCTGTTAAGATCTTTGTACTTCTGTAGTATCAATTGTAACATCTCCTCTTTCATTTCTGATTTTAGCTGAGTCCTGTCCCTCTTTTTTTGTTTAATCTGACTAAAGGTTTGTCAGTTTTGTTTTATCTTTTCAGAGAATCAGTATTGTTCTTTTCTGTTATCTTTTTAATTTCTGTATCATTTATTTCTACTCTAGTCTTTGTTATTTACTTATGTCTACTGACGCTAGGCTTCATTTGTTTTTTTCCCTAGCTTTTGAGGTGTAACATTAAATTGAGACTTTTCTTATTTCCTTTTTTTTTTTTAATTTTAATTTTATTTTTATTCTTTGCCCAAGGGATACAGGTCTGTGACTCATCAGGCTTACATCTTTCACAGCATTCACCAAAGCACAAACCCTCCCCAATGTCCATAACCCATCCACCCTATCCCTACCCTCCCACCCCCCAGTAACCCTC
>LNAC01000005.1:5118949-5220217 GCA_002007465.1 Ailurus styani | reverse complement strand
AAAAAAAAAAAGGCTAGTTGCTCATGCTTACTATCCTTGAAGCTGAGCTCCACTTTATTTTGTATCTGACGCTAAAATACGGTAAGGTGCTATTATAAAAGGACTTATTGCATTATTAATTATTGTTAATTGCTGTGTAAACTGGATGTCCCATTAAATTCTGTAAATATATCAACTTAGAGAAACACGAGCTAGTACAGTGCTTAGCCCAAAGTAGAAATTTTGTCAGAACATTGTCCACTGGTGCAGCAGAGTGGTTATCGTATGCCTCCGAACAAGAAGGTAATGGTCACGTGTGGGCTTTGTGTTAGATTGTTGGGATGATGGATGGTGGTTCCTCCACTCTTGATTTCTTTATGTTGTTTTTTCAGTAGCATTCATTAATCCACACTGTGCCCTCTGATAAACAGCTCAAAATTTTCCCCTACCAGGTAAAGCTAAAACTTGTTCTTCTGGTTGAAAATAATCTTATTGAACTCCTTATGGAAAAACAAGTATTTATTACATTTGTGGTGTTTGTGATGCTTGAGCCAGCCCCACCTTAAACCAGATATACTCTTTATTTCTTTGAAATTTCATTTTCTAAATATAAAGACAAAACCCTAGAGCTTAAATATTAATTTAGTTGTATTGGCCAGTTCTTCTCCCCTGCTTCCTTTAGCATTTGGTGGAAATCCTTTCTGAAAGCCATGTTTTTACATGGTTTATGCAGTTGTTTCCTGTGGGCGATAGAATTACTTTCCCTTGTATTCTAAATTTTCTCCAGTGAGTTTTTGCTGTTTTCATAAATATATATTAATCAGGATTTCCCACAGTCCCTCCTCAGGTTCAGTAATTTGCTAGAATGGCTCACAGAACTCAGGAAAACACCTTACTTACATGACCAGTGTACCATAAAGGGTACAACTCAAGAACAGTCAGACAGAAGGGCTGCACAGGGCAAGGTATATGGTGGAGGGGTGCAGAGTTTCCCTGTGTTTTCTGGGTGTGCCACTTTCCCAGCACGCCGAGGTATTCACCAGTTAGGACGCTCTCTGAACTCCATTGTTTAGACTTTTTGTGGACATTCCATTCTGTAGACATGAATGACTAAATAAATCATTGGCCATTGTTTTTTTTGTTTTTTATTTTATTTTATTTTATTTATTTGACAGAGAGAGAGAGATCACAAGTAGGCAGAGAGGCAGGCAGAGAGAAAGGAGGAAGCAGGCTCCCTGCCGAGCAGAGAGCCCGATGCAGGCCTCCATCCCAGGACCCTGAGATCATGACCTGAGCCGAAGGCAGAGGCTTTAACCCACTGAGCCACCCAGGCGCCCTTGCCATTGGTTTTTAACTTGCTCTCCAGCCCTTCTCCTCTCTGGAGGTTAGGGAGTAGAGCTGAAAGTTCCAGCTCTCTAATTATATGGTCCAACTCTGGCAACCAGACCCCATCCTGAAGCTCTCTAGAGGCCCACCAAGGTCACCTCATTAACACAGACTCAGGTTTATTATTAATAACAACAAATGACATTTCTCTCCTAGCTTTCAGGAAATTCCAAGGGCTTTAGGATTTCTGAGCCAGGAACTGGAATGAAAACCAAATTTCTATTTCTTACTGTATCACAGTACCTATTGTGCCTGCTGTGGTATCACATTTCATGTATTTGAGATGATTTAATTAAATATGGAGCTCATTACTTTGTGTGGTAGCAGAATTCAGCTGCAGTGTGTTAGCAGATTCAGTTGCTGCATGATTCTTTATATTGAGCTAACCTCCACTTCATTGTGGCGTTCACCCATAATTTTGCTCTCTAGAGCAGTACAGAGCAAGTCTGCTCACTCTTCCGAAAGACTGCCTTTCAGGTAAAGTATTGTATGGAAACTGGCTCTACCACTAATGTAATTCTGGAGTAAATCAACTTGAAAACAGGTAGCTATGCTGAAGATAATGTAATTATTCTCTACAACTCCAAAATTGTGGAGTAAAAACCCCCTGGTGCTAATGTACCACGCTCACTGTTGTTCTGTTTCTACTTTTTCGCCAGAAACCTGTATCAGTTTATAGAAATAATCCTTTGGGATCTACCAGCTCTAACAGCATCCCTCTCTACTCTTTCATCTTCCTGGTGTCCAGCTAAGTTAATGGCATTATTGTGAATATTCCATTTGGCAAGCTATTTGTAATACATTTGCTTATAACTAAAGACTTAAACTTTAAGCAAAATAGAATGCTGTACTTTGATGTAGAGTCCTTGTACATTTTTTGATTTGACATCTTTCCAGACCATAGAGTAAAAAGTATTTACTTTCTTAAGGCAAAGTTTCTAGGCAGTAAGGGAACAGATTTTATAACTCCCATGTTATTGTGCCGCTAATATTTGTAAGTGCCAAAAAGTTATCACAATAAAAATCACAGTGGCCAGAGCCTATTCACCTCTCTATACTGACTTTAAAATAGCTGTTCCTTAGGGCAGCTGGCTGGCTCAGTCAGAAGAGCGTGTGGCTCTTGATCTCAGGGTTGTGAGTTCTAGCCCCATGTTAAATGTAGACATTACTTAAATAAAACTAAAACTTAAAATTTTTTTCTTACAAGCTGTTCCTTGTTTGTATTCACAGCATGTAGTATGAGGGAGTTTGAATAGCATATCTGTTTTGAGACTTTATGAAGAAGTGTCTGTCATAAGGGACTGCAAATAATCACAGAAAGCTTTCAGTAACTCCATTCATCTCTGTTTCTGAATATTTCAAGAAGTCCAAGTCAGTTCAGATTCCCAGTATCTCCAACCCTGAAATATTTTAGGGCTACTTTTTTTCTTTAATTCAACTTATTTAATTTTTTATATATATAGTTCCCAAATCAAGAAGTTAATTAATATAGTGAAAAGTTGTCTTCCTATCTATGTTTTCCCATCTACCCAGGTGCTGTCTCCAGGTTTTATTAGCTTTTTATATATCTTTCCAGAATTTACGTATGTACAAGCAAAATGTATATTATTTGCCCCCTTTGTACACGGTTTTTTACCTGCTTTTTTTTTTTCCGGTTAAAAACAAATAGCATATTTCATGGAGACTTCCCTCAACATTTTTTTCAGCTTCATAGTATTACATTGTATAAGTGTGTCATAATTTACTAATCAGACAGTCTTGGTAGGCATTTAGGTTTGTTTCTAGGTTTTTTTTTTGTTTTTAATTAACCTTGCCCATGGGACACTTGGATGACTCAGTCAGTTAAGCAACTGACTCTTGATTTCAGCTCAGGTCATGATTTCAGGGTTGTAAGATCGAGCCCCACGTTGGGCTCTGCACTGAGCTTGGAGCCTGATTAACATTCTCTCTCCTTTTGCCTTGCCCACAACCACTTGCTCACTCCCCCCCCCGAAAAAAATAAAAAATAAAATGATTTCCCAAAATGATATTTAAATAAGCTGGCACAGTAACATTCTAGAGCTATCTTGATTTTGCGGGACTAATATAAACAAAACAACACTGACTATGGTCAAGAGGTTCAACTTTAGGGCACCTGGGTGGCTCGGTCGGTTAAGCCGCTGCCTTTGGCTCAGGTCATGATCCCAGGGTCCTGGGATCGGGTCCCGCATCGGGCTCCCTGCTCGGCGGAGAGCCTGCTTCTCCCTCTCCCTCTGCCTGTCGCTCTGCTTACTTGTCATCTCTATCTCTCTGTCAAATAAATAAATAAAATCTTAAAAAAAAAAAAAAAGAGGTTCAACTTTAATTGATCCAGCTATTATTCTTTATTGTGGGATGGGCCTTGAGTTATTAAAGAGAAACGATCTTATCAAACTTTGAAGATTAGGAAAAGTATATCCATTTAGCCCTTTTAAAAAAAATATTTTATTTACTTGAGAGAGAGAAGAGAGATTGCAAGACAGAGCATGAGCAGGGAGGAAAGGGAGAAGTTCCCTGTGAACAGGGAGCCCAACGTGGGTCTCGATCCCAGGACCCTGAGATCATGACCTGAGCCAAAGACAGAAACTTAACTGACTGAGACACCCAGGGGCCCTAGCCTTTTTTTTTTTTCTTTCTTTTTTTCTTTTTTAAGTAGGCTCCACACCCAGCCTGTGTGGGCTTGAACTGATGACCCTAAGATCAAGACCTGAGCTGAGTTCGGACACTTAACCAACTGAGCCACTCAGACACCTCTTTTAGCCTTTTTTTTTTTTTTTTAAGATTTTATTTATTTATTTGACAGAGAGATCACAAGTAGGCGGAGAGGCAGGCAAAGAGAGAGGAGGAAGCAGGCTCCCTGCTGAGCCAGAGAGCCTGATTCGGGGCTCAATCCCAGGACCCTGAGATCATGACCTGAGCCGAAGGCAGAGGCTTTAACCCACTGAGCCACCCAGGTGCCCAGCCCCTTTTCACCTTTTAAGTAGGGAAATTTTACTACATGTTACTACCCTTCAGAAATTTTAGAGGCATCCTTAGCTTCTTTTTCTTTTCCCTTTTGTGTCATTCTGGTCGGTCACCATGTGTTGTGCCTCTTCCATCCTAGTACCATTTGTATTTGATCCTTTTCCATTCCCACTTCAGCACCTTATCCAGCCTGGTTATTCACACCAGGATATACCTGCACCAGACTTTTCTGCATGCATAATATTGGTAATGGCCAATGTTTACTGAATACCTCCTGTGTACCAGGCACTGTACTAACTGCTCCTTATGTACTGACCATTTCAATCCTTACAGCTATTCTCTGAGATGATAGTAGTACTTCCACTTCATAGGTAAAGAAATTGGGGCATAGAGAGGTTTTTTTTTGTTTTTGTTTTTGTTTTAATTTTATTTATTTGGCAGAGAGAGACGGCAAGAGGGAATACAAGCAGGGGGAGTGCGAGAGGGAGAAGCAGGCTTCCCAAGCAGGCTTCCCGCTGAGCAGGGAGCCTGATGCAGGGCTCCATCTGAGGACCCTGGATCATGACCTGAGCCACCCAGCTGCTCCAAGGCATAGAGAGAGTATGTAGCTAAGAGGTAGTGGAGTCAGGCAGCTACGAGATGGTCTCAGTTCTTGAGAAGTTAATGTCCTGAGGTGCCTAGGTGGCACAGTCAGTTAAGTGTCTCCTCGTTTCAGATCAGGTCATGATCCCAGGGTCCTGGGATCGAGCCCCATGTCGGGCTCTCTGCTCAGCAGGGAGCCTGCTTTTTCTTCTGCCTGCCATTCCCTCTGCTTGTGCTCTCTCTCTGTCAAATAAATAAATGAAATCTTCAAAAAAAAAGAGAAAAAAAGAAAAAAAAACTGTTGGTATGAAGATAAAAAAGCAGATGTAGACATAGTTGGATATTGGTCTGAAGTTCAGAAGAGTTGGGGTTGGGTATATATAAATTTAGAGGTGGTCTGCATACAGAAGGTAAACGAAACCACAGGTGAGGATGACCGTGTGTGGAGCAAAAAGAGAAGGGCATCTAAAATTGGCCATGAGGATTTAAAAATTTAAAAGCCAGGAAGAGGATGGGCACCTGGGTGGCTCAGGTCATGATCTCAGGGTCCCGGGATCGAGTCCCACTTGGGCTCCCTGCTCATTGGGGAGTCTGCTTCTCCCTCTCCCTCTGCCTGCTGTTCCCCCTACTTGTACTCTCTAAGAAAGAAAACTAGGCAGTAGTAAGGCAAGAAGACAAAGGAAGAAAGCGTTTTAAAAAGGAAAGAATGGTCATGGAAAATGAACACTATAATTATCTATGAGACTTACCAGCATAGGAGGTATATAGGTGATCTTTTGAAGAGCTGTTTGCAGGATGGATGTGGGAGGTAGTGAAGTGTGCCTAAAGTGTGTACCTCTTCATTCACCTGAGGAGGTAAATGTACTCCTTCACATGTACTCACATGTACTCATTTCTTAAGATGTTAGCTTTGATAGCTGGGCAAGGAAAGGGTTTGAGGGAGGGATTTTTTTTCCCCCAAGCGGGGAGAGTTGATTGTATTTAAGTGATTGACAGGATGGCTGCAATGGGGAGGGGTGTCGAATACATAAGAGAGAGGATAATGGGGTGCCTGGGTGGCTCAGTGGGTTAAAGCCTCTGCCTTCGGCTCAGGTCATGATCTCAGGGTCCTGGGATCGAGGCCCGCATTGGGCTCCCTGCTCAGCAGGGAGCCTGCTTCCTCCTCTCTGTCTACCTGCCTCTCTGCCTACTTGTGATCTCTCTCTGTGTCAAATAAATAAATAAAATCTTAAAAAAAAATAAAAAGAGAGGATAATGGATAAAATCTCTGCAAGAGTGATGTGATCCAAAGCCAAGTGAAGAAATTGTCTTAGTTACAAGGGGAGGCAGGTTTAGTGTAGTAGGAGAGAGCAAAAAAAGGAATGGGTATGATATAGAGGAAAAAAAATACTGCTGCATTGTGTGATAACACAGTTTTGGTGACCTGGAGTCCTGTGTTTTCTGTTTCTGGGGAAGTGATGGAGGTTTGGACAAGAGGCCACAGTCCTCTCCAGCCTGCTCTTGGGCCAGCCCAGCAATTTGCTTGACTTTGTTCCCTTTGGTCACTAACCTTTGGCCTCAGTAAGGCTACCGATCCCTTCCCTTTCTTGGGAGTGAGACCTGGGCCCATGTACCCCAGTTTCGTGCATCAGCTTAGTTTCAACTTCTTGATGAACTATTTTAGTAACCATGTAGATATACTCTGTTTTTCTTTAGAAATCTAATCTTTAGGGGCGCCTGGGTGGCTCACAGGTTAGGCGTCTGCCTTCAGCTCAGGTCATGATCCCAGAGTCATCGAGCCCCCACATCGGCCTCCCTGCCCAGCGGGAAGCCTGCTTCTCCCTCTGCTTGTGTTCCCTCTCTCGCTGTGACTCTCTCTGTCAAATAAATAAATAAAATCTTTAAAAAAAAATCTAATCTTTAATTCTCATTTTTGACAACTGAGTTCTCTAACGTACATCAACTATAAGTTTGTTCTATTTATCAGAAATGTGTTAAGCTCATACTGTGGGCCAAGCACTCGAATAGGTACTTGTTATAATGGATTAAATAAGATGTGGCTGCCTCAAGCCGCCGGGAGAGACTACAACCAACACACACAGCCCTGACATTTTTCTCTTGACAAATGCATAGACTTTAGAATATCTAGATCTGAATCCAACTTCTTTTTGCAAAAAAAAAAAAAAAAAAAAAAAGCCAAATTACTGTTTCTTTGTTTGAGAATATCATGAAAGGGATCTTTCATTTATAGATTATACAACCCATATGGTCCCTTTTCCTCATACCCTATTATTTTTTCACATTGCTTCTACAGTTAAAATGTGGAATTTTCCCCTCCTGAAGTAGAGTGTTTTTACTGTACGTTAGGCAGTCTTAACCTGCGTTTTGTAGATCTCAGAGTATCTAGGGATTGGTGGTTTTGTGGGTTCATTAACTTCCCAAATTATATGCAAAATTGAGTGTGTATACATGAGTTCTTAGAATAGAAAGAGTAATTTTTCTAAACTCTTAGAGAATTCTATCACAGCAAAATATTAAGAACCACTTGACTATTAAAATCCTTAGGTTTTGTCCTGTGACTCTTTTGTACCGTTAGCTATTTAAATTTTCTCACAAGAGGAAAGGGAAATTGAAGATGTGATATTTCATAATTGCACTTCTTAAAATTATTTATACAATTTTTAATGTTGATACAATTTTTTTTTAAAGATTTTATTTATTCATTTGACACAGAGAGAGAGATTACAAGTAGGCAGAGAGGCAGGCAGAGAGAGAGGAGAGAGGAGGAAGCAGGCTCCCCGCTGAGCAGAGAGCCCAATGTGGGCCTCGATCCCAGGACCCTGGGATCATGACCTGAGCCGAAGGCAGCGGCTTTAACCCACTGAGCCACCCAGGCGCCCAATGTTGATACAATTTTTGAAATTAGTATTTAAACATTAGAATTTATTTTCATATTATCTAACAATATTATAACCATGCTACAGTTTTTTTTTTAAATATATTTTTTGTTTGTCTTTAGTACCAGGGCCTTCTGGTGATAATGGCATCAGTATTACCATGATCTTGATGGCCTGGATGGTTATTGCAGTGATCTTGTTTCTACTGAGACCTCCTAATCTAAGAGGATCCAACCTAACTGGCAAGCCAACCAGTCCTCATAATGTAAGTGTCGTGGATTAGAAATTCATTTGGGTAGGGAATGGGTACGGCCTGGGAATGGGAGGAGTTTGTTTTGATTGAAATACCAGAATTAGCAAAAGGAAGATTTAACTCTTGGAATAAGTTCTTCCAGTGTAGTTCTTGTAAATCGTGCAACCCCAAATGGCTTAGTCTTCTTGGAGTTACATAGAGAGAAAAGCCCAGACCAGTAGCCCAAAAAGAATTTTAAAACACATTCCAACCTTCACTCACATTCCAGTCTTTCTTAATACAAAAAATGATCCAGTTCATAATAATCCACAGCAGTATTTCTCAAATCTCAGTCTTCCAATCCCCAGTTCCTCACAGCTGATCCCTTGCTTCTCATGGTTCCAGCTCCCTAAATTCTCTTACTAGCTACAGTTCCAATGTTTTTCTCTCTGCTTCATTTTTCTCCCCTTCTGTCCTAGCTATTAAATACAGTAGAGGCCCTGAGCCTATCTGGTGAAATCCTGTTTTCCTTTTGTTTTCCCATCCAATTTCTCTTAAACTTTTCCAGTTCTGCATCGTAATAGGTCAACTGAACTGACAAAGGAGAGGTAGGACCATTCATGTTAGTAAATCTTGATAGTCCTGATAACTACTATTTTTAGAACCTTCTAGATAAAAAATATAAATAAAGTGACTCAACAGGGAGTTTTTGGTGCTGTCTTTAACAGAAACTTCATGGAAGGATTCCTTTTAATTGTTTTGAGAACTGGTATTTATGTTTTTTTCTTTTCTTTTTGACTTGGATATTACCTCTTTAAAGATATTTGCATGATGAATTGACTTGTTGAACACCAAATTATCCCACTGATTCCCTTCTCCAGCCTTCACCATGTGGAATTCATAAAATAATTTTTCCCCCACAATCTTGTATTGCTAATATTAGAAGTTTAGTTTAACTCCTTATGTAGGAGGAGAAAGGAAATGTGGAATGATAATTGGTCAGTGCTTTGGTTTGTTTAGGAATAGAACCTTTAGATATGTAGCCATGCTGACTTTAAGAAAGAAGGCATTTATTAGCACTATATAAAAAGCCTTAAATTTTGTTTTGTTTGTTTCTCTTGGAGAAGGTATCCATAAAACAGCTTGTATGTTGTCCTGATAAAATGCTTTCTCCATAGTGTTTTTTCTTTCTTTCTAAGTACAGTTTAATTACTTTCATATCAAAGGACAACTTCCTTAACATTTGCAGCTAACGAAGTCCAACTTAATAAGCTGGCCTAGAAGCCATCAAAAGGGACAGAAATTTAAGATGACAACCCCTAAACCTTATTTCACCATAGGCCAGCAGTTCTTGGATAGTAGGCCCACTGCCCTAGGAGTAAGCCAGAAAACATATTGAGTAATTTCAAGTAGAAAATTGACCACCCTCAACCAGGGCCTCATATAACATGTCAGAATAAATAAATGGAATCTCCCTGAAGATTCCTAAAAGCTCTGAACTTTCCTTTCCAGTTCAGATACTTTCTCTTGCAAGTAACAAAGATCAGCTCCACCTGGTTTAAACAAGTGGCTCTATTGGTTCACACATGAGAATATCCAGAGAAGTAGGGTCAGTGTTTAGATTATTTAACAATATCATCAAAGACCTTTCTTTCCTCAACCATCAGCCTCACTCCAAAGTGGGCTCCCTTTGTGGTCACAGAATGCCTGCCAGTAGCAACAGGAGCCACATGCTTCCTCATTGACATTCTGTAGGGAGAAGCAGGAGTCCCTACCTCACTTTGTAATGTGCTCAGTCACCTTAAGCAAGAGGGGTGATGCTGCCTTTATTGGTTTAAATGTCATCTCTGATGCTGTCAGGGAGAGCAGTTTCATCCAAATCATTTTACTGTTACATAGTTTTCCTTTCTTCCATACCACAGGGAGGAATGAGACAAACATTGGTGACGTATAACTTATAGTGTTAATCTAGCATTCCCTTGTGCAAAAAACATATGCAAAGTTCAAAAAAGTATATGATTTGGGATTGGAGGGTGGGGGCTATGCTGCTCAGTTCTTACTGTGTGTTAGATTGATTGCACTGGGATACAAGAAGTTAGTTCCATAATTTCTGTCTTTCTAATGCCAGGAACAAGACCCACCAGCCCCTCCTGTGGACTAACTTTGTGATACGGGAAGTGAAAATAGTAAACACCTTGCACGACCAAATGAACGAAGATGACCAGAGTACTCTTAATCCCGTTAGACTGTTTTTCCTTTTGCATCTGCAATATGGGATGGTATTGTTTTCATGAGCTTCTAGAAATTTCACTCGCCAGCTTATTTTTGCTTCCTGTGTTATCACCATTCCTTTTTACAGTATATTTGAGTAAATGATTATATTAAAAAAGTTACATGGGCTTTTTTGGTTATCCTAAACTTAAACATTCCACTCATTCTGTTTGTAACTGTGATCATAATTTTTTGTGATGATTTCAGGCCTGATTGAAGGAAATTTGAGATCCTGCCTTTAAGTATTTTAAATAGTTTTGATAGGTTTTAAAATTGCTTTTTTTTTCCCATAAGGTATTTATAAAGTTACTTGGGGTTGTCTGAGATTGTATGAAAAAAAATTAGAACCACACTGTATTTACATTTACCTTAATAGTTTATTTGTGGGTGGCAGTTTTTTCTAGTTCTTGGGACTGTGGCAGCCTTTGGAATATTTTACAGATCTGTGTCATCCACTACCACTGGCTTATGTGGCTAGAAAAGAGGGGAGAAGAAATGAAATAGTTGTTGACTAAGTTTTTTATTCCCACAAAAATGTCTAATATTAGGAGAACTTTAAATAAACATGATTTAAATATGGTGGGTGATTTACAGTCCATTATAGCCTTATAAGGTTCATGAAAGGAAGAAAAAAGTTAATGCTTTCTGCCTTTGCCAGGTATATTCTATACAGTAATAATTTAAGCTATAATTTATTTGTTAAATGGGTGCCTCTCAGGAACCTTTTCTGTTCTAATACTTCCCTGTTAAATGGAACTCTCTTAAAGCTGTATTGGGGGCCTATTTGGTTACTGACATTTGAATGCTATTTACTTAGTCTATTTTTTTCTGTGAAGAAAAAATTAAGTCTTTTGTTATCCTTCTGACTTCAGAAAATATTTGATGGTTTACTCCAAGGGAAAAGGAGGAAAATGAAAAAGCAATCAAGGATCTTTTTCTCACCCCTTATCTCATTCTTATTTAGTGATAAAATGGATTGGGGTGAGGAGGAGCATTATTATAAGTAAAATTTTGAAATGTATAAAAAGTAAAAGGTTACATTGTTTTGCTCAGTTTGAAAGAAAATGAATACAAATGGCATAAAAACAAATCTGCATGACCTATGTGGTTAATGGAATTTTTTTCTTAGCAAGTGATTATACATGGTTTATGGGAGCTAGAAGATATTTTGCTATGGATGTAAGGATTTTCCCCCAGATCGGTCTAGCTTTTCACTGTATCGATCTGAGAAATTACTTGTATGAATTAATAAACTTCTCTATATCATTGTACTGTTTAATAGAGTCTCTGATACAATTGTGTGATGCTCCTAGGGTTTTTTTTCCCCCCTTTATTATGGTTACATTTTAGGCCATAAACTTTTGAAGGGCTTCATTTCATGCTATAATCCAATATTGACTGCTTGCATTCCTTCTGTGCATCTTAGCTTTGTGTTCAACTTCTTGACATAGGATCATCTACTCTTAATTACTTGTGCTAATTGAGGGGTATCATGACACAGGTAAGTCAAATCTTGGATAAGTGAGCACCCTAGATTTAAGGTTCTTTCTCTTGCTGTCGCCCTACTGGAAGCCTTCCCAGCTTTACAGCTCTTAGACCATTCAGTGCAGAAAGGGCAGGGATGGCACAGGATGGAGTTAAATCTCTATAAGCATTTCTCTTTCTGCCCTTAGCCCCTGGACTTTGCAGGCTTGCACATACATCCTACCAGTCTGTTCTGTAAGCTGCTAGAAAGCCAACCTCTGGCAGAGATGCTGATCCCTTCCCTGAATCTGTGGCTCACAAATAAAGAATTGGCTTTGGTTGAAGCCAGTTGGCCTTGACATGGAAACAGAGTGTCTAGTGTTAGCTAGAGACCTACAAATCTAGATTCTATTCCTGGTTCTTCATTTCTGTCACATACACTTAATTGATAGTACATCTAGTGTATTAACCTTTTCTACATAGACTGTCTATTTAATTAGCAACAAAAGTTCCTAGAGAAATACTTAGTTTCGGTTTTTTTGCTTGCAAAATTTCTCTGTATTCCTGAGAAAGAACACATACTACTGCATATAAAGTATTCCTGTTAACCTAACTAGTAATTTATATTATTCTATTTAATTCTTAAAGCTTCTACATGTGGCCTTTTTTATTGAGCACACTTTTACTCATTACTTGGTTTATAAACATTCACCGGAACTGTGGCTACATTCATTTTCAAATAATCTGGAAAAAAGAAAGAGCTTCATATTTTAATCACTTTTGGCTCTTAAATATTCCACAAATAACATTAAGTTTATTTTGTTTTAGAGTCATGTAATGTCCCTTATGCAAACTAATGTTTTCTTTCCATATGGAAAAAGTTCACATTGGAACTGTGTATAGTATATCTATCTAAGCACTATCCCATAGCCAGCAAGTCATATTTTAAATAAACTTGCAGAGATTTTCTAAAGTAACTATTAGGTTCAGCTATTCCATGGTTACTTTTAGTGTCATTGTGGTGTGTGATGTAATAGTGTTTATAGAATTACTGAATTCTTTTATTTTCAAAAGAACCTTGGAAATTTACCACTCTGAATTAAAGCCTATCACTCTAACATGCTAAAATTTGACCAGCTCATCAGCTTAAGACACAAAACAGCAACTTGAAGGAGAAATGAAGAGTTTACACATAAGGGGTTAAATTTTTGTTGTTGCAATAGTAGATTTAGTCTTAACATAATATTTCTAAATGAAAAGCATATGTATTTGTTACCATGTCTGATGATTACTTTGTTAAAAGCGAAAGTGGTCATGTGATGTACTAAATATTAATTGCTGTTTTTAAATGTTTAAATCATGCCAAACAAATCATGTCTGTGCCATCCAGGGTTTATTGTAATCTTTTACTGAGTACTTGGACTGGGATAAAGGGCTTGTACTATGCACTTTTTATTAATGAATAAATAGAAAACGTTAGTAACGTATTGTTTTCTGTTTGGCTTTTTTTGGGAAATGAATCTTTTGCTTAGTAAAATGTTTACATCCTTTATTAAACGGTTTCTTTGTAAGACTTTTTACCCCTAACTGAAGACCTTCCATAGAGAGAACTTTAAGTTACAAGAAAAATATGTATGTAATAGCAGAGGGGCCAAATTCAGAAGTAGGGATTCTGAGAATCTCTAGGAAATTAGATCACAATTACATTTCTTTACTTTTTTTTTTATTTCTTCCTAGAATACAGGGTTAATAGACATTTGCTTTGAAGGAATCATATCCAATAGTGTTAATTATATATTTGAGCAGACCTGTGTTACTTCAGAGGAGCTAGACGTGTAACTGTACTGAACACACACACAAGTAAAGATTTGCTTTTGTCTTATGACCTGGAATGCACCCAGATACTAAAGATCATTAATCCCCGTATACATGTAAAAATGGTAAAATTGTTGCGGCATGGGGTCAGTGTCTGTGTGAGATTTAAGTGTTCTTTAAAACAGCAAAATGTATGAATCATCTAATTTCCTGGAGATAATGATTTCAATCTAAAGTTTGTCATGTATGTCAGTAGATACCTGAATCCCTGTAAAACTAAGTTTTCAGTAAATGGTTCTGGAATGTTAGTTTTCCTTTCAGAAAGTAGAATTCTCATAAGTGTTTTTGCTTCCTGCCATTTGATCTAATAGTTGTCTCAGTTCCAAGTGCTACATAGCAGATTCAGCATTATGGAAGAAGTCTACTCTGTTGGGGTTTTTTGGGTAAGATTTTATTTATTTATTTCAGAGAGAAAGAGGGAGAGTACAGAAGAAGCAGATTCCCCGCTGAGCAGAGAGCCCGATGCGGGGCGCAATCCCAGGACCCTGAGATCATGACCTGAGCCGAAGGCAGATGCTTAACCAACTGAGCCACCCAGGCACCCCTCCTATGTTGCTTTTAAAGAAATGAATCTGTTGGGATCCCTGGGTGGCTGGCACAGTCATTTGAGTGTCTGGCTGAGGTCATGATCTTGGGATTGTGAGATACAACCCCCCACCCCCTGCTCTCAATCAATCAATATAGTCAATTCATTAATTTAGTGCCAAAGGAAGAAGTACTATATATACAAAAGGCATTATGACCATGGCCTGAATACAGCTTTCCCTGATAACTAATTAGTATATAAACAGTAAACTTTGAAGGTCTGAGTGTCTTAAAGGGGATTCCTTGCAGTTAATCCAGCAAGTAGAATTTTGTGGTGACAACATACAGAACTGATACAAATCTGACACTAGAGCCTACGTTCCCAACAAATGGATTAAGATTTATATCCTTGCAATATGCTTAGCCTTCAGTTTCAATCTAACAGCCTTTTCTTAAAAACTACATTTTATTCTGTCCTGTCTCACATTGTACTTCTGTCAACATCCCCTTTCCCAGACGGTTTCACTAACAAAGCTTGAAAGATGGTGTTTTCAAGCTTAAAGTATGATTCCATTAGGCAAAGCTAAGTCAGAAAATACAAGGCTTGGGGTGCCTGGGTGGCTCAGTCAGTTGAGTGCCTTTAGCTCAGGTCATGATCCTGGGGTCCTGGGATTGAGCCCCGCGTTGGGCTCCCTACTTAGTAGGGAGTTTGCTTCTCATGCTCCTGCTCACCCTGCTTGTGCTCTGTGTAAAATAAATAAAATCTTAAAAAAAAAAAAGGCTTAAGGAAAGCATAATTAAAAATTATAATTTCTCCATTGAAGAATGGGTAGTAATTTTCTCTCCACAACATCCAAGGAATTTTCTTCATCGTGTCACAATATTTTAAGAACTCGAAAGTCACATAAATAGGTATAAACTGTCAATAGTTGAGGTTGAATAATTGTAGCAATATTCTTGTAATAAAAATAATCTTGTCAGGGGCATCTGGGTGGCTCAGTTGTTAAGTGTCATTAAGCGTCATGATCCCTGGGTCCTGGGATCGAGCCCCACATCGGGCTCCCTGCTTAGCAGGAAGTCTGCTTTTCCCTCTCCCACTCTCCCTGTTTGTGTTCCCTCTCTTGCTGTGTCTCTGTCAAATAAATCTTTAAAAAAAATCGGTTATTAACATTTAAAAAATAATCTTGTCATAAATTCCAGTGCTAATCTACAAAAGTATCAGTGATATTGAAATGGTGTTTTTGTTGAAGAAAGATAGTTGACAATTAGTGTTCTTTATCACTTATTCTGTAATTTTTGTCCCATTCTCAAACTGCTACTTGAATTGTAGTAATTGTCTCATGTGCAGTAAAAACATTTAGTATTGCCAATAGTGTTTAGCCTTGGGGAAAAAGTGCTCAAGTATCTTTGTGTGAGCTGGACTTAATGTTAAGGTAAATAATTCATTCAGATCTTTAGTTTTTCTTAACATCTAAAAGATAGCATATAGTTTATAGTATATAGCTTATAGTGATTCTCAAACTTTCTGGTTTGGAGACCCCAAAGAATTTTTGTTTATATGCATTGTTATATCTATCAATATATACTGAATCCAAATTTAAAACAGAACGTTTAAAAGCATTAAGTATTTTAAAATAACAATATACCCAATACATGTTAACATGAAGGTTTTTATGAAAAAGCCATTTTCCAAAATGAAAATATTGAAGAGTGGCATGTTTTACATTTTTGCAAATCTCTTTAATAGTTAGCTTAAAAGAAGGCTGGGTTATCATTTTTTTAAAAGATTTTATTTATTTGAGAGAGAGTGGGGAGGGGCAGAGGGAGAGAGACAGAGAAAATCTCCAGCAGACCCCATACTGAGCAGGAAGCCCCATGCAGAGCTTGATCTCACAACCCCAAGATCATGACCAAGAGCCAGACACGTAACTGACTGAACCACCCAGGTGCCCTGGGTTATATTTCTGCTTGTACATTCTCTAATATTACAGCACGTTCCCTGCTTGTGAAACTGTGAATGTTAGTTTTTGATAACTAAATGACCAATGGTATTTTGAGCAGCCTCTACGAAGGAAAACAAGTTATGTGACCCTTGGGCTGCCTACTTAATTTGGAGCATTATTTCCCTGATTTACTTATAAAATATGGTACCACTTTACAGAACGCCGAAGTAAAAATCAAACAAAATGTTTGTAAAAATGTTAAGTCCTAAATAAATACTGTTGTGTAAAGGCCCTCACCATCCCAACACACACACACTCTCTCTCTCTCTCTCTCTCTCCCTTTTCAAAACCTTAAGTTGTACAGAAACTGGATATTTATTGGGGGGGGCACTTCCATTGAATTTCTGTTGGAACGAATTCACTCTACTAAGAATGGACAATGGCACGTTTAGGTCAGAGTGTGGCATAAGAAAAACAATAAAGATTAAAACATTAGGGGCACCTGGATGGCTCAGTCATTAAGCATCCACCTTCGACTCAGGTCATCATCCCAGGATCATGTATTCCATGCATCTGGCTCCCCGCTGAGCAGGGGAGCTGCTTCTCCCTCTCCCTCTGCCTGCAGCTCCCTTTGACTTGTGCTCTCTCTCTGTCAAATGAATAAATAAAATCTTGAAGAAAAAAAAAAGATTAAAACAATAGAGGTGCCTGGGTGGCTCAGTCGTTAAGCATACGCCTTTGGCTCAGGTCATGATCCCAAGGTCCTAGGATCGAGACCCACATGGGGCTCCCTGCTCGGCGGGAAGCCTGCTTCTCCCTCTCCCACTCTCCCTGCTTGTGTTCACTCTCTTGCTGTGTCTCTCTCTGTCAAATAAATAAATAAAATCTTTTAAAAAAGTATTAAACATTGTATAAAATGAAGACTACAAGTGAAAAACATCTCTTAAGATTTGATATAACTAAGTTAAATTACTTTACTGAATAAATCTTATAAATTCTCTCCATTTCAGTTTTATCCAATATCTTTTGAAAATTTTAGTAATCCTGTAAAATACTCAAGTTGCTTTTTAAAATATTTATTTTTTTAAAGATTTTATTTATTTGACACAGAGAGAGAGAGATCACAAGGAGGCAGAGAGGCAGGCAGAGAGAGGAGGAAGGAGGCTCCCTGCTGAGAAGGGAGCCCGATGCGGGGCTCGATCCCAGGACCCTGAGATCATGACCTGAGCCGAAGGCAGAGGCTTTAACCCACCGAGCCACCCAGGCGCCCCTAAAATATTTTATTTATTTATTAGAGAGAGAACACAAGCTTGAGAGCGGGGCTGTTGAGGGGGTGGCGAGGAGCTGAGAGAGGAGCAGAGGAAGAGAGGGGGAAAGAATCGACAGCACGATGCTAGGCATTGATGCAAAGCTCTATCTCTCGACCCCGTGATCAAGAACTGAGCCAAAACCAAGAGTTGGACACTTAAGTGACTGAGCCACCCAGGCATCCCAATACTCAAGTTGTTTTTAAAAGAATCAAGGTCACTAATTTATATGGCATCTTCTGTTTGGAATTCAGAATATCCCAACTTGACCAAGTCCTGTTGGGGACCAAGTCCCAAACCATGTTCTGTTTCTAACTCTGGCCTTAGCAAAAATGAGTATAAAATGAAGAAAGATGGATTTGAGGTGTCCTTACTAATCACCAAAGGGGACTTCCCCAAAACAATAATCCAGCTTACTTCTTTGGTACTCAGAAGAAGTTTACCCCTGGGCAATGGATGGTAGTAAGGTTTTACTTGGGTGAAAGGTAAGCCTTTCTTTTATAAAATGGACTATTCTTGGGCATATCAATTTTGGGAAAGGGTACCTGTGGAGGTTGAGGAGCTGGAAATTGATTTCCTTAAATATATCTGTGCAAGGCAAAACTAAAATATATTGTCAGAAATCAGGATAGTGTCATCCTTGGTGTGTGTTGGGTGGGGAAGGGGGGTGTTGGAGAACATTATCAAAGTCTTATTGCTTTTATTTCCCAATCATCTCTTGACTCTTCATTTCACTGAATCTCCATGGCTACTACCCTGGATATGCTATTTCTAATTCTTAATTACTGTAATTACTTCTGAATTGCTCTCCTCACATTCACTTTTTATTCCTGTAACTACCCTCTTCATTTCCCAGTAAATTCCTATATTTCCTTTAGGAGTTCAGTTATCACAACTTGAGGAAGCACCCCTACCTACTATGTTAAGTAGTCCTATTATATAGTCTCGTAAGACTATATATATCCCACCTTAATAAAACTGTAACTTTATATTTATCTGTGTGATTGATTGACATTTCCCCATAGAGTAAAATTTATAAAGGAAGGGAATGTATCATTCTTTACTCAGTTGTATTTCTAGTGATTAGCACATAGGAAATACTTGGAGAGAAATACTTATTCAATGAATCAATGTTTTTTAAGTTTGAAGAGGAACCCATGTATAAATTGAAATCGTACATGAAAAATTGATACATAAAGCAGATTAAACAGATAAAAGTAGAACTGCTCTGATCTGGAGGAAAGTGAAGATAGATGTAGGAGAGCCAGAGCCCTCCCTGTTTTAACCTTCCACTCATCCACTCATTCTCTTTCCTCACAGAATGACACCACCAGAGAAACTTAGAGCTCCATGAAACATAATTTGAAAATAATTGGTCTATATCAAGCTTTTTGTTCTCTGGACTCCTTAACACGTTTAAAATTTGAAGGCCCCAAAAAGTTTTTTCATGTTGATTATAGATATTGCTATTTACCTTACTAGAAATGAAAATTGACAAATTATGAAAAATACATAAATTCCTTAACATTGACAATAATAAATCCGTGACATGTTAACATTAACCATATATTTTTATAGAAAGTTACGTATTTCCAAATTGAAAATTAGTAAGAAGACCATATTGCTTTACATTTTTATAAATCTATAATATCTGCATTAATCTGTTATTATATCACATGTCATACAGCCTCTGGAAAATTCCACTGTATACTTGTGAGAAGATGAGAGTAAAAAAACAAATAACATGTTAGTATTACTATGAAAATGTTTTGACTTCCTGGATCTCCTGAAAGGGTCTCAGGGATTGTCACTACATTTTGAGAACTGCTGTCCTAGATCCAAAGGTCCATTCTAGTTAGTATTGACATTTTGATTTAATTTCTGAGATTGTACTGTTTAAAAGATTATAATTATCAAAATACTAACAGAGTGTGAAATGAATGCTAGGTAGAAAAATGTTTAATTCAAAACAAGGGGAAGAATAACAGAAAAGTGGTTTTTATTACAAAGCTAACTATAATAGGTAATTTAAATCTATGTATATGCTAAGTTCAAAAAGATAACCCTATTATAGCACAGTATTGGCCACATGTATTGCAATTACTTGTTCACTTATCTCTCCTACTAACCTGTGAGCTTTGGAAAGAATTGGGCCTTAATCCATTTTGCATCTTTGATCTCTAGGATAAAGTCTAACATACACAATAGGCACTAAATATTTGTTGGACAAATGAATTTACCAGCTGAAAATGTACAACACCTACATATCATATCATACTTCCCACAATCAACAGCAAACTGTTTAATCAATATTCAACAGGTTTCTTAAAGTTGTCATGATCCTGTCAAGAAAACCATGTCCGGGCGCTTGGGTGGCTCAGTAGGTTGGGCATCTGCCTTCCCATCGGATCATGATCCCGTGATCCTGGGATCAGCTAGCAGAGGGCTCCCTGCTCAGCGGGGAATCTGCTTCCCTCCTCCCCTCCTTCCCACTCGTGCTCTCTCTCTCTTAAATAAATTATTTAAAAAGAAAAAAGAAAAGAAAACCATCATCTCGGGGTGCGTGGCTGTCTCATTCGGAAGAGCATGGGACTCTTGATCTGGTGGTGAGTTGGAGCCCCATGTTGAGTGTAACGATTACTGAAGTAAATAAACTTAAAGAAACCCCATCATCTATGAGGTATTTTAATGCGTCTTTATAAACTCCTAATCACATTCCTCATGACGTATTTTTTTTTTTAAAGATTTTATTTATTTATATGACAGAGAGAGATTACAAGTAGGCAGAGAGAGAGGAGGAAGCAGGCTGCCTGCTGAGCAGAGAGCCTGACGCGGGCCTCGATCCCAGGACCCTGAGATCTTGACCTGAGCCGAAGGCAGGGGCCTTAACCCACTGAGCCACCCAGGCGCCCTCTCATGACGTATTTTAAAATGGTCTTTGACTTCAAGTACAGATTATGTAACCTGATGCAATCCTTGATGCGGAACACACACAAAAAGTCATGACTGCTTTTCTCTTCTCAGATCTGAGACCTAAGATGACTTTGGAGAGGAGAAAGAGAACAGAACTGCCTTCTTCATTAAAAACGGGCTGCGTCCATACACTAATTTTCCTCTTCCTCATACACGGAACTTGTATGTTGCAAACTCTCAGCACAGACAACCCAGATCCCGAATTTGGCAGGAGTAGCTCTGGAAAATATGTCTGGAGGGCGTGGGTGTCATGCTTCTCCACCCAGGGATCAGGGCGGAGGCAGGAACTGGTCCAGTCATGTCAGGACTCAGCATCCTAGTAGACGCGTGGCGCCTCCTTCCCAGAAGTGACAAGGGAAGGGATCTGAGTAAACCTGGGGCCGCCGGCCCGGGAGCGGCGAGGGGAGTAAGCCGCCGGGCGGTCTGACCAGGGTCTCGGGGACGGAAAGACGAGGTCCGCCCTCGGGGCTGCTGGGGAGACCGGAAAGGGGGTCGAGACCTTCCGGTCCCCTCGGGCCGCAGCCGGCCAAGTACCCCGCAGTCCTAGATTACGGCCGACCCGGCGCGCACGCGGCACCACCTCAGCGACGACCGGGACATGGGGAGGAAAGCGGGGCCGGGCGAAAAGACACAGGCTGCAGGTTGCCGGGGAAACTAGCACCCGGCCTGGCGGCACCGGGAACGCCACCCCAAGGGCCTCCGCCGACTTGCCGCGCACGCAGCGCCGCCCAAGTGCCGCTCGCGGTAGGGGCGGGACCGCTGAGCTGGCCCGAACGGATTCGCCCAGACTCGGCTGGGGGCGGGGCCTCCCCGTCTAGCTATGATTAGCCCCGCCCCGACTCCCCGCCCCTGGGGCCCGCAGGAAATAGGGGCGGGCCCGGGCCTAGTGTGGCGAGGGGAGGAGCAGGGATGCGGTGGAGGGCAGAGTCCGGGAGGGCCTGGCTGCGGGGGAACGAAGCCTCCGCCTTCTGGGGCAGAATCCTTTAAATAACGGGCTCGGGCCCGGGACTCTGGGTGCAGTGCTTGGCCGACTGAGAGTGGGGTGTGCGGTGAGGGGAGGTCAGGCGGAGCGGGGCGAGAGTGCAGGAGCTGCTGCAGCGCGGCCCGTAGCGAGGAGCTGTCCGAGCGGTCGGGATAGGAGCGGCCGCGGTGCTCCGTGCCTGGAAGCGGGTAAGCGCCTTTCGCGGGCTGGCCCTGCCGCCGGGTCGGGAAGGTCCCGGGTCCCCGCGGGATGTGCAGGAAGCGGGGCGGGGGAGTGCGCGCTGCTCCCGGTCGCGCTCTGAGCTTGGTCAGGGGCTCCCAGTCTCACGACCCTGGTCCTCTCCTTGGGGCTCTGGGCGGGAATCGCCTTTTGGTCCGCTGCCCTGAGAATGGGATAGCTGAGGCTTTTTATTCTACACTCGCGAGTCTTCCAACCGCGTCTCTTTCTGCTTTTTCTCACTTTGTGACTTGAAACAAATGAGATTTCGCAGGAAGCTGAACGTCCACCGAAGGAAGCGGTCCTCTGGCTGGGGACCCCATTTTGGTCTTAGGGTCCTGGTCTTTTGTTTGTGTTTAGTCGGCTCACCTGGGGAGCTGCAGCTTTCCTCCTGTCACCTGCTGCCCCTCTTAAGACGCTAAAGAGAAAACGAAGCCGAAAGCCCCGAGGACGAAATCCTAAGACATTCTATCGTGACATCTTTACGGGCTGTCCTGGAATCCATTGTTGGCTGCCACACCATATAACTGCTTTATTTCATGTCAGGGAAGGCCTTTCTTGCGTACTTCAGGAGATCATGTTTGTGTGAGACCTTGAAAAATCATACTTCTCGGGGCTCCCAGGTGGCTCAGTCGGTTAAGCGCCAGCTTTGGCTCAGGTCATGATCTCAGGGTGCTGGGATCGAGCCCCGCATGTACCCTGTTTCTCCCTCTGCCCCTGCTTGTGCTCTCTCTCAAATGAGTAAGTAAATAATCTTTAAAAAAGAAAAGAAACAGGAAAAATCATACTTCTTATGTATAGGAAGATAACTGAATAGGCTTGAAAATTATGGTATGTTAACAAGAGGGATTCACTGGTAGGGAGTTTTTCACGGATATACAGAGGAGTAGCTGTCCATTGACTGCCCTCAAAGACACAGTGAGCCTTTGAGTTTCTTCAAATCCCCTATGAAATGGAGAACAGTAGTCTGGTCTGTTTCTTCAGAGGGGTTCTGGAAATGAAAGAGCTTACTGTCTACTCTGAGATGTGCTTGTTAGTACCCAGCATCTAGTTAAGGTAAGTGGTAGACAACTCAGATTGAAAGGATCTCATTTCTTCTCCCATTTCTGTACTCCTTCCTCAAACATTAAGTCTGTAACTAATAAGCATACTTCATCTTCCCTCTTATTTCCACAGCGTTATAGGATGCCCTTTAGATACAACATTAACACTGCCGTTCTCACGGACTAAATATTTTCACCCAGGTCAGGCATCTGTTGCATCTGTTAGTGTTTAGTTTTGGGAAATGACTAAGATGAGGTGTGATTGTATCCAACTACAACATCCATCGCCTTTACTGGGTAATTATGCAGAGTATACTGAAGAGGGGTGGGGATGGAGGGATTTTATTCAATTTAGATTGTAATAGGACCTTTGATATTTGTTACCCACATCTTTTAGTTTGAAATGTTGATCTGAATTTTTAATATTTTAGATGAAGAGTAGTTTTGGAACAGCCTGGGTTGTTGAGATTTTCCCAAAATACAGAGATAAAAACTCATTGCAAACTGACACAGTCGGTAAGCAAACATTCCCATTTCCCTGGCAGCACAAAAGAGGTTCAGAAGGTACATAAAGGTAGAAATGGAATATGGAATCAGAAGACATCTGTGTCAAGCAAGGTATATAACTAACGCTAACACTGTATCAAACTCCATGATAAAGATTGAAGATTTTTTTTTTTTAAAGATTTTACTTCTTTATTTGACACAGAGAGAGAGGGTACAAGTAGGCAGAGTGGCAGGCAGAGGGAGAGGGAGAAGCAGGCTCCCCGACGGGCAGGGAACCCGATGCGGGACTTGATCTCAGGACGCTGGGATCATGACCTGAGCCGAAGGCAGCCGCTTAATCGTCTGAGCCACCCAGGTGTCCCAAGATTGAAGATTTTATTGGAACTTCCAAGTGACCATTTATTGGGACTTGCACAGTTCCTCGGTCATTTTCCCATTGTCACCTACAAGCCGTGCTTCATGTGAAATAGCACTGCAGGGACATCCCCAAAACACATGGAGTTCTTCTATATTAAAGGTCCATTACCCCAGCTGCTGGATGTAAGGCAAGGTGAATACGGCCTGGCAATCAAGGTGCATAAGAAGTATCTCGGGAAAGACATGCCAAAGTTCTACATAAAAAAGAGAGGCTGATAGTATTCTGGACAATTTTGGCAAAAATACAGTGATCAGCCATCTGAGCTAAAGCTATTCAAATAACAGTCTTCAGCTCAAACAGGCCCTTATGGAGAGTTACTCATTTGATTAGTATTTATTGAGAACCTACTGTTCTAAGTGCCGAGGTAACAGCAGCAGTTCAGAGCTGTTAACCTTTGATCACCTTATTAAACTATGAGCTCCTTGAACCCAAGAGTTGCATCACGTAGACATTTAATCTATGTTCATATAAGAATGTTAAAACCTCTTGGCTCTGGGATTAAATGGTAACCACAAAAGATCCTCTGGTCCAAAAATACTTTGAAATTCCAGTTTTTAGGCGTTCCAGATATACTAGTTGTAATTAGAGAGGTTGACTAGCTGTTTCCTAAGGGAAGCAGTTAACAGTGTTACAGTGGGATAGTTCTTTATGTTCATCACAGTTCAGAACTTCATCTTCATCCTTGCAGATCTGGAAGGTAAATTTTTTTTTCCCCTCCATGGGCCAGAGGTCATGAGACTTTAGACGTTAACTTAAAATGATTAAACTCATAAGAGATCAATGGTTACATTAGAATGAAGCTTTGATGTTACAGTAGGGAAATTGTATTGCAGTCCCTGGAGTACTTATATCTCAAATTCAGGTCATCCCTTTCCAGTATTATGATTCCTGGGAATCTGAATTCTTAAGGGAGAGTGGAATCAGAGCAAAGAATCTTTGGAGAACATGCCAGCTAAGCATTGGGAAAGCCTATTCTTACCCCATGTCTCCGAAACCAGAAGACTTCTTTTTTTCATTTTTTATTTTTTTTAAGATTTTATTTATTCATTTGAGGTAGAGACAGAGCACAAGCAGGGGGAGAGGCAGACGGAGAGGGAGAAGCAGGCTCCCTGCTGAGCAGAAAGCTGGACGTTGGGCTGGATCCTAGGACCTGGAGATCATGACCTAGCTGAAGGCAGATGCTTAAGCATCCTAGCCACCCAGTCGCCCCAAGTAGAACAATTCTGACTCCCAGATTCTGTGTCATTCTTCTCTAGACAGTGCTGAAATAAACACATCATTTTTGTTCTTAACTGCTTCTTTCCAGGCTACAGAATGATCCTCTCCTTTTTTTTCCCCTTCAGTGGAGTTTATTAGATTTTAGCTACACAAATACTATTGATTGTTATGGTTACTTTCAATTATGTTACCTTAAGTTATTTTATTTTTTTAAGATTTTATTTATTTTTGTGAGAGCGAGCGAGCACTAGCAGGGGGCAGGGCAGGCAGAGGGAGAAGCAGACTCCCCACTGAGCCCGATGCAGGACTTGAACCCTGGACCCCGGGATCATGACCTGAACAGAAGGCAGATGCTTAACCTACTGAGCCACCCAGGTGCCCATGTTACCTTAAGTTATTAAATTATAGCCTCCTGAACTGTCATGCACATGGTTCCCTGAAAGGGGCGTTTGAGACCCTACCCTTTAGATTCACTTTCACTCTATAAGACAGTTAATACCTTTACCACTTCTTTTTTTTTTTTTAAGATTATTTATTTATTTATTTGACAGAGAGAGAGAGAGATCACAAGTAGGCAGAGAGGCAGGCAGAGAGAGAGGAGGAAGCAGGCTCCCCGCTGAGCAGAGAGCTGGGTGCGGGACTAGATCCCGGGACCCTGAGATCATGACCTGAGCTGAAGGCAGAGGCTCAACCCACTGAGGCACCCTACCTTTGCCACTTCTTAATACCCATATCCTTATCCAACTAGGCCATTCTCCTTCCTTCTTTGAACTCATTTCTATTTATGAGTCCTTATTTATTCCTCACCCCTCCCCCAATCTAGAATGCTCTCCGCCACCTACTACTTTATTCCTTAGGCCAGGCTTACAGTCTACATTTCCCTTGATGTAGATACCTTCTTATTTTTTTTCCCCTCTGGACTTTAATACTCATTTTGACATTTGATTGATTATACTGCCTTCTATGTTATACTGCCTTCTATGTGACCAGTTCCTTTTCATCTTTTTTTTTTAAGATTTTATTTATTTATTTATTTGAGAAAGGGGGAGAGAGAGAATCACAAGCAGACTCTGCACTGAGTGAGCTTGGAGCCTGACAAGGGGCTCCAACTCACAACCCTGAGATCCTGACCCTGAAATCACGAACTGAGCCAAAATCCAAAATCAAGAGTCAGACACTTAACCGACTGAGCCACCCAGGCGCCCCTCCCGTTTCATCTTTTAAGTCAGCTTAAGAGTCACCTTCTTAGAGAGTCCTTCTTGAACTACCCTATCTACAGTAGTTGTTTCCCCATAGAGTCTCTCCCTCTCCATCTACGTGTTTATTTGTTTTATATGGGATGTATCAGAGCTGCCACTTTTCTGTTTTGCCTTCTCCCACTAGAATATAACCATGTAAGAGTAGAAACTCTACCTGTCATGTTCACTATTGTATCCACAGCACATAGAACATTAGTAGCTGTTAACATAGGGTGTTTAATAATTGTTTTCTATCTTTCTTTTTTTTAAAAGACTTTATTTATTTAGAGAGAGATCACAAGTAGGCAGAGAGGCAGGCAGAGAGAGAGGGGGAAGCAGGCTCCCTGCTGAGCAGAGAGCCTGATGGGGGGCTCGATCCCAGGACCCTGAGATCATGACCTGAGCCGAAGGCAGAGGCTTTAACCCACTGAGCCACCCAGGCACCCCAGTTGTTTTCTGGTTGAATTTTTCCCTAAGTGAATTGTTAAATTCTTGAGTGTCAGGACCTGTATCTATGGCCAAATTCTCTGCTGTGGCCACAAGTAGACCCTTAAATTGGGAATATTAATTTTTCGTGAACGAGAACAAGGGACTAGGCCTAAAGCAGTTGAAGCAACTTTTCTGAAACCCAGTGGCAAGCCCATTGTACTGTAGAAGTGGAGACAGTGACAGCGAAAGGTGGAGACACGTCTGTGATAAGCCTGCTCCAGGTGCGACTGTCCCACAGGTGGAGCTTCTCAGAACATTCCCCCGAGCTTTAGTCGCTTGGCAATCCCAATGCAGTCCTTTTCTTCTAGCAGTTTCTCTCTCTCCTTGTGTATAGGGCACTTGAAGCCTGGAGAGTAGTACGTCAGAATTGAAGAGTAGAAGAAGGGTGACGAAATGAAAGAGGAATGGTTGCCAAAATAATTCTTGTTAGGCTCAGTATTTTCACTGGGGTGAATTTTGGAACCCTAAAACTTTAATAGGAATATCACGTTTGTGTGGCTTCATAGGTGACAATAGGGAACTCTTAACCCATTTATTTAGATTATTAAAGAGGGAATCTACCAGGGGGCCCTGGCTGGCTCAGCTGGCAGAACATGTGTCTCTTGGTCTCAGGGTCCTGAGTTCAGGCCCCACACCGGGCATGGGGAATAATTAAAAAGGATCTACCAGATTTAGCATGGTTTTAATATTTCCAGGTTTGTACATCCACACAATGGAATACAGTGTAATTGTTTCTAAAAAGGAGAGAGTTTTACTGGAAACAAAAAAGTAAAAATCAAAAATCAAAAAGAGGGGGAAATAGGTCTTAAGAATACATTAATTGAAAAAAGCTGAGTGTTGATAGTATTTTTAGTATCCTACCTCTTGAATTTAGAAAGAAGGGATTATTAAGATATATACATGTATTTACTTGTACTGTATACGAAACACTGCAAGGATACACAAGTAACTAATAAAAGGGATGCTTGTGGAAGCAAAGTGGTGGGTAGCCAAGAGATAGGGATGGGGTAGACTTGAGGCTTCTTACTGTATACTTTGTTATACAGGTTTAATTTTGAACCATATGAATTTATTACCTATTCAAAACAAGAAATACATTTTATTTTGCTTTATTATTATTATTTTAAAAGATTTTATTTATTTGATAGAGAGAGTGAGAGAGCACAAGCAGGGGCAGCAGCAGAGGGAGAGGGAGAAGCAGGCTCCCTGCTGAGCAGGGAGCCTAATGCGGGGCTCGATCTCAGGACCCTGAGATCATGACATGAGCCGAAGGCAGCTGCTTAACTGACTGAGCCACCTAGGTGCCACACAAAGAGTAAATTTTAAAAATGTCTTTGTGTGTATATCACTGAGAATATGGCTTTCTTTTGTAGGATCAATAGATTCCAAATTTTGCTCATATTTACTATTTTACCTAATTTCTGTTCTCTTAAGTTTTTTAAAGATCATTAGAGATTTAAAAAAAAGGTCATTAGAGATTAGACTTTGAAGTGATATATGATAAGCATGACCACTGAAGATTGATTTATAAGCCGACTTACTCATTTCCTAACACAGACCAGGGTACTTGTATGTGTTATTTGGCTCATTCTTGTCCAGTAGGGAAGTCTACCCAGAAAAGCAGTGATTAGAACATTGTTTGGGGGTGCCTGGGTGGCTCAGTGGGTTAGGCCTCTGCCTTCAGCTCAGGTCATGATCTCAGGGTCCTGGGATTAAACTCCACATCAGGGGGGTCTCTGCTCAGCAGGGAGCCTGCTTCCCCCTCTCTCTCTGCCTGCCTCCCTGCATACTTGTGATCTCTCTCTATCAAATAAATAAATAAAATCTTAAAAAAAAACATTGTTTGATTAATACAGATTCAGACTTGGGGAACTGGATCATCTTAATTATTTGGTTTGTGTATCTTTTTTCACAATAGGGTTGTACTTGCCAGGCATTATAATATCAGTCTGCCATAGTACCTTCTCTGACCCATGCAGGAATATACTAACAAGTTCTTTTTTTTTTTTTTAAGATTTTATTTATTTATTTGACACAGAGAGAGAGATTACAAGTAGGCAGAGAGGCAGGCAGAGAGACAGGGAGAGGAGGAAGCAGGCTCCCTGCTGAGCAGAGAGCCCGATGCCGATGCCGGCCTCAATCCCAGGACGCTGAGATCATGACCTGAGTCGAAAGCAGAGGCTTTAACCCACTGAGCCACCCAGGTGCCCTATTAACAAGTTCTTAAACTCTCTAATTAAATTCTCCTTCTCTTTGGAATCCATGAGTGGGTTAGATGAGATGATGTCTGGGGTCAGTGTTGGCAAGGACTTAAATTCTAAGAATCTGAACAGCTTGACAGTTCTTGTTCTTATTATAATGAATAGACTGACATTATTTTATTTATTTATTTTTTTGTTAATATATAATGTATTGTTCAGGGGTACAGATCTGTGATTCATCAGTCTTACACAATTCACAGCACTCACCATAGCACATACCCTCCCTAATGTCCATCCTCCAGCCACCCCATCCCTCTGACGCCCCTCTCCCCTCCAGCAACCCTCAGTTTGTTTCCTGAGATTAAGAGTCTCTTATGGTTTGTCTCCCTCTCTGGTTTCATCCCATTTCATTTTTTTTCTCTCCTCCCCCATGATCCTCTGCCTTGTTTCTCAAATTCCACATATCAGTGAGATTATATGATAATTGTCTTTCTCTGATTGACTTATTTCGCTTAGCATAATACCCTCTAGTTCCATCCACATTGTTGCAAATGGCAAGATTTCATTTTTTGATGGTTGCATAATATTCCATTGTATATATATATATATATATATATATATATACCACATCTTCTTTATCCATTCATCTGCTGATGGATATATAGGCTCATTCCATAGTTTGGCTATTGTGGACTTTGCTGCTATAAACATTGGGGTGCATGTGCCAGTTCAGATCACTACATTTGTATCTTTGGGGTAAATACCCAGTAGTGTGATTGCTGGGCCATAGGGTAGTTCTGTTTTCAACTTTTTGAGGAACCTCCATACTGTTTTCCAGAGTTGCTGCACCAGCTTGCATTCCCACCAACAGTGTAGGAGGGTTCCCCTTTCTCTGCATCCTCACCAACATCTGTCATTTCCTGACTTGTTGATTTTAGCCGTTCTGACTGGTTAAACTGACATTCTTATATATAAATCAGTACCTTGTCATTTGGATTAGTGTGAATCAATTCACCTAAATGGCTTTTGAAAACTCATCAAAATCTGTGTAACTGCTTTGCTAACTAGAAATTACTTTCCTTTGACGATCTCATTGTTTCCGATTGAAGGTGAAATGGAGTTTAAGATGACTGTCAAGTACCTAAAAATAAACTGCTGAAGCCAAACTGTATAGGGAATATAATCACAGAAGCCACTTCTGGACTTTCAGACTAATCTTATTATCTGTCATGTTTCTTAATATCTATTATGTTAGTCTAAACATACCAAAAGGCTGACCTTTGTACATTGGCATTTATTTCAGCAAGAGTTGCACTGGTGTGTTCACCCTTGAATTTTTCCTCAGCAGCCAAAGTTACTCTAGTGACCTTAGAGCCCTAAGTAAGGTTTTTTGTTTTTGTTTTTGTTTTGTTTGTTTGTTTGTTTGTTTGTTTTTTTCCTAAGTAAGTTTTTATTTTGCTTCTTGAATTTTTGAATATTAGATCATTATAATCTTTTTGGCACTTCTTCAGCAATATCGGTTACTTTTTTCCCCCATGATTTATGCTAGTGCAGCCAAGAGCAGACATTCCAACTGGAATGTTATATATTATCGTCTTTTAATAATTCCTAATGAGTATGAGTGTAGGAAATCTTTCCGGATTATCTGTCACCTTGACAGTTTTTATAAAGTGTGATAAATGCGCGATGTGATTTCTTAAATTTTCTGTTTTCAATAGTAGAACAGTCTTACTGCTTCCCTTCTAGTTTAATCATGTTTGAAATTAAGAAGATCTGTTGCATTGGTGCGGGCTATGTTGGAGGACCTACGTGTAGTGTCATTGCTCATATGTGCCCCGAAATCAGGGTAACAGTTGTTGACGTCAATGAATCAAGAATCAATGCGTGGAACTCTCCTACACTCCCTATTTATGAGGTAACCTATTTTAAATAACTCTTTGTTCTTATGTTCTTTGTTTTCTTACTGGTTACATTAAATAAATTGCTATTAATGTAAAAATCTACGACTGAAACTGAAAAGGAATTAAATGAAAAATCTAAATATACAATGTTACGGACATTACAATTGTAATTACATCAAGCATGCCCAGGGAAAATGACTGGGAAGAAATATATTAAGATATTAATAATGGTTGTATTAGTGCAGTGAGAATATGGGTAATTTTTTCTCTTCTCTATTTTCTAATTTTGTTAATATGGTTACCATATTGTAATAGTAAAATTTTAGAGAGGTATTCTGTACAAAGAAAATAAAACTATGGATGTTTATAATATTATTTCATATAAGTCCATTATATTTGGGGGTTATTGTACTATACTTATATCAGGTAAATTGTGAATTCATAAATGATGTCTTTTAGTGCTTAGTATCACAAATTCGTTTAATTAGAATTTCAAAATTGCTGTGAATTTAGGCATTGTGTAGTTAGAAAAATATGCTTCTAGCTATTTTATTAAGCTATGTGGATCCCACTTTTAAAAATTTCACTGTAAAATGAGTTCATGATATTATGCTTTTGAAACCCAACAGAGAAGCGTTTGAAAATTTGATGGCAGGGCGCCTGGGTGGCTCAGTGGGTTAAAGCCGCTGCCTTCGGCTCAGGTCATGATCCCAGGGTCCTGGGATCGAGGCCCACGTCGGGCTCTCTCCTCAGCGGGGAGCCTGCTTCCTCCTCTCTCCTCTCTCTCTGCCTGCCTCTCTGCCTACTTGTAATATCTCTCTCTGTGTCAAATGAATAAATAAAATCTTTAAAAAAAAAAAAAAAAAGAAAATTTGATGGCAGCATTTTTTTTCCAACATTAATATATTCTTTTTTTTTCCTTCAGGAAAGTTTTGTTATTTGTAAGACTGTTACCAACCATAGTCTGTCTGTCTGTCTTTCTTTCCTTTCTTTCCTGTCTTTCCAAGATTTGTTTATTTATTTTAGAGAGAGAGTGTGAGCAAGGGGAGGGGCAGAGGGAGAGAAACTCCAGCTGACTCCCCACCGAGCAGGGAGCCTGACTCGGGGCTCCATCTCACCACCCTGAGATCATGACCTGAGTCAAAATCAAGAGTTGGTTGCTTAACCATAGTCTTTAAATGTGTTAGTCCTTTGGAAGGAAAGTCTCAACCCACTTTTAATAGGCATATGAAATATAGAAATCCATGAAAAAGCACCCACAGAGTAGTAGATACCCAACATCATGGATATACTCCTAGCTGAATCAGACTTGGAATAAAATAAAAAATCTGTGTGTGTGATCAGTTCTGTTTGTGCTTTACCCTTTCTTTTTCTACTAGATGAACCATCCATAATAGTTCTTTAAAGATTTCTATCTATTTATTAGAGAGAGAGAGAGAATGAGAGGTGGAGACAGAGTGGTAGAAGGGGCAACGAGGGAGGGAGAGGGCACTGCACTGAGCATGGAGTCCGACACAGGCCTGGTCCCATGGCCTGGCCCAGACCAAGAGTCTGTCACTTCACTGACTGAGCCGCCCAGGCGCCCCCCCCCCAGCCCCGTAATAGTTCTTTAAATTACTCTAGTGCTGTAGCATTTCTTTTCCTGTTAAAACATTACTACTAGATTTGGTTTTGGAGAATTTTAAAACATTTTGGAAAGATAACTTAATAAAAGAGTTTTATACAAGGGCTGCAAGTCATCTGAAACCACGTGAGCCATATTTAGATCCAATCATTCAGTAATTAACTCTGCCAGCAGTGTACTCTAGTCTTCAGAAGTAAAGGGCACTCATCAGGATGGCTAAAATTATTACTACTGACAATATTAAGTGTTGGCAAGGATTTAGAGCAATTGGAATTTTACACAGTGCTGTCAGAATGTAGTCTGGTATAGCCACTTTCAAAACTGCTCAGCAGTATTTACTGAAGCTGAAAATCTATGTAGTCTGATCCAGCAATTCCACTTGTAGGTGTATATCCGACAGAAATGCATACCTATGTGCACCAAAAGACAGGTGTTAACAGTACTATTCATAGTAGAATTAAATGGGAAACAACCTAAATGTTAATTGGCATTGGAATGTATACATAAATTATAGCATAATCCTGCAATAAAATACTATACTGCATTGAATATCAATGGAACTACTCCTACATGCAAGAATATGGTTAAATTCTCCCCAAAATAATGTGCTGTCAGACACAAAGTAATACATATTGTATAATTCTATTTGTATAAAGTTCAAATGTAAGTAGATTGATCTCTGGTGATAGAATTCAGCATGGTGTTAATTTGAGCTGTGGCAGTGACTCGGAGAGGGCAAACAGCAGCTTCTGATTTACGGTTAATGTTCTAATTCTCATTATAGGTAGTGGTTATACAGTGGGTTCACTTTTGAAAATTGAGCTACACACTTTTCTATATTAATGTATATGCAATTTTATGTATTTTTGTTTTGTTTTTGTTTGTTTGTTTTTAAAGATTTTAGTCACCCATTTGACAGAGACACAGCTAGAGAGGGAACATAAGCAGGGGGAGTAGGAGAGGGAGAAGCAGGCCTCCCACCGAGCAAGAAGCCTGACACGGGGCTTGATCCTAGGACCCCGGGACCCGAGCTGAAGGCAGATGCCCAACGACTGAGCCACGCAGGCGGCCCATATTTTTGTTTAATTTCAATAAAAATTAACTTAAAAACAAAGGTATCCTGAATTGGAAAAAATGCAAAGTTGGGGCACCTGAATGGGTCAGTGGGTTGAGTGTCTGACTCTTGATTTTGGTTCAGGTTGTGAGCCTGAGGTCAGTCATGAGACTAAGCCCAAAGTGGGGGGAGTCTGCTTGAAGATTCTCTCCCTCTACCCCTCCCCCCAACTCACATGTGTGCTTGCACTAGCTCTCCCCAAAATAAATAAATCTTAAAAAAATACAAACTATAATGTATTGGAATTAGACATTTTTTCTTGGAGAAAACAAAAAAATCAATTGGCCAGCCATATTCCCTGGCCAGATTCTTATTGTTTTTTTGTTTTGTTTTGGTTTTGTTTTTTAAAGATTTATTTATTTATTTATATGACAGAGAGATCACAAGTAGGCAGAGAGGCAGGAGGAAGCAGGCTCCCTGCTCAGCAGGCCTCAATCCCAGGACCCTGAGATCATGACCTGAGCCAAAGGCAGAGGCTTTAACCCACTGAGCCACCCAGGCGCCCTGTTTTTGTTTTTAAAGATTTTATTTATTTATTTGAGAGAGAGAGAGTGAGAGAGAGCATGAGAGGGAAGAAGGTCAGTAGGAGAAGCAGACTCCCCATAGAACTGGGAGCCCGATGTGGGACTTGATCCTGGGACTCTGGGATCATGACCTGAGCCGAAGACAGTCGCTTAACCAACTGAGCCACCCAGGCGCCCTCTTATTGTTGATATTACTACTTACATTAATTGAAATCTGAAACTCTTCTTCCTAAGACTTCATAAATAGTATGTTCTACATTGACATTGAATCCAGTTGGGATATATAGTAAGATTGAGAGAGTTAAGATCTAAAATTTCTTCTCCATATCATACTTGTTTATTCTCAACAACCTTTTATAAACAAAGAAATAGAAGTATTATTTTTCATACTTTTATTTCATAAATAAATTTTTTCTTAATCTCTTTATAAAGAATATAAAAGATTTGAATGTCTAGCTAGCACTGTGCTCATTAGAATCAATATCTGAGTTCTCAAAACCCTGAAATCTCATAATTGTATTGGCTTTATTTAGTGGTTATAACTATTTAGCTTTTAAAGTCTTATCTCTCTCTCTCTCTCTCTCTCTCTCTCTCTCTCTATATATATATATATATATATATATATATATATCTTTTAATAAGTAATCTCTATACCCCACATGGAGCTTGAACGCACAACCCCCAAATTAAGAGTCACATATTCTTCCAACTGAGCCAGCCAGGCACTCCTATCTCATTTTTAATATGTCTATTCCAGGAAATTAGATATACCATAAGCAGCTATTTAAGTTTAGCATTGTTTATTGTAGCCTATAAAAGAAATGAAATCTTTTTCCACAACCCACTGGCTTTAGAGGTTAAAAACACGGCACTTTAAAATTCTAGAAGGAATCATCTTAGCAAGTAGAATGATTTTCCTCTTGGCACGTAAATGACTTTAGCCTTATAATTTTGCTGTGTCTTTCTTAGACATCAGTTGTTAAGAGATGCCTACTTAAGAAATTTATAAATCAGGGCGCCTGGATGGCTCAGTGGGTTAAAGCCTCTGCCTTCGGCTCAGGTCATGATCTCAGGGTCCCGGGATCGAGGCCCGCATCGGGCTCCCTGCTCAGTGGGGAGCCTGCTTCCTCCACTCTCTCTGCCTGCCTCTCTGCCTACTTGTAATCTCTCTCTGTCAAATAAATAAATAAAATCTTTATTTTCTGATTTATAAATTTTTTTNCTCTCTGCCTACTTGTAATCTCTCTCTGTCAAATAAATAAATAAAATCTTTAAAAAAAATTTATAAATCAGAAAATAAAGATGATTTCTATAAAGTTGTATTTATTTTAGTTTTTAAAAGATTTTATTTATTTATTTGACAGAGAGTGCACAAGCAGGGGGAGTGGCAGGCAGAGGGAGAAGCAGGTTCCCCACTGGGCAAGGAGCCCGATGTGGGGCTCGATCCCAGGACCCTGGGATCATGACCTGAGCTGAAGGCAGACGCTTAAGCAATTGAGCCAGCCAGGTGTCCCTGTAAAAGTATTAGGAAGGAAAAATGATGGAACTTAGTTGTTGATTCTATAAGAAGGATGAAGGAGAGTAAAGAATTTAGAATGAAATCCAGGTTTCCAGTTTGGATGGTAGGTACATGATTGTGCCATTAATTGAGATCAAGGATGTAGGATGTTGTGGAGGGTAGTTGGAGATGAAATTTCAAATTCCATTTGGTCCTATTTAGTTATAAAGGCTTTGGGACATCCAAATAGAAATGTTCAGGAGGCAGTTGAGATACATATATATATATATCAAAAATGTAAGCAAATGATTCGAGGCTGGAGATGTAAACATAGGATTATACAGGTAGTTGAAATCAGAGTAATTCAGCTCTCCCAAGAAGAGTCTGCAGAGCATGAGTCAAGGATAGAATCCAGAAAACCTCTAATGTTTGATGATAGGTGGAGGAGGAAATGCCTTAGAGAAGCAATGAAGAGTAGTTCATTGAAGGTGAACCAAGAACCAGAAGAGTTTAATAGTACAAACCCCATAGTGATGTACAGTTGACCCTTGAACAATGTAGGGGTTAGGGGTGCTCACCCTATGTTATATGCTATATTGTTACAATAAAATAAGCTAGAGAAAAGAAGTGTTGTTAAGAAAACCATAAAAGGGGCGCCTGGGTGGCTCAGTGGGTTAGAGCCTCTGCTTTCGGCTCAGGTCATGATCTCAGCGTCCTGGGATCGAGGCCCGCATCGGGCTCTCTGCTCAGCAGGGAGCCTGCTTCCCCCTCTCTCTCTGCCTGCCTCTCTGCCTCCTTGTGATCTCTCTCCCGCTGTGAAATAAATAAATAAAATCTTTAAAAAAAAAGAAAATACACTTACAGTACTGGACTGTATTTATAGAAAAAAATTCTTATATAAGCAGACCTGTGCAATTCAAATCTGTGTTGTTCAAAGGTCAACTATATATGTCTTGCTTATGGGTAACTCAGTGGCCAGAACTCAAGTACTCAGTAAATATTAGCTGAATGAATGAATGAGTGAGCTGTCCATTATGCCAGATAAGACATCAGGACTGAGACATAGGCATTAACTTTGGTATTATGGGGTTCATTGTCACTGTCGTAAGAACAATTACAGATGATCAGAGATCAAGGAAGTGAGAGAGTGTAGAAAAAGGTGTGGCACCAGAGAGGGTTACAGGGTAAAGGCAGTGATTTTATTTATTTATATGTTTTTTCTGTGGTTGATAAAGGATCGAGCACATTCAAAACTAAGATCACCAGTTACATAGAGAAGGAAAGGTCAAAGTGTGAGAAGAAAGAGGCTAATTAATGGAATAAAGTCCAGAGAGATAGCAAAAGGATGGAATCAAAAGCACAAGTGAAGGGATTGGCCTTGAAAGCTTCTTTGGAGACCAGAGGAAAGTAAACAAGAATGGATAAAGATAGAGACAGTTCTGTTGGTGGGGACATGAAAGAAAGGTGACTGACATATTGGCAATTTCAATTGTCTGATAGTAGGAAGTAAGATATTTTGAAGAAGATAGAAGGGGTAATGTTGGGTCAAGGACTTGCAAATAGTGCAGGTTCAGAAGCAATAATCTCAGAACAGAGAGGACAAAGTAAAAACATCAGGTCACATTGGAAACCCAGCTAAATATACTTAGGGTCCATGAGCTTATGTTTATTGTGATTCTTTCTAATCCAATATGTTTGTATTTTATGGGCCAAAACTATATGAATAAAAAAATAGTCATTTTTACTGCCGGAAAAGGAAATAATAATGACCATCAGGTAAAATATGATGACAAGATACTTAAGTGTTTACTCAGAAAATAGTATAGTAGAAAGTGTTAATATTTATTTTTTAATTTATTTTTATTTATTTATTATTTGAAAGAGAGAAAGAGAAGGCACAAGTAAGGAGAGTGGCAGGCAGAGGGAGAAGCAGGCTCCCCGGTGAGCAGGGAGCCTGATGTGAGACTCGATCCCAGGACACTGGGATCATGACCTAAGCTCAAGGCGGACGCTTATCTGACTGAGCCACCCAGGCATCCCAGAAAGTGTTAATATTTAACAATTGAAACATTTTATTTTGTATTACCATATTTTTTGAATAGTCAAAAGTGCTTTTCTTGTTAACTTTGTAACAATTTAATAGCTAGTTTTGAAAAAGCAAAATGGATAATTGCTTTACTTTTTCTGAATAACATGAAAGATAATTTTACCCTGTGAAAGGATTTGAGTTCTTCCATAAAATTACCCTATAAATTCTCAATACTAATTGTGATAATTATAAAATGAATTTAATAAGAGGTAGAACCTATATTATTAACTACTTCTGCATCAGTTTTGGAGATCTACAAATATCCCGTTGATTTTTAACAGAATAATATAGCTATTTGTTTTGAGGTGTTATTAAGGCTTAGTTAGTATAAATCCTGCATTGCTCTGATTTTAGGTTACTTTAATTTAAATGTTAGGGGATTATATATAAGACTAAATGCAGTCTTCTCTGCAAAACCCCTCCCTATAACGTTTTACCCTCATTTTCTACAACCAAGGAAATGGTTTCTATGGTGGGTGCGCTTCCTGCTCAGCCGGGAGTCTGTTTCTCCTTCTCCCTCTGCCCCTCCCCCCCAAGTACTCTCTCTGTTCTCTCTCTCTCACAAATTATAATATCTTTAAAAAAAAGATAAAAATTATTTTAAAGACATAAGCATGTGACCTGGGGCACCTGGGTGACTTGGTTAAGCGTCTAACTCTTGATTTTCACTCAGGTCATGATCTCAGGGTTGTGAGATTGAGCCCCACGTCCGTCTCTGCAATCTGCTTGGAATCTGCTGGAGATTCTTTCTGGCCTTTTCCCTGTGCCCCTCCCCCTCCTCGCTTGCTCTCCCTCATGTGCGCGCGCCCTCTCTTTCTGTCTAAATGAATAAATAAAATCTTAAAAAAAAAAAAGGTAAGCATGTTGCCATTGTTACTACTACAAATTTTAAGAACAGTTTCTTAACATCAAGAATTCTTATATGTGTCCTTCTTCCCATAGTTTATTTGAACCAGAATCCAAGTAAGATCCATACACTGCAGTAGATTTGTATCACTTGCGTCTTTTAAGACCATAGTATTTTAATCTTTCTTTCTGTTTTTCTCTTAAGTGTATTTGTTGAAGAAACCAGGTTGTCTATTCTATAGAAATTCTCAGTCTGGGTTTTACTGATTGGACTGATCTAAGCAGATTTAGATATGATTTTTTTTTCCTTTTCTTTTCCTTCCTTCCTTCCTTCCTTCCTTCCTTCCTTTTTTTTGGGGGGGGGCAAGAATGCTTGTTAGGTGGTTTTGTACAGCTCAGTATTCTTAACTATATTTCCTGTTATACTGTATGGGAAAAGTAATATAATTTTCAGTTAAAGTGTTTCTTACATTAGAATTTAGAAAAAATATATATTTAGGTATGCATAGAGTAAATGTTGACTATTTGACTTTTGTATGACTTGAATTCTTGGGGGTAAAACCTGCGTTCATGATGATTCATGATGATGGTGCAAAATCAAATATTTGCCTGAAATCACAGAAGACCTTGAATTTTTCTGATAATTGTATTGATACTCAGTTAATTGTTAACTCTTATGAAACAATCAGGCACATGATAAACAATGACACAGTAAAACGAGCTGGTACTTTTATTGTGGCAAAGTCAATTCGCTCTATTTAGTATTGTTATATAATGTACCCTTTTGGCCTTTGGTGTATGATCTTAGATTTTTCTACAAAGGTGTTATTTGAGAGCAAGTCTAGACCTTTAACTTGCAGTATAACTTTCTCCTTTAACAAAGGTAATTCTGTACTATTAGGTTATCTCATATGACTGGTAAACTGTATATACAACTTCTTTTCTTTTTTCTTTTTAGCCAGGACTAAAAGAAGTGGTAGAATCCTGTCGAGGAAAAAATCTGTTTTTTTCTACCAATATTGATGATGCCATTAAAGAAGCTGATCTTGTATTTATTTCTGTAAGTATTTTCTTTGGCTGTGTGAGTTTTAATGCATTCTTTTCTATATAGAAATTTCATGGTATTTGGATAGTTATCTGTTGGTATCAAGCCACATCATTACTTAGTATACAGTTGTCCTGTTGAATTTTGGTTGTCACTTTGTCCAACACTTCATCGTACCCCCTAATCACCTGGTCAAGTATATCACTGATCATTGAACAAATAAATTTGGAGACAGTTCTAGTCTGGGATCTAGATTTAAGAAGCACTGCTTTGAGCTCATTTGGTAATGGTATATGTATTTCGTCATTTCTTGTTTCAACCACTGCTTGGTAGAGGTGAGGTGAAGAGAATCAGCTAAAGCATGTATGCAAATTTATGAGCATCTCCTATCCAGATGAATTATGTTCCAGAAGTCATTTGATTTATTTTTTTAATTTTTTAAAAATATTTCATTTTTAAGTGATCTCTATCCCTAACATGGGGCTCGAACTTGCAGCTCCGAGATCAGGAGTCTCATGCTCTACTGAGCAAGTCAGCTGCCCTGGGAAAAGTCATTTTAAATGAGCTCTTTGCAATTTGGCTTGTGTTGGTTAGGTTATAGGCTGGTCCACAAGCACCTTTGGTAATATGGCTAACTTGTTGTATTTTTGTAACAAAAAAATAGAACCAATGCTTGGGAGTAAACTCTGGTAATGTAATATTTGAACCAAGGTAACGTCTTGCTGTCCTCGTAGCCATTTGCTCAAATATTCTGCATGATGGTATAATAATCACCAATTTGTGGCTGAGCTAGGGTGCTCTATGACTCAAGACCTTTAGGGCCTTAAAGAATAAAAGGAAAGTCGGTGGCATTGGCTTTGACTGAGTCCCATGAACTAAAAGAAAGAAATATTGTAGGGTCCCTAGAGGGTAGATGTTGTTAAATTGATTATGCATGTCATTAATGATTATAAGTTGTTGAATTAGGGGTTGTTTCTGACTGATGAGACAAAAGCAGTACTATAAAGATCAGTTAACTCCAGAAAAAAAGTAATAATGAAGCCAGTGGTGAAACAGTTATGAATTCAGTCTCTCTTTTGTCACTCCTATTTACTTCAGAGAAATTGGCACAGCTTCTATGACTTGCCTACCCATTCTCTACTTAAGTTTGGAGAAGGTTAAGAGACAAGGCTTAGAAAATGGGAAAGGATTTTGGAGTAACTAGATACTTGGAGAAAATAAGGAAGTTATCTTAGTCCAACTTGTGGATAACCAGAGTCTGGAATGGGGGGAGGGGAATATTCCATTAAAAAAATATTTAAAAAGATCTATTCTCAGGGGCGCCTGGGTGGCTCAGTGGGTTAAAGCCTCTGCTTTCGGCTCGGGTCATGATCTCAGGGTCCTGGGATCGAGGCCCACATCGGGCTCTCTGCTTGGCGGGGAGCCTGCTTCCTCCTCTCTCTCTGCCTCTCTGCCTACTTGTGATCTCTCTCTCTGTGTGTCAAATAAACAAATAAAATCTTAAAAAAAAAAAAGATCTATTTTCAGGCAGTAGAATCTACCTTAGGGTGTCTGGCCAGACAGCTAATTTTACACTTGCCTCTCTGTGGATCTAGGCTGAGCTGCCTTGAATCTTTCTACACTATTACTTTGCCTACCTGTTATGGCAATTTATTACTGTATAACTCACATCTACTCCTCGTTATTCTCTGGATCAGCTTTTTAGGATTTGTTTGTTGTCTACTTTTCATTATGGAAAACATCAAATTCATACAAGAGATAAAGACAATAATATAATGAATCCTATTTACCCATTCTCCATCGTCAGCAGTTACCATGGCTGATCTTGTTTCATTTACTACTTCTCTCCCTTTCCTCCTACCCCAGGCTATTTTTAGGCATAATCCAGGTAGGAATAGTTTTATCTAAATCAGTGTTCAGTTGTCCTCTTCAGAGCACCTGTACTAGGGGAAGCTGTCTGATCCTCTGCCATCTTTAGTATGTTCCACTTTATCCTGTTAGTGGTCCCTTCTGTACTCCATTGCACCCTGACTTCCACGTCTAAGGCTTTTCCTAAGTTGTTCCATGCAAATAAACAACTTTGTTCTGCTGATATTCACAACTCAACAGAGTCTTTGAGTTTTGATTGATTTTGGCTTGCTTCCTTTATTTAGTACCCCCTTAGGTTATAAGATTGTCAAGAGAAGAAAATTGGTACCTCTAATTACTGGTTCAAAATCTCTTCTTGTATAAGGGGCACCTGGCTGATTCAGTCAGCACAAGACTTGGTCTTTGGGTCCTGAGTTCAACCCCCACATTGGGTGTGGAGCCTACTTAAACACACACACACACACACACACACACACACACACACACACACACACACACTTCCTATATAGAATTTGGGCTTTCTGGAGTGCTTCAATTTTTACCAAAGTGTTATAAAAGCCCCTAGATTTTAGGGAGCATGCTATCCTCATTTCCAATGAGGTAACTGAAGCAAAGGCAACTACACTTCTCCAAGGTTACCTGGTACAGCTAAGCCAAAAGGAAATGCCTAGACCCGGAACTCATGATTTCTTTTTCTTTCTATTTGATAGTTGTCTATGTAGTATTGTGAGTTCTAAAGAAGCTAGATAATGTCTAGCTTTAATGAGCTGAGAAAGCATTTGTGAATGATATTGCAAATATTTTTGAAAAGCTATTGACATAGGTCTGTTAAAAAGGAGGATAGAAAAGGTTTTAAAGACCTGGATAATACATTGCATACAATAAAGAGAGGAAAGGAAACTTACATTTCATTTTAGACTGTGAACACGTCAAGGACAGAAACAGCTTCATTCATCTTTGTATCTCCAGGGCTTAGCTTGGAACCTGCCTGCCTGGGTATCTGTCACTATACAGGAGCTTCTCAACAAAAATTTGTTGAATGAGTTCCCCAGAAGCTTCAAGCTGTTCTGCATATTGATGACATTATTAAAATGTATCATTTCCATGAAACTAATAGGGGGTTAAATTAAAGCTAATGATGATAGTTAACTTCCCACTTAACTAGTTAATTGATGGTTCAAGGTTCATCTTGAAATCACTGAATCTCTCACAGATAGTTTTTGTTCATAACTGCCTATGCTTTCACCAGGTGAATACTCCAACAAAAACCTACGGAATGGGGAAGGGTCGCGCAGCAGACCTGAAGTATATCGAGGCTTGTGCCAGACGCATTGTGCAAAACTCACACGGGTACAAAATTGTGACGGAGAAAAGCACAGTTCCAGTGCGGGCAGCAGAAAGTATTCGTCGAATATTTGATGCAAACACAAAACCCAACTTGAATTTACAGGTATGAACAAAGGCAGCATTGGAACAGATTCTTATATAAATATTGATGCCTTACAGTTGCCCACGGTTAATCCTAAGTTTAAAACTTTGCTTTGCGTTGGAATTCTAGGTGTTGTCCAACCCTGAGTTCTTGGCGGAAGGAACGGCCATCAAGGACCTGAAGAACCCAGACAGAGTACTGATTGGAGGGGATGAAACCCCAGAGGGCCAGAGGGCTGTGCAGGCACTATGTGCTGTGTACGAGCACTGGGTTCCCAGAGAAAAGATCCTCACCACTAATACTTGGTCTTCAGAACTTTCCAAACTGGTTGGTACATGGCATTCAACCCTCCATTAAATTTAAAGCTGAGGACTTATTTCTCTTAAGTCTAATAAGCCACACAGGTACTTTCTTAATATTAATATTTAGAACATAATATTCCTGTCCATTATGAAATAATTTTCACAAGGTAAATCAAATATCAGGGTATAAAATATTCTCACTTTTTAATAAAATGTAACATAAAACGGGAAATGCATTAAAATAGTAGCTTTTAATGGGGCTCCTGTGTGGCTCATTCAGTTGAGCGTCTGATTCTTGATTTCGGCTCAGGTCATGAACTCAGGGTCATGTGATCCAGCCCCAAGTCAGGCTCTGTGCTCAGTGGGGAGTCAGCTTGAGATTCTCTCCCTCTCTCTCTGCCCCTCCCTTACGCTTGCTTTCTCCTTCTCTCTCTCTCAAATAAATCTTTAAAAAGAAAATAGTTTTTAAAATCACTCTTTCTATTTTTAATCTCATTCTGAATCATCTTCTCTAATTTAAAACATTTTCCTTGGGACGCCTGGGTCTCAGTTGGTTAAACGTCTGCCTTGGGCTCAGGTCATGATCTCAGGGTCCTGGGATTGAGCCTTGTATCAGGCTCCCTGCTCAGCGGGGAGCCTGCAACTCCCTCTTCCTACTGCTCCCCCTGCTTGTGCATGCTCCCTCTCTCTCTCTCTGACAAATAAATAAATAATCTTTAAAAACAAATATTTTCCTTTACCAACACATCTATTGATTGAAAACCTCAAATTGAGCGCATCAGTAACTTTTCTATCTCCCTCATTAATTTGTATCAACTCCATGAAATATAATCCAGATGTATAAAATTGCTATTTTAACTCATTGTACTTTTCCTTTCTTTTTTCCCCCCAAAGGCAGCAAATGCTTTTCTTGCGCAGAGGATCAGCAGCATTAACTCCATAAGTGCCCTCTGTGAAGCCACAGGGGCTGATGTAGAAGAAGTGGCAACAGCCATTGGAATGGACCAGAGAATTGGAAATAAGTTTCTGAAAGCCAGTGTTGGTAAATTGAAATGTTTCTGTACATAAACGAGGTTCCTTTGGCTAGGTCTCTAACTTTAAGGACGTCTTTGTATAACTTAATGCCCTTAGAGTAATGATTCCATGATACATGTAACCTTCAACCTGTCAAGAACTTGCCAAGTGAAGCAATAATTAAACTTATATTGTTTTAATAATTACTGATTGATTAGTAAGACAAGCATAGTTCACTATTTTAGGAGGATTAATTAATATTTGGTTAGAACATTTAGGAAGAGTAAGTTGGGGAGACCACATAGGAAATAACTCAATACCTTACTGAAGCAAACAGGAAGAAAATTCCCTATCATCTGCTTTGCCTACTAATATATACTTTTGTAAATGTGGCCTTGGTGAAGTACAGTTGGTCCTCATTATTTGCCAGTTCTGCACCTATGAATTATCCTACTTGCTAAAACTTATTTGTAATCCCCAAATAAATGCTTATGGTTCTACCATGGTCATTTGTAGACACACAGAGCAGCAAAAAAGTTGAATCACCCAACGCAGACATTCCCAGCTGAATTTGCATCACGTGGTGCTCTTGTTTTCTTATTTCAGCTCCCATTTTGTGAACAAGTGCTCCTTTTGTGATCTTAGTGCCACATTTTTTACATTTTTGTGCTTTTTGTCGGTGATTTCACTTTTTTAAATGGCCCCCAGGCATATTGTGTGCAAAGTGCTAGTGTTTGCCTAGTGTTGTGAAATGCCAGGAGGCTGTGATGTGTGCCCCTCAGACAAAATACCTGGGGTTCGATAAGCTTTATCCAGGCAAGAGTTAGATGAATCAACAAGATATATTAAATAAGGTGTCTTTATAAGAACAAGGGTGCCTGGCTGGCTCAGTTGGTAGAGCATGCAGTTCTTATTCTTAGGGTCATGGGTTTGAGCCTCACATTGGGGGTAGAGATTATTTTAAAAAATAAAAAAGCAACACAAAACGATTTTGTATCAACAAAACTAAAATACAACCTACTGAATGGGAGAAGGTATTTGCAAATGACATATCTGATAGATAGTATCTAAAATGTATAAAGAACTTCTATAACTCAACACCCAAAAAGCTAAATAATCCAGTAAAAAATGGTTACAGGGCACCTGCCTGGCTCAGTTCATAGAACATGTGACTCTTGATCTCAGGGTCATGAGTTCAAGTTGCATTCTGGACATAGAACTTAAAAAAGGGTGTGGGTAGAAGACATGAAAAAACATTTTTTTTTTTTTTTAAGATTTTATTTATTTCACAGAGGGAGAGAGATCACAAGTAGGCTGAGAGGCAGGCAGAGAGAGAGGAGGAAGCAGGCTCCCTGCTGAGCAGAGAGCCTGATGCGGGGCTCGATCCCAGGACCCTGAGATCATGACCTGAGCCAAAGGCAGAGGCTTAACCCACTGAGCCACCCAGACGGCCATGAACAAACATTTCTCCGAAGAAGATGAACAGTTGGCTAACAGACAGATGAAAATATCACTCAACATCAGGGAAATACAAATCAAAACCACAATGAGATATCACCTCACACCTGTCAGAATGGCTAAAATCAACAACACAGGAAACAACAAGTGTTGGCGAGGATGTGGAGAAAAAGGAACTCTCCTGCGCTGTTGGTGGGAATGCAAGCTGGTGCAGGCACCCTGGAAAACAGTATGGAGGTTCCTCAAAAATTGAAAATAGAACTACCAAATGATCCATTAACTCCACTACTGGGTATTTACCCAAAGAATACAAAAAGATACGTGCACCCCTATGTTTATTTTTTTTTTTTTGAGCATTATTAACAATAGGCAAGATAGGGAGGCAACCCAAGTGTCCACTGATAGGTGAATGGATAAGGAAGATGTGGTGTATACACACAACGGGCTATTACTCAGCCATGAAAAAGAATGAATTGTCTCTACTTGCACCAACAGGAATGGATCTAGAGAGTATAATGCTAAGTGAAATAAGTCAGTCAGAAAAAGACAAATACCATGTGATTTCACTCATACATGGAATTTAAGAAACAAAACAAACAAAGGAGAAAAGAGACAAACCAACAAACAGACTCTTAACAATAGAGAACATACTGTTGTTGCCAGAGGAGGGGGGGTGGGGGATGGGGAAAAGAGGTGATGGGGATTAAAGACTTAGCCGACGCTATTTTATCACATATTGTCTGACAGCTTTTGAGCTGCAGAGTTAAATAGTTGTGCCCACAAACGCTAAAATATTTACAATTTGTCCCATAAAATTTACCAGCCCTGTGCTAAAGTAAGAGACATGGAGCAGTGATACTTGGTGAATGAGAAATAAAATAGAAAATGTAGCCATAATAAAACATTAACTAGAATATTACCTGGAAGTTATTTTTTTTAATTTTATTTATTTATTTGACAGAGAGATCACAAGTAGGCAGAGAGGCAGGCAGAGGGAGAGGGGGAAGCAGGCTCCCTGCCAAGCAGAGAGCCCGATGTGGGGCTCGATCCCAGGACCCTGAGATCACAACCTGAGCCGAAGGCAGAGGCTTAATCCACTGAGCCACCCAGGCGCCCCTGAAAATTTTTTGTAGAGTGTATTAGTTGCTTGAAGATTTCATGCAATCTCTAAATCCACTAAATTTCCAACATCTGAATTTTTTTATTAAAAATCCCAGGGGCACCTGCGTGGCTCAGTTGACTAAGTGTCTAATCCTTGATTTCCACTCGGGTCGTGATCTCAGGGTTGTGAGATCCGCACTGGACATGGAACCTGCTTAGGATTCTTTCTCTCCCTCTCCCTCTGACTCTCCCATCCTTCCTTTCTCTCTGAAAAAGAAAAAAGAAAAAAATCCTGGCATAGGGCCATCTGGCTGGCAGAGTCAATAGAGCATGTGACTCTTGATCTCGGGGTTGTGAGTTCGATCTCCACGTGTGGTACAGAGTTTACTTAGTTAAAAAATTCTAGCATACACCCTTAAATTTAGTATGACAGATTTGTCACATGATTCAGTCATGGTTCTTAAATGAAAACATTGTCACTTTTCTCTTCAGGTTTTGGTGGAAGCTGCTTTCAGAAAGATGTTCTGAATTTGGTTTATCTCTGTGAGGCTCTGAATTTGCCTGAAGTGGCACGTTATTGGCAGCAGGTATTAATCTTTATAGTCAACAACTTTTGATTAACTTCTAATTAAGACATGTCACCCTTTGTCTGTAAAATGTGTTTTATAGGATTTATTTAATCCAGGAACTCAACTGTCATTATATTCATTTATTTTAGTTTTATTTATTAGTCTTCTGTGGTTTGTTTTTTTTTTGGAGAAAGTTCATAAAACTTTATTGAGAGAATTTCAACAGTGACAGTACTCCACATAAGAGTAGTTTGCATGTTCCAGCTTGTCCTTGTTTAAATCTGGGGCTGTCCTTCACCTGCTCCCAGAATTTTAATGGGCTCTAAAAAGGGCAGATTTCTCCCCTTGACATCAGGGTGACATCCAGTTATCCGCCCACCCAGCCTTTGCCTGAGGCAGCTTCTGGAGATCAGCTTTCAGCTCCGGTCCTTGAGCCACAGGCACTCCTTCCTCTTCCTTCCCTTGATCAGGTTTAATATCCCTGCCCTCAGGTGGTGCCTCCTTTTGTTTCTGTTTCTCATCCCTGGGTTGCTATGCAACCACATGCCGCATAGACGCTCCATCATCTTTTCTGTGCTTAGAGTTGGATCTTGATCTGACACGGCCACTCATAGTTCACACCGTTGAGTTCAGGTAGCGAGAAAGCTCACGGCACAGAGAATACGACCACCTCGACCGAACCCAGCTCTGTTCCAGTCTTCTGTGTTTTTAATTTGTCTTTTTTGCTAATGAACTCTGATGGGAATTTCTGGTGAACCATATTTCTTCTAGTTTTATAACAAGTTTGCTCCCAGAGTAAAGGAAGAACTATTATTCTCTTTGTGGGGGAAGGGGCAGAGGGAGAGAGGCTCCACACTTAGCCTGGAATCCGACACGGGGCTTGATCTCATGACCCTGAGATCGTGACCTGACCCAAAATCAAGAGTCAGATTATTTTTTTTAAGATTTTATTTATTTTTTTGACAGAGACACAGCGAGAAAGGGAACACAAGCAGGGGGAGTAGGAGAGGGAGAAGCTGGCAGGGAGCCTGACACGGGGCTCGATTCCAGGACCCTAGGATCATGACCTGAGCCGAAGGCAGGTGCTTAACTACTGAGCCACCCAGGCGCCCCCTTCACATCTCTCTCTCTCTCTTTTTAATTTGTCTGGGGGGGTGAGGGAGCAATAGGAAAACATTCTTAATTATAACTCTTTTCAGACACCTGGAGGGCACAGTCAGTTAAGCATACAACTCTTTGTTTGGAATTGAGTCCTGCCTCAGGCTCCACGTTCAGCATGGAGGCTGGCTGAGATTCTCCCTCCTTCTCCATCTGCCCCCTGCCCCGCACTCTCGCTCACTCTCTCTCTAAAATAGACAAATAAATCTTTTAAGAAATTATAACTCTTGGGCGCCTGGGTGGCTCAGTGGGTTAAAGCCTCTGCCTTCGGCTCAGGTCACGATCTCAGGGTCCTGGGATCGAGGCCCACATCGGGCTCTCTGCTCAGCAGGGAGCCTGCTTCCTCCTCTCTCTCTCTCTGCCTGCCTCTCAGCCTACTTGTGATCTGATCTCTCTGTGTCAAATAAATAAATAAAACCTTTAAAAAAAATAAAATAAATAAAAAAAGAAAGAAATTATAACTCTTTTCTGGAGTGCCTGGGTGGCTCAGTCAGTTGGGCATCTACCTTTGGTTCAGGTCATGACCCCAGGGTCCTGGGATCGAACCCGGCACAGGGCTCCCTGCTCGGCAGTGTGTCTCCTTCTCCCTCTGCCTCTGCTGCTCCCCCTGCTTGTGCTCTCTCACTCGCTCTTTCTCTCAAATAAGTAAATAAAATCTTTAAAAATAAATAAATAAAAGAATTTCTTTTTAAAAAAAGAAAAAAATTGTAACTCTTTTCTATCTTGAAAGGCAGAAAACCAAAATAAAGGAAGAACCTGTATCATAATGTTTTCAAGTGGTTTGTGTGTGTTGACACCTGTTTTGTCCTTTTGAGATTCACAGAGCTAAAATTAGAGACCCTTCCCAAATTAAAAATAGAGTTAACATTAATTGAGTGCTTTCTCTGTGCCAGGCATTTTTTTTTTTTTGGTACTTTGCACATAGTATTTTGTTTAGTCCTCATCGCTAATGTTATCCCCCATTTATAGTTGAGGAAACTGAGTCTTACAGATGTTAAATAATTTGTCCAAGATACCAGCCAGTATACATATCTTCCACAGAAATTTTTCTGCAAGCTTATAGTTTTTTAGATTTCAGCAGTAGGTGAGAAAATAAGAAAATGCACATTTTTAAGAAAAATGTACAATGTAGCAGTTTCACTCAGTCTAGCAAGATGACTTTATCTTCCTGTCCATCATGGCAAAAATGCAGATAAATGCTTGATTTTGGGGTTCATTTCCCAAGCTTTCAAATTTTGAGACAGCTCCTAGAAATCAGAACCTTAAAAAAAAAAAAAAGTAAAAACCAGTCTCTTTCCTTATATTCATCCTGTAACCAATATGAAGATTGTTTATAAACTCTTAGGAGAGTAAAGGATTAGGTGATCAGAGCTTTTTATGATATCTATTTAAAAACTTTGCCAAGGGAAAGTGGCACCTGGGTGGCTCAGTCGGTTAAGCTTCTGACTCTTGATTTTGGCTCAGATCATGATCTCAAGGTCATGAGATCCGCATTGAGCCTGCTTAAGATTCTCTCTCCCTCTCCCCCTCCCTGCACACACTGTCTTTCTCTCAAAACAAAAGAAAAAACAAAACAAAGTTGCCAAGGGGTAATGGTATTCATCCAGAGGCAGCTATAACTCTGTGCATTGTTCTGCTGTTCTCTCTCCACTTTCTACTCACTGGTGAGGGGCGAAGGGTAAGCATCTGAGGGGATGCTCTGGGATTTGATTGCTTACAGCTTTGCTTCCATGGAATTTGGAGAAGTTGGCTAAGGAGAACACTTGTTTTCTTTTCTATGTGCCTTTTTTAGGCTGTTCTTACTACTAGATCTCTAATGGGGTTGAAACTTAACTGTGCTCTGGAGCCTGGGTGGCTCAGTTGGTTAAGCAATTGCCTGCACCTCAGGTCATGATGCTGGAGTCCCAGGATCGAGTCCTGCATTGGGCTCCCAGCTCCTGGGGAGTCTGCTTTTCCCTCTGACCTTCTCCCCTCTCATGCTCTCTCTCTTTCTCTCAAATAAATAAATAAAATCTTAAAAGAAATCAATATAAACTGTGCTCCCCATCTTTGTATCCATTCCATCCCAGAGGGGTGCATAAAAAGTTAAACCAAATGAAAATTTTCATGATGGTTTTAAGTGGTGGGGTGCTAATTCTTTTTTTTTTTTTATCAATAGATACTAAAGAGGTTGTTTAATCTTTGCCCCCTATTACTTTATGAGGCTGGTATTCATACAAGAGTACTATAAACTATGAGCGGTATATGGCATAGGCTGCCCTTCTTTTTAACTCCACTCATTATAGAAGCAGCATTGCATACTTGTATGTGTAATTTCAGGTTATAGATATGAATGACTACCAGAGAAGGAGATTTGCTTCCCGGATTATAGACAGTTTGTTTAATACCGTAACTGATAAGAAGATAGCTATTTTGGGATTTGCATTCAAAAAGGACACCGGTGATACGAGGTACGAGTTCTTTAAAATATTTCAGCCCCTTTGAGGGTGCTAGCTCCTCATCTCATTTTGATTTTTAATGGTGGATGTGTGTATGTGAAATATATACATATGTATATAGTACAAAGAATAAAAAGTAAACATCCTCACAAGAGATAGACTCTTACCTCTATAAACTCCTAGATACTAGAATATGTGCCATTTCAAAGCTTAGCAATGCTGGTTTGTTTTTCCTTCAGAGAATCTTCTAGTATATATATCAGCAAATACCTGATGGATGAAGGTGCACATCTCCATATATATGACCCAAAAGTACCAAGGGAACAAATAGTTGTGGATCTTTCTCACCCAGGAGTTTCACAGGATGACCAAGGTAAGGCTTTGAGTCTTATGAGTCACTTTGAGGATGGACCTTAAAACCTGCTTATCCTCTAGAAACCTTTGGTTGTTCTGTCATTGTGTGTGTGTGTTTAATGAAATACTGCATTTAAAAAAAATTTTAATTCCAGTATAGTTAACATACAGTATTATGTAAGTTCCTGGTTTACAATATGGTGATTCAACAATTCTGTACATTACTCAGTGCTCCTCATGATAAGTATTCTCTTTAAACCCCGTCACCTCTTTCACCCATCCCCCACCCTCTGCCCCTTTCATGACCATTAGTTAGTTCTCTATAGTTAAGAATCTGTTTCTTGGTTTGTCTCCCTCTCTCTCTTTTTTTCCTTTGTTTTGTTTCTTAAATTCCACATGAGTGAAATCATATGATATTTGTCTTTCTCTGACTTTCTTATTTCACTTAGCATAATACTCTGTAGCTCCACCCATGTCATTACAAATGGCAAAATTTCCTTCTTTTTTATGGCTGAATAATATTCGTGTGTGTGTGTGTGTGTGTGTGTGTGTGTGTGTGTGTGTGACATCTTCTTTATCCATTCATCTATTGATAGACATTTGTGTTGCTTCTGTGGTTGTTCCATTTTTAACCTTGGTAGGCCCTCTTTTCAGCCTCATTTCTCCAAAATTAAACTCTTAGACATTGTTCCATCAACTTTGATTTGAAGTGATCAGCAGTGGGTTAGTCTAATGGCTTTTCCAACATATTCTAAGAAGCCCCAGAGGTTCCAAGGAGATGCTGCTAGGACGAGCTCCAGGCGCCCACATTCTCATCTCAACCAGACCATTCCACTTACGTCAGACCCTCAACTCTGCCCACAATCTAGTATTAAAGTGCATAATTTTGATCCTTTTGTAGTTTATAAGCACGATGATTGGGTGTTCACGCTGTTGTGTGACATGTGCCTCCCTCAAACCTCGTGACGATCTCGGCACATTACCCATCTGACGTAAAAAAAAAAAAAAAGTGCATAATTTCAAATAACTCCTTTCTTATTGCCAGTTTCTTGTGGCTATTGTCGTTATAGTGTCCCGGCTCGTGACCATTTCCAAGGACCCATACGAAGCATGTGATGGTGCCCATGCTGTGGTTATTTGCACAGAATGGGACATGTTTAAGGTGAGCTGACAAAAGTCATATTAACGAAAATTTTAGAAGGATTCTGGTATCATCTGGGGTTGAGTATGTGTTCATGTATATGTTCTAATTGGTTTGTTTTGTGTGTGTGTGTGTTTTGTTTTTTTGGTTTTTTTGCTTCGGCTGTTATAGGAACTGGATTATGAACGCATTCATAAGAAAATGCTGAAGCCAGCCTTTATCTTCGATGGGCGGCGGGTCCTGGATGGGCTCCACAATGAGCTACAAACCATTGGCTTCCAGGTCATTATGATCCCAGACGGGTTTGGCTTTCTTTGTCTGGTCATTTGCTTTTTACTGTGTTTAAGTTTTAGAATTTTAATATTCCCTTCTTTAGCAATAACGTAACTTGGGGGCAGCGTATTCTCTGTGAAATCTCTATGCGATTTGTGTAATTACTTTAGTCCCTCCTTAATTTGTGATCTAAAGATCATTCAGTATTGGTCTACCTTGCCTTACCTCATATAAGGGTCAAGTAAGAAAATCTACAGACTTAAAAGTAAATTTTTGGGGGGACCCCTGAGTGGCTCAGTCAGTTAAGTGTCTGCCTTTGGCTCAGGTCATGATCCCAGGGTCCTGGGATCGAGTCACGCATCGGGTTCCCTGCTTAGCGGGGAGCCTGCTTCTCCCTATCCCTCTGCCTGCCCCTCCCCCTGCTTGTGGTCTCACTCTGACAAATAAATTAATAAAATCTTAAAAAACAAAAACAAAACAAAACTGCAAAATGCAGTATAGTTGTCACATGTTGTATAGGATTCTATACCTTCTTAGCGCTCAGCACTGTCCTAGCTCCTGAGAGGTCTGAGTGAAAAGTATGGGAGCCTCAGTGGTTCTGGCCCTTTTTAATCGATTCCAAGTTTGTCAATTAATTATGGAATGTTGAGAGAGCCAGCGGTAACCCGAACAGTACATTCTATGTTGCATCAATTTCAATTTTACCCGGGAGTCCCAAGAGTGTTAATAAGAAGGAGGTACTTTCCATCTCACAGCAGCGTGTATGTGGGGGCGGGAGGCTTGAGGGGAGGGTGAGGAGGATAAAGAAATATGCCAGGAGACGGCAGTCAGCAGGGTCCTTGAGCAGAGCCGAGCAGGGCATAGAGCTGGCCGTGCGCATCTGCTCAGCACCAGCTGTCTGGGAGAGGTACCCACAGGCCCCTCCTTATCTGCTGCACGGAAGATCTGATCTGGTTCTCATGACCTGTCACTGACTTGTGGAAGGTCCTTCTTACTTAGAATTCAGTGCTCATTTCTCGTTCATGAGGGATTCGCTTGCAACAAGAAGCAGATGACATCATTGTCTGTTAAATCTCCATCAGGGACCCTGGGGACTCTTCTGTCCTGCCCCTCCTTAGTGAGTAACAACATGACTGCTTTTTCCAGTCATGACTTAAACTGAAGCAATGTTATTTTTTAAAGATGACTTCCAAGGCATAGACATGTTTTCTCTTCTACTTGTATGACTCATCTAAGGGAGAAGAGATGTAAAGATATATATTATATATATTTTTTTTTAATGTGAGTTTGAGTTCTTATAAAAGTTAACTTATTGTAGTAGGGATTTTTAAATTTATATATATATATTTTTTAAGATTTTATTTATTTATTTGACAGAGAGAGACATAGTGCAAGAGGGAGCACAAGCAGGGGGAGTGGGAGAGGGAGAAGGAGGCTTTCCACTGAGCAGGGAGCTTGTATCGGGAATTGATCCCAGAACCCTGGGATCATGACCTGAGCGGAAGGCAGATGCTTAATGACTGAGCCACTCAGGGACCCCTGCAGTTAGGGATTTAAAAAAATAGGAAAAAAATTAGGAATGGAGTCACTAAATAAAGGGCATATATAAGTCATCAAGACAATTGATGAATACAAAGCAGAAGTCCTTTGAGTCAGAATTAAATATTAATTTTTAACTCAAAAGACACTTATGAAAATTGTATAGTATATTTTTGCTGGAGAGAGGAGCTAAATTTATGATCATTGAGAAAGCAGTGCCTTTAAAAATAAGATGAGTGCTTTTGGATATGTGAGGAAAACTTTAAAATGTAATATGCAGGGGTGCCTGGGTGGCTCAGTCATTGGGCGTCTTGCCTTTGGCTCAGGTCATGATCCCAGGGTCCGGGGATCAAACCCTGCATTGGGGTCCCTGCTGTGCTGGAAAGCCTGCTTCTCCCTCTCCCACTCCCCCTGCTTGTGTTCCCTCTCTCGCTGTGTCTCTCTCTCTCTGTCAAATAAATATGAATAAAAATGTAATATGCAAAATAAAAATTGACTACCATTTATTCATTGAAGGCTGATTTGTCTGTCAGACACAGTGCCGAGCACTTTACCTGATTTAATCCATACCACAACCTTTCGAAGTAAGTGGTCGTAACACTATTTATAAATGAGGAAAAAAGACCTAGAGAGCCTAGGTGGACACAATTATCAGTCAGGAATCCAGCTGGGACCTTTCCGACTCTGAAGCCTGAACTCCTGAAAGCTGCTGTGACAGCTTATGCTAATTTTTTAGAATTAAGGAAGCAGACAGGAGAAGAGAGTTTGAGAAAGAATGTGATTCCCCTGGAACCTGGTCTGTGAGTTGCTTTCATTCGCGTGGTGAGACAGTGGCGGCATCTGAGCCTGTCCTCTGTGTGAGGGGGTCCGGTGTTGGGAGTGGCAGGAGTAAGAGTCTCTAGACACGGCTAGGAAGAGTAGAGTGTAGACTGACTCTAGAAACATAAAAAATATAGAAGGAGCCAAAGATCTTTCATAGCAACCCAGATAACTTGAGACCCTCTCTTGCTTTTGGTTTTTTTCCTCTTTTGCTTTTAAAAGGAAAAAATACTCTAGATTTTCTTTCTAAAATCTTTTTATCCCCCCCCTAGATTGAAACAATTGGAAAAAAGGTGTCTTCAAAGAGAATTCCGTATGCTCCTTCTGGGGAAATTCCAAAGTTCAGTCTTCAGGATCCACCGAACAAGAAACCCAGAGTATAAACATTGCCATTTTTATTTGTAATTTTTTTTGGTACTTTAGCATAACACATATCTATCTGATATTAAATGGTAAATGAACAAAGTGTTTTTAAGGAAATAAGCTATTTTTTTAATAATCAAATTTATATCAGCTGTATGGGAATTAGCATATCTGGTATAATGAATCTAGAATATTTTTTACATATTTTTATAATGTTGTTACCTCAGTGATTGGATGAGTGGTAAATAATCATGTTGGTTTTAATGGTGTCGATTTTTGTAAAATAAAAATTCAACCTGAAACACTTTTTACTTTATAAAACATCCATAGGCAGCACTTTTAATATCATGTTTTAAAGAAAAAGTCACTCTTCAGTTTTTCTGATCATTGGTTTATTTACATGTCCTTCAGTATGTATTTTAAACCATGAAAGTGCCGTCTTAAATACTGGGCTAAACCTGCTAACCTTTCAAAAAGCGTCCTGGAGACTTAGAGGTTTCCGGGTTAATTGGGTAACGTGTTTGCCAAGCCATTTCCTGTCTCTGAACCTGGAAGGAGGATGCAGGGGACAGAACCGGGCCTTGTGTGCTTTTCTTTTCTTTTCTTTTCTTTTTTTTTAGATATGCTTAAAACAGTTCCCCTATGCTTCCATGTTACTAGTGACCCTACAGGTTTGGTTTGGGTAATGTTTCTTTGCTCCTTCTGTTTTAAGGAGCTGTGTTGTTATTTTTTTTAGCCCCTGAAGATCATCACTGCTCATTTCCAATCAATTCAAATAAGACTAAAAGACAATTTTATTTTTAACATGAAGAGAATATCAGTATTTGTCTAGTTTATTTTTCACATCTCATTTCTTCTCTCTGATCACTATTTTTTTAGTTCAAGAGCCAAAAATATTTGTTACCTTTATTTTGCATTTTTATTTCTGTAACTCATTGACGTTTCCCCTTTTTCTTTAAATAAGAAAACCAATATTAACTCATGTATGAACTTAAAGAATTAGATTTTACAAATTATGTATAGCATAACTCTAAAATAAGAATTTTTGTATGTTTCCATGTGCTTTTTTCTTATGTCTCTTATTGACTTATATTTGATTTTCTCTTGTACTTTATCATTATTGAAATATGTCAGATGTCCATCTGATGCTTGTGCTCTGCTGAGAATGTACAAATCAAGTAAACAGGTACAAGTGTCATCCTTTAGGAATTTTGCAGCTCAGTAAGAATGCAGAGACAAATATAAAGAGGAGGACAGACATCTGCACAGATATCAAATACATAATAAAATATTCTGTAGCAACAATTGCGTGGGTGTATTTTTTGTCATAGTGCAAGTAACAAATGAGTTATGACAGTCTGACATTAGACAGAAAAATATTACTCCTTTTTTGAAAAAAGGGCATTATATCATTCTTTCAAATGATGTAAGAAAGGGTGGGAATTTAACAAGTAGATCAGGTATTGGCAAACCAAAGCTCATGGGCCAAATCTTGCCAGCCACCTGTAAAGCTAAGAATGGTTTTCACATTTTTACATGATTACATTTTAAATGGTTACGCAAGTCCCCAGTTTTGCCCCTTGACCTGAAAAGCCTAAAATATTTGCTCTCTGACTCTTCAAGAAAACATTTGCGGATCAGAGTAAAAAAAAACAAAACATCAGAAAGAGAAAAACACCAGAGTGATTCAACATAAAATGATTCCTTACTCATAAGACCCTGAGGTGAGAATGAATTTATTAATTAGAATTTGCTTTACATTCCCGCTTGAAAATATTCTTGTATTCTGCTTAATAATTTTATATACCGTTAATGGGATTATAACCCAAAGATTTCTTAAGAAAGCAGATAGAATCAGGCACTGATTTTAGTTGCAGGATGCTTCGATGCCTAGGATTGATAAATAATTATGTGTATAGTTATTGTCTAAAAAGAAAGAAAAATGGGCAAAAGATATAGAACCATATATACTGGGCGCCTGGGTGGCTCAGTGGGTTAAAGCCGCTGCCTTCGGCTCAGGTCATGATCCCAGGGTCCTGGGATCGAGGCCCGCATCGGGCTCTCTGCTCGGCAGGGAGCCTGCTTCCTCCTCTCTCCTCTCTCTCTGCCTGCCTCTCTGCCTACTTGTAATCTCTCTCTCTGTGTCAAAAAAAAAAAAAAAAAAAAAAAAAAAAAAAAAAGAACCATATATACTGCTATTTGTAATGGGAGGAGGAAAAAAAAAACAGTAACTGGGCAAGTAACTTAACACAGCAGTTTGAGTTCTTCATGTGAAAAGTTGCAAAAAGGTGGTTAGGTTTTTTCTCCCTAATGAGAAAATTAAAGAATGTGTGTGTGTGTGTGTGTGTGTGTGTTTTAAATGACATAAGGTTTCTATTTTTATTAGCTGGCATGTTTTTGATTGGGGCAATGAATACTGGTGAGATTATTAACTAGGATTTACAATAGAAAATAATACAGGGAGGGGTGCTTGGGTGGCTCAGTGGATTATGCCTCTGCCTTTGGCTCAGGTTATGATTTCAGGGTCCTGGGATTGAGCCTCAGGTCGAGCTTCCTGCTCAGCAGGAAGCCTGCTTCTCCCTCTCCCTCTGTCTGCCTCTCTGCCTACTTGTGATCTCTCTCTCTCTCAAATGAATAAATAAAATCTTTTTAAAAAAGTAATAATAATACAAGGACAGCCTCTGGTGGCTCAGCCAGTTAAGCGTTGAACTGGGCTTTGGCTCATATCATGATCTTGGGGTTGTGAGATGGAGCCCTTTGTTGGGCTCCATGCCAGGTGTCGAGCCTGCTTGGGATTCCCTCTGCCCCTCTCCTCCTCCCTATAAAAAAGAAGGAAGGAAGGAAGGAAGGAAGGAAGGAAGGAAGGAAGGAAGGAAGGACGGACAAGGGAAGGAGGAAGAAAGGAAGAAAACTATATAGGGACATAGTACAAAACAAAACATTCAAATAGATAGAAAAGAATATATAGGACAGTGATATCTCTCTCACAATGTGTTCTCCAGAATGTGTCATTCCACTTAAGCTTTGAATCCTAACTGCACTATCGATTAGCATGTGACATCTTGGCTAAGTTAAGTGAAAGCCTTATTTTCCTCTCCTGTAAACTAGAGATAATTAACCTCTAATACAAAGAGTTGTTACAAAGATTATGTGAGATCAATGTTCATGCAAAGATCTTACTGCACAGTGGCGGGCAGGTGATGGACATGGCCGTTAGACACCATAACAAGCTGGTCCCACTGAACCAGAGCCACGCGTAGGCGCCGGAATCACTGAGTATTGTAATCAACACAGCTTACGAAGCAGGCTTGATGCTAAGCCCTTTAGATGCATCTTCTCATCTATTCTTCACATAAATCCTTTGAGATAAGTTCTATCCCCATTTTCAGATGAAGGCAGGAGGCTGGAGAGATTAAGTAATTTGCTCAAGGTCGCAGCAGTTTGAATAGGAGCTTTTTTGACGTTGAAAGCCTCCTTATTTTAGAGATATTATGCAAAGAGTGAGTACCTGTGGCCTTAGGCAGTCTAAAGGAATAACATCCCAAGGAAAGAATCAAAAGATAGTACAACACTGACAAGGATGGGAGTTCCTGCCCTTCAACTCTTGGAGACTCCCAAGTACCAGAAAGGGGTCTGAGGTTCGACAGGAGGCTGAGGACAGAAAGGGGAGACGATCAGACAGTGAAATTAAGGTCTAGCTGTCCGTAAATCCACTGTATTCACATTCAGGGAGCAGTATTTTAAACTATTTCAAATTAGCTCTCTGTACCCACTATAAGCAGATGTCGTGAGGTGCTAAAAAATGGAGGGCATAGGGGAAAGAGAACAATCTCGTAGAGAAGTTAAGACACATACAGAAATAATCGATTAAATATGAGAACTGCCATAAATGATGAAAACGAAATGCTACGTGGGCACAAAAGTAACGTTCACCCCAGCTGAGGAAGAGAGGAAGGCTTCCTGGAGGCAAGCTGACATTTGGGTTGGGTCTTAACAGACATGATTTGGAAGGAAGGGGTGGGTAGAAAGAACACATCAGGGGCAGAAGCACTGGAAGCAGAAAGACGGACACGGGAAAATTCAGTCTGGCTTTAGGCAAAGCAAGTTGCCTCTTCTCTGGAGTTGAAAGGAGAATGAAGAGGAAGAGCTGATCTGAAGCTTACACTAAGAACAGATTGTAGCTGAGTGTGGGCTTCATTTAGTCATTAAAATGGAGACACCAAGAGCTACACAACACTGTGAATGTACCTAGTGCCACTGCCCTGTACACTTTAGGATGCTTAAAGTGATCAAATAGAAACACTGAAAGTTCCCTTTTTAAAATGTAGTCACTCTCTTAAAAACAAACAAAAACTAGAGTGTGCAGCCCTAAACTAGATGGTACCATCTAATTTATTCATATTCCGGCACTGAGTTCAAGTTTCAGACCAAAACACAAGAAGAAATATATTAGTGCCAATCTTGCAAAGTAATATTTATAAATGACCTCGATTAAAAACATTACTTATTTATTTTAGAGAGAGAACACAAGCAAGGGGCAGAGAGAGAAGCGCAGACTTTCCACTGAGTGGGAAGCCCACCATGGGGCTCCATCTCACAACCCTGAGATCAGGACCTGAGCTGAAACCAAGAGTCGGGTGCTCACCAGACTGAGCCACCCAGGTGCCCCTCTACTTAACCTTTAAACTTCAGAGGATAGGTTGGATACAGTGACCACTTGCTTCCTTTTTCCCTTCCTTTTTTCTATATGCAGACAGATAAGAGAGTATGCATTATAGATCTGCATTTTACAATCTACCACTACTAAGATGGGAGATTAATTTTAGGTGAATATGCATTTTTCTTAATTTTAATTGTTAGGAATTTATTTTAAAGGTGTTAGAATAAACATCATTTACAAATTATATTAATATATACATTTGGCTGCTCTAACAGAGACCCAAAATTATAGTGTCTTAGACAGAGCTGAAATACTTTTCTCTCTCCTAGAACAGTCCAGGCAGGTGCTCCAGTGCTAGTAGAGCACTTTCATGATCACAGGTCATAGGCTTCAGAGGTCTAGGCTTCCTCACCTGGTTGCTCTGCCGTCCTTGACACAAGTCTATCTCGGATCCAAGATGGCTGCTCCAGCTCCACAGTCCTGTTCTCTTTCCAGCCAGCAGGGAGGATGGGACAGAAGGGAAAGGCATGACCCATCCTTTGAGAACACACTTAGACACATTAGGACAGTAATATAAGTCATCTCTGTTCACATACTTTTGGTCGAAACTTAGCCACATATTCACAACTAGCTGCAACAGGGTCTGGGAAACTGAATCTTTATTTTATTTATTTGTTTATGTATTTATTTATAAAGATTTTATTTATTTATTTGAGAGAGAGAGAGCAGGGGGAGGGGCAGAGACACAGGGAGAAGCAGGCTCCCCACCCAGCAGGGAGCCTGATGTGGGACTTGATCCTGGGACCCTGGGATCACGACCTGAGCCGAAGGCAGATGCTTAACCGACTGAGCCACCCAGGTGGCCCAAGGGAAATTTAATTTTTAGCAGGATGACCAGCTATGTGCCAGTTAAAAATTCTATAATTGTAGGAGGGTTATAGAAATTGGGAACAATTAGCAGACTCTTACACATAAAATGAACATTTTCTTTGCTGTTATTGCTGATTTTCTATTATGGTGGGGGATATAAAGTTTCATTTTAAAGGGATTTAAGTTTAGAAATTCAGTCAATTGTAAAAAAGATTAATACTGTAGTTACCATTGATATAGGGCAAAAATTGTGGCAGTTATATATGAATAAGTAGAGCTTAGGAAACACGCTGGTAGTTTTAATTAGTAACACTAAACTTAGGAAACCACCAGGGATGATACTTTTTCTAACACTTAAAGACCATGTCTATGTAATGGCAAACATACAGCTGTGAAGTGAAAATTAGGTGTTAATAGTTCTCTAGCAATGACTTTCAAACTGTGACCTGAGCATCTCTATAGAGGTGTTTCAGGGATCCTGCAAGTAACTGATTTAAATATAAATACATACATACACATATAGATAATTACAGTATATACGTAAAACTACCTACAAAGCTATTATTTAAAAGACAGCAAGCAGAGCTCTCTCTCAGCCTGGTATACTGAGCACACACTTCTATCCTGTCCCTTCTTAGAACTCCATTAAAATTATAGCAAGAGGGGGGAAAGGCATAATCCAATAAAACAAAGAGAATAGGAAGGGGCCATCCGTGGTCAAGAGATTTTAAGAAATTTCTGGAAAGCATTGAGCAGATGGATGTATATTATTGACTAAGAAGAGCTCCTTCCTGGATTACTGGCAGAGGGGGAGGCCCTGCCCTATGGAACAGCAGACCCTCTACCCAAAAGGATGTGGGAGAGAGAGGGACACACACGAGGAGGCTTAACTGAGAGGGTCTTTAACTTCAGCAGCCGACCTTCTCACCCCGTCCTCCTCTAGAACCAGAATGGCAGATAGCCTGGCACATTTACCCCTATGTGGCTGTATCTCCTAACCCCTGGGAGATACCAAAACCAAAACCAAGAAACCAGATGGGGATGGGGACCAACAAACCAGGTGGGAATCAATCAAAGAAATTGATTAAACTGTTTGGGGAGAACTAGAGCCATGAGAATCATCCTGCACGAGAACTAAGCCTTCTTTCTGCGTACTGAGTCCAGCAGCACTTTGTTCTAAAGCAAAACCAACAAGTCAAAAGACTGTCTGGACTTCCAGTTACATGTGTTGAATTTAACACATACACTATTTTCATTCTCTCCTGAATGTGAGAATGAGCCCTTACTCAAGCTTACTTACCAACATGGCAGTAAAGGAAAAAGAAGATACAATGGCAGGAAAGGAATGAGAAAGCTAGAGACAAAGAGAGAGATTGAGAAAGGATGCATGCATGGATGAGAGATGTCAACAAGATCTGAGGTGGAAAGCAGAGGGAGCCTAAGTAACTTGGGAAGAGTGAACAGAAACGTCAATGCCCATGTAAGGGACCATTTCTTGGTGTGGGTAATTGGCTCCTTAGAAGAACTCAAGGATCGGAAACACCATTTACCACAGAGAATGGAGCCAAAGGGCTGAAAACAAAGGACTTCTGTGGAAGACCGTACATGTACCGGAAGTTAGTTGCACCCGGTCTCTCTCCTCCCTCTTTCCAACCCTTCACTCTCACAGGAAATGAGAGGTTTATTCTGAGAAGAACTAGAGTCAGAAAATTTCAGACTTAGGGAGGGTGTTAGTGAGATGCCAGCCTGGAAACAAGGGAACTAATTAAAAGCCTGCATGCTGAACAGAGACCCACACTCCCCTATCATCCTGCTTGCTTTTCCTCGCCCGCTTCTGAGAAAGTCAGGAGCCAGGTTTGTAACCCTCAAGGCTATTTAAAGAAATAATATTATCTTTTTCAATTTGAATGGCTTTAGAGAAATAATCCAAATATTTGGGAGTCCCTCACTAAGGAATCCAGCTCACCCCACCCCAAACACTACAGGGAGGCTCCCCCACCCCCCCTTCCTGTCAGCTTTAGGGCCAGTCGTCACTCACCCAGGATTACCAGACAGTTGAGGAAAGCCTTCAATACAAAAGGCAGAGATAAAACAAAGGAAACAGAGACAGTGTTCAATGTGGAGAAACACAACTTCAAAAGACTAATTATCCTCATAGAGAAAAATAGAAGAACTTGCAGCTAGGAAACCAGAACAGGATGCTATTTAAAAAAGAAGAAAAAAGGAATCATCAAACTCTTGAAAATGAAAATAGGGGCGCCTGGGTGGCTCAGTCAGTTAAGCGCCTGCCTTCTGCTCAGGTCGTGATCCCAGGGTCCTGGGGTGGAGTCCCGCACTGGGCTCCCTGCCAGCAGTGAGTCTGCTTCTCCATCTGCCCCTGTGAGCCCTCTCCCTCTGTGATTGTGTTTGCTCTCTCAAAAAAAAAAAAAAAAAAAAGGAAGGAAGGGGNACTTTAGCAAGGGAATCAATGTCAGAGGAAATTTTCATGGAAGCCCAACGCAAAATGGATTAAAGTGGTATTTTATTAGCACAAATGTATGTGAAGGCGTTGTGTGGCTGGATCCTCAGGGGGAAGAAGGACATAGTCTCACACCCCTCTCCTGCTACTTTTAGTAGCTCCTGCTACTTTTGCTCTGCTTACATTTTGAATCCTTTGGGATGTTATTCCCATTTTTCTGCAAATCCACTGGTGCTCATGTTTGTTAATGTAATAATATTGATAATACCTCTGAGTTAGATGCCTTCAGCTTAAAGTAGGAGAGACTCCTATTCAAACTGGTTTCATTTTTTTTAAAAGATTTTATTTATTTGTCAGAGAAAAATAGAGAGAGAGAGAGAATGAGAGAGCACAAGTAGGAGGAGTGGCAGAGGGAGAAGCAGTCTCCCCATCGAGCAAGGAGCTGGATGTGGGACTCGATCCCAGAACCTTGAGATAGTGACCTGAGCAGAAGCCATATGCTTAACTGACTGAGCCACCCAGGTGCCCCCAAACTGGTTTCATTAATGGAGATACTTATTATCTCACCAAACGGGAAGCGGTTTTCATAGTCGGCAGATTCAGTGGTTGGAAAAGGGGCTGGGACTCCTGTATTACTTGATATCTTAAAAACCATGTGCATCGATCACTTTCATTTTCTTAAAAATGCCATTTGCGCTTGCTACAGAAAGAAAAAGATCAGATATACTGAAATGAGCACGTACCAAATTTTAATTTATTGGAGACCACTGATGCATTAACTTTTCCTGCTCAATCAAGAATTTTTATATAGAACTTCTGTCATGTCTGTGCATTTAAATATGCTTATTAATGCATCACTGTTCAGGAAAGTCAAAGCTCTGCCCCGGCTTTTTAAGATTCAGTCCTGTCCATTATTGTACAGTTGCACAAGGGAGTGTATCTCTACACACCTTAAGCACAATCAAATGTACAGCAAGACCCAGGTATTCAGTCACACAATCTAGTCATGGCATAATGGCCAGTTACATAACAAGGAGTGAAGAAATAACAAATCCAAAAGCTACAATTTGTGATTCCACTTTGTTTTGTTGTTGCTTTTGTTTTTTCAAAGATTTTATTTATTTATTTGACAGAGAGAAATCACAAGTAGGCAGAAAGACAGGCAGAGAGAGGAGGAAGCAGGCTTCCTGCTGAGCAGAGCCCGATGCAGGACTCGATCCCAGGACTCTGAGATCATGACCTGAGCCAAAGGCAGAGGCTTTAACCCACTGAGCCACCCAGGCGCCACGCTTTTTTTTTTTTAAGATTTTATTTGAGAGAGAGAGACCATGAAGGAGAGATATCACAAACATGGGGGAGGGTAGAAAGAGAAGAAGACTCCCTGATGAGCAGGGAACCCAATTTGGGACTGGATCCCAGGACCCTGGGATTATGACGCAAGCTGAAGGCAGACACTTAACCGACTGAGCCACTCAGGCGCCCCAAGACATTATTATTCTGCTGAAATGTTTCATTACCATTCACCTAAATTGCGCAAAATTAGGAAATATCCAGATTATGTCAGAATTAGAATCTGAAAAGTAATGCATTTTTCCTGTGAAAAAATATTTTTTAAAGCTTTATTTAGGGATTTTACCTAAGGATTTTACTTTTAAGCAGTCTCTACATCAAGTATGGGGCTTGAACCCACAACCCTGAGATCAAGAGTCATATGCTCCACTGACTGAGCAGCCATGCATCTCTAAAATGACAGATTTTAAGAAGGGCAGTTGCCTGAGATGTTTCAAGTTGGGTTAATTTTACACAGCAAAATTCATTAGGATCTATAAAAAAAGTAAGGCTAAGAAAATATGGCTCTCCCTGTTAAATTAAAATGTAACTCATATTCGAAGTTATGCATTACTTTTATAAAAACTATTAGCTTACCTATTTAAAAATTCAAAATAGAATTGGCCATCTATATTACATACGTTACAATTTAGCCATCTAAAAACTTCCTTTGCAAGAACGTAGTAGCAAAACAGGATTTAAAGTCAAAAGATGAAGTTGAGTTCTAGTTCCTAGGAAAGAAAATCTTCCTTCAGGTCATTACCATCATATACAACCACCTCGCCAGATTGGGGTGAAAAGTAGAAGGAATCAATGGGATAGTACAGGTGGATGTAGCAAACTACTATAAAACGAGGGTTAACACCCTTTTTCTCAGGTTATATGTCCCCGTCTTTGATACCATCACGATCTTGGTTTCCCAGAGGTCCTAACAAAGTAACTAATGTGAAACTATTTTGCAGGTCTGAAGCAGTCATCCCAATGTAAAGAATCAATATGCAAGCTCTAAAGCCTTTCTAAATTAAATTAGTTCAGCGCTGCTGTGGTGTTCTGTAAAGCACATCTGCCAACTGTAAGGAAACAGCCTCGATCTGTGCTGTTTCATCATGGTGTGTCATTTTTCACAAGTGAAATGTGACGACGATGTATAGGGAACAGGCTTGGAAGCTTTTCTGGAAGTTTTTCGTGTATTTTTTAATTATACTGTTAACAGTAAAACTCTTAAAATTTTATGATTACATCATAACAAGCAACTATTTAATAGAACAAAGAAGATAGACTAAAAGACAAGTTAATTATTTAGTTAAATATGCATAGGTGTTGACATGTTTCTTTCTTTTTTTTTTTTTAAAGATTTAATTTATTTATTTGACAGAGACCCAGTGAGAGAGGGAACACAAGCAGGGGGAGTGGGCGAGGGAGAAGCAGGCTTCCCGTTGAGCCGGGAGCCCAACGCGGGGCTCAATCCCATGACCTGAGCAGAATGCAGACACTTAACGACTGAACCGCCCAGGCGCCCCTCCATGTTTTTCTTAAAACAAGGAGATTGAGGTATGTCACTGAAGTCAGGCACTCTGGTACCACTTCCACTACCAACTGGAATCAAATATTAACAATTCCTGTGATCTCGAAGGTCTTGTTATATTTGAGAGGACTTTTTTCTTTTAGCCACTAGATTTTTCAGGAAAAATTCACCTATTTATGAAAAATGAAAACACGTTAATATCAATTTAATGTAAATTTCAGAATTACACTTCAGTATTTCCCTTCTTTTTAATCAATTTTTTTTTAATGTTAAGGTCTATACCCAATGTGGGGCTTGAACTCACGACCCTGAGATCAAGAGGTGCACACTCTACTGACTGACAAGCCAGGCGCCCCATTAGCTTTATTTTTTTAAAGATTTTATTTATTTATGTGACAGAGAGCGACACAGCAAGAGAGGAAGCAGGAGGAGCGGCAGGAGGAGTGGCAGCAGGAGAGGGAGAAGCAGGCTTCCCGCCGAGCAGGGAGCCCCATGTAGGGCTCGATCCCAGGACCCTGGGACCACGACCCAAGCCGAAGGCAGATGCCCGATGACTGAGTCACCCAGGCGCCCCGCTTTTTTTTTTTTAAGTAAACTCTACCCCCAATGCTTACAAAAAATTTTTTCATCACTACGGTCTCTGTTATTCTTTCTAGCAACTCGATATTGTAAAGGTGACCCTATTGCGTCTACGGGTCTGCTTTTGAACATTTATTCCACTTTATGTGCACTATCTATTCCTCATCACTGACAAAGCATTGCTGTTGGCACAATTCATTTCAGAGAGCAATTCTGCTACATTATTAGCCTGGATCTGATGTTTATAAAACAGAGCTCACTGCAGTTGAGCAGACTCATCTAATGGAATCCTGTTAGCTTATTCCCCTCTGGGGAGGCAAGAGCTCTTCATTTATAATGGGCTTGCTCCCCACCCCCTCGGTTGTGCCTGTGCATTAAGACAGCTGCTCAGAGGGGGCACATTCCCTTCTCAGGTCATTAGGGCTCCATTTAGTCGCTCACTGTTCCAGCACGGCTCCCTGCTTACTGGCAGAGCCCAGCACCGTGGGCTGGTTTGACGAGGAGTCTGATGAACTTCGCTTTGTCATCTTAATATCCAAGTATAACTGCAATGACCGTATCTGTACACAATCACCAAGAATCCCAAGGTTCACAACCCAGCCAAGTAATGGAGAATTAGCCACACCCCTCCAGACTTTTATCTAAATCTGGCATGAATAGAACCAACATTATCAGACCCTAGCCCATCAGCTGAGTCTAATGCTCTACACAGTAGAATTCGATCTTTTACTAGTAACTTTAAAAAGTTTATAATTCACTTTCTTATAAATATTAAAAATTAAAAAAAATAAAATAAAAACTCCTTTCAAATGACTTGACTTTACTCTAACCACTCTGGAAGCTGAGGTTAGTTCTATCCTTTACAAAGGTTTTCAGCTTGCTGGCGGAATTCTTGCTTGAAGAAGAATAAATCACTTTACTGGCTTCCAAAGTCCCACATCCTGTGAGTCAGTGCTGAATCAAAGTCTTGGGTTTTATAACTAGGATAAGCTGCAATTAGTTCATTGGAATGTCTTGAATTTCTTTACAGGAACACACTGAATACCACTAATACATGAACATTAGTTTTTACCAACAGAATGTGTGCCTAATTTAAATATATCTATGATTTAAACCCAATACGTAACAGAATCATCTAAAAGATCATTTATAGTAATCATGGAGTAATCCAAAAAATAACTGTTTATTCTTCAAGAAATTATAATTGTGAAGTCCACATGACAGGGAAAACATTACAAACATTTTTTGGATTAAATTTGGGCTTCAGATATGTTCTTATAGACTTTTTGATGGCCATTATCACATGACTTTTTATCCCTTGGAAAAGGCTTTTCTTTTCATAAATCAGCTCAAGCTAGTGATCAAAATAAGAGCTGAAGTTACAAAGTGAAGAATTGCCGTGTAGCTAGTAAAAACAGTAAAAATTTCTATATGGAAAATAAACTTACAATTTTTTTCCTGTTGCCTCTGGGAGAAAACCATAAAGATATTAATGGACACCCAGCAATGCAGTCAAACAGATAATTTTCAGGATTAAAACTGATCTGAAATTAGGAGTTTATTTAGAGATGCAGCTGGCATGACTGTCAAATGAATATACATTTTTTTCCAGAAAACCGTGTTATACACTTAACTGGTATTTGTCGTTTCTGAATAATCTACTATTGAAATCCACACAAAGAATAAGTTGATTACTCCTGCTTTCGTCACAGTAGCTGAGCTAGAAAGGGGGAGGGGATTCTTTATTTAAGGAAAAAAACAGGTTTAAGAGAAATTTTTCCTTAACATGTCCTCTATGGAGCAAAGTTCTTAAGGATGTTCCAAAAAAACCTTATTTTTCCTTCAAAAGGCAATGACAGCTATTCTAATTTTACTGTGGAAAGTTATAGTCTAAATAAAACCATCCCCTGAAGTCTAACTTACCTGCTTTATATGAAGAACGCACCAGAGGGCCACTAGCAGTATAATGAAATCCAAGTTCATTTCCTACTTTCTCCCAGTATTTGAACTTTTCAGGAGTAATGTATTCTTCAACCTGCATTTAGAGAATTCATTCAGATAGATTTTAGAATTTCCCTAAATCATTATGATTCTGTAGAACATCTATGCTCATGCATTCAGGATGGTTTTCAGAGGCTTCCCTCCTGTCCTTCCTCACAGACAACCTGGCTACTGGTTACCGCGCTCCTCTATCAGCACTTGATTACGGAGAATTAGAGAGGAGGGAAAACATCAATTTTGTAGTACCCTAGCTATTCTGAAAGATGAAAATGATGAGATCATCTGCAGAGATTATATATCTCTATTCCTCCTTCATTGACCAGCAGGTATAATCAAGAATTAATCACACCCATCAGGTTCTTGAGGACCAGATTTCCTTGTCTTGTCTCATCTCATGTGCTCACTCCTGTGTCTGTCACACGGTCACTACTTGACAAAAGTTTCTTGAATGAATGAATGTTCAATACAGAAATAAGAAGACTGACTTTTCTTTTTTACTTTACCTCTGGCTCTCACGTAACTCTAAAACAAATCACGAGATGACTGAGTGTGAATGAATGCAATTTCCCAACTAGTTAATTCTTTTTCTGTACATTCACTTAAGTTACACAATTTTCAGGGCAGCAAAAATGTGCCAGTATTATCTGTTGGCTTTATGCAGACAAACGGAAACTGGGACTTGGAAATATACATGGAACATTACACAGGAAAGTCCGCACTTCTTAGTTGTACCTATGGATGATGAAGATTTAATTCACATTTAATTCAAATTACCAGCGAACTCTCGGTAATTCAAGATAGCAGTACCTTCAGGTGGCGCTTTGTTGGCTGCATATATTGTCCTAAGGTCAAACAGTCCACATCGGCTTCACGAAGTGCTACAGAGAAAAGGCACAGGTTACATTAGCAGATTTTTTTAAAAGATTTTTTAATTTAAAAAAATATTTTATTTTTAAAATCTCTATACCCAAAAGGGGGCATGAACTTAACAATCCTGAGATCAAGAGTTACATGCTCCATAGACTGGGCCGCTCAAGCGCACCAAGATTTTTTTATTTTTAAGTAATCTCTACACCCAAACTGGGACTCAAACTCCGAACCCTGAGATTAAGAGTCAAATGCTCCACAGACTGAGGAAGCCAGGCGCTCCATTAGCAGATATTTTTATGATGCTGAAATTGAGGATTTAAACATAATTTCCCTGAGCATAATTTTACTTCAGAACAGTGTGAACTGTACGCTGGCCCAAACCCCTGATTTTGGGGTATATGACTGTATCTATCCATTCAAAAGTGGCAGGGAATATGAAAAGGCCTGACAGAAAGAAGGACAAAGAACTCTAATACTATGGAATAAATGCTCAAATGTGGGTGAAGGGTGTTTTGAGCAGGAGTCTGTTAGGCAGAAAGGGTGAACGGAAGAGTATATGAAAGGCCTGAAATCACTCATATTACAGATCAGACATTCTGTACGCAGTTTTACTAACTGTGCCAGATATTCTCTGGAGGATGTGATTTGACCTCTCACACATTGGAATCTTTCTAGTAAAACTGCAGTTTTATTCTAGTAAAGAGGAACTTTTTATTACTATTGGCACCTGTTATTCCTAGAACCAATAAATAACTGCAAGTAGGCAAAGGATCCTCATGTAAATAACAGCTTTTTTTTGTTTTTGTTTTTTACATTTTATAAAGCCCAAGAATCACAAAGCATATGGGCTTATGAGACTAAGATTCAGCAAAGTCCAAAGCACATCACGTTATGTGACAATATTCCCAGTAAGCCCTTCCTCAAAGGTCTGGCTTCATCTTATTCATCTTGTCACTACTTGTTAAAGTTCCTGGTAGCTGGCTGGTTCTTACAACTATGCAATGACGTAAGAAACGTGGCTAAAAATCTTATTTTCACTTGATAGAAGGGCACAGAATAAGATGGGATACAAATTTCATATCCTGACCTTTCTGCATATCATTCCATAATGTTCTAAGAAAACATACTTCTGGGTGCCTGGGTGACTCAGTCGGTTAAGCATCTGACTTCGGCTCAGATCATGATCTCGGGGTCCTGGGATCAAGCCCTGCATGGGGCTCTCTGCTCAGTGGGGATTCTGCTTCTCCCTTTCACTCTCTCTCTGTGCTCTCCCTCTCTCTCTCAAATAAATAAAATCTTAAAAATGAAAAGATGCTTCCTTTCCTTTTAATGCTGCTGTTATAATCATATCCCGCACTTTGTTCTTACTGGCACTTTCACTGAGACTATGGAGGAAGCATAACATGGCCTTCAAAAATGGGGTTTCTGCTATTACTCGAATTAAATGAAGAAGACTTTTCTTTTTTCAATTTCTTTACCTTTCAGTGTTGCATATACTTGCTCATCATTTTCGCCTAAACCCAACATTATAGATGTTTTAGAAATCACATCAGGCTGAACCTCCTTGGCGTGTTTCAGTACGCGCAGAGACTGGTTGAAATTGGCCCGGGGATCACGAACTTTCCTTGAAAACAGCAGAGCTGCTGTCAGCAAGAATAACCACAAGCTCAACTAAGTACATAGTCATGCAAGCCATCTAAAAGATCGGGAAAGGGCATTCTGGACATTATATTACACCGTGTGGTTCAATACGAGCATTTGTGAACAAATACCTAGCTTTCGCTTTTGTAAAGAAAATCAGGCTTCACTGGGCTGCCTAGTTCTGTCTACTTTTAAGGCCTTTCAAGCCTGGGGCAGAAAAAACTAGAACAGAAGTAATTCAGTTTATGAATTACTCATTGAGAAACCCAAATTCAAAGCTGAGAATGAGTGATTGTAAGGGATAGTCAAGAAAGAGGAGAAAAAGAGTGGAAGTAAGAAAATCTTAATACTGAACAAAGGAAAAACTGTTTAACATGAACCCACATTTCAGTAGTCTGAAACTTTTATGTTCAGTTCTTTTCTAAAGACCAAGCTGCCCTCTGCTGGTGAGTATACGACACTGGCATCTCATAGGTAAAAACGCATGATTCTGGAATTTTCACTGGAAAGGATAATGTTTCTTAAGTGAAACCAGGGAAATTGGCACCCACTGGTGGTAGTATCGTGAGAAATGACAGGGCTCATACAGGCTGTGTGTTAGACTTCAAAAGCCGCCAAACCACCACATTTTAAATGTTGAGAAGGCCAAAAGGACAGAGTTGCAGATTAGTTGATGTAAATCCAGTATTCATTTGAATCCTCATGCACCTTTATTTTGTGTAATTGACTTGCTGTTATTTTTAATCAGAGACCAGTCCACAGGAAGAAAAGAAACCAATTTGTGAATTTAAAAATAACCACAAAACCGACAATACCGAACACAATTACTCTAGAAAGTATTTCTCCATTGACTTTGTTATGCTCCCTAATGTTTATGATTTAGTAGAAATGTTGGTTATTGTTTCCCATACTTTTTTCAAGTTCTATAATACAGATAATGTGTAGCAGCTACTAAGATCACTGCCAAATATACTTTACTAAAATTAAATAAACATTAATCTTATCTGAAGGTTGAATTAATTTTCATCTTTTGGAAATATGGTCATTAATGTGGCATAACAATCTGTAAATCTTCCTATTAACATTATTAGAAAAAATATACCGACTTTTTAAAAGAGATTGAAAATACACCTGAATGATAACAATGTTCCTTTTGTATCACTTATTGCATATTTTAGTGCCAAATGTATTTTTAAAAATCTTTTCTTTTTAGAATTACAGAGTAGTTGCTCTTGCATGATTTTTTTTATTTTTGAAAACTGTCCTTTGAAAAAAATAACTCATTAGCACTTGCAATATGATACCATTAAAAAAAAAAAAGATGCTCACGATGTGTGTCTGCACCAAAACATACACACGTGCGTATAAATACATACACTTAGGTTATAATAATTGATCTTATTGGGTGGAAATACTATGGGTGATGTTTATGCTCCTTTTGTTGGCTATATTTTCTGACTTTCCTATAATACATACATATATATTACTTTCGTTAAGAAAAAAAAGAGCTCAGGGCGCCTAGGTGGCTCAGTGGGTTAAAGCCGCTGCCTTCGGCTCAGGTCATGATCCCATGGTCCTGGGATCGAGGCCCACATCGGGCTCTCTGCTCAGCAGGGAGCCTGCTTCCTCCTCTCTCCTCTCTCTCTGCCTGCCTCTCTGCCTACTTGTAATCTCTCTCTCTGTGTCAAATGAATAAATAAAATCTTAAAAAAAAAAAAAGAGCTCATTTTGTAAAAGTCAAATAGAAAGTCTTCCCCTGAAAAAAGTAAGAAAATAGAGCAGATTCTGGCCCTCCAAACTTGCCAATGGTGCTCTGTACACGAAATCACCTCTGTAATTCTGGAACTGTTTCTACATTATGTGCAAACACATCCAATCCTGACAGAGTAACTTTTTCTATTGCTTTTAGATCTCCTCGGAAATCAGGGGTGAGACATTCCACAAGAATTTTTGGATTCCTATGGGGAAAAAAAATAAAAGTATCAAATTGAGGCAAAGAACTGACATAGCTAGCTATTAACACGTAACTATGCCATAGCTATGACACAGAAAAGTACTCATTCAGTATCAGTTTCAACACAGTAATCTTTAGAATCCTGCCAAGGAAAGCATGACCATATAAATGTTCATATATAAACCACTACATGAAAAAAAAAACAAAACCCTGAACATTAAATATTATGTACATAGTGGTTAAAACAGATCTGCTTGCAAATAATGATCAGAATAAATTTTGAAATTAATATACTTCATTGAGCAGGTATTAAGAAAATAAAGTTGCTCAAAAGAATTAAAATATAGACACTAAAACATGAAATATAAAATATCTTTTTATTCTTTAGAATGTAAACTGGGACATTTCTTATGTGAATGCAAACAGTATTTAATTGCTTTAATTCTGGCTTCTTTAAAAATTCATCATATAGTGTCATCCTCCTTTCCTCAGGCAAATATTTCACAAGTGCTGTGGGTTTTAAAAACGATTTTCTGGGGCGCCTGGGTGGCTCAGTGGGTTAAAGCCGCTGCCTTCGGCTCAGGTCATGATCCCAGGGTCCTGGGATCGAGGCCCACATCAGGCTCTCTGCTCAGTGGGGAGCCTGCTTCCTCCTCTCTCCTCTCTCTCTGCCTGCCTCTCTGCCTACTTGTAATCTCTCTCTGTGTGTCAAATGAATAAATAAAATCTTTAAAAAAATAAAATAAAATAAAAAATAAAAACGATTTTCTGAGTTGCTGAGTCATGAGCTTTGCTTAAATGAAATACAAGTTAAACATTAATCTTCTTATTTATATTCTGGCTATATCTATGCATTCAAGCATTAAAATGTGAACTAGGTCATAGTGCTCTTCCCTTTGACAGCAGTAGAAATGACTAGCACAGCTGATAAATTTTTCACAAACCCAATGGCAGAGTTTCTGGAGCTGTTTCCTGAGAGAACAGATGTAGAAAGGACCACATACGTACCCTCTCATAGATAAAAGAGACGTTTAAGGGACATAGCTTATAACTCACTGTTTTTTTAATTGTAAAGCTGAGACTCATCGGTAGTTTGTGGTATCAGTTTAGTGGGTTGCAAACAGAACTTTTTAAAGTAAACTATTAAAAAAAATAGAAAACACTGGGGGAATCATTAAAAAACATTTACCAAGTGCTAGGTGCTCAACTAGCACTAAGCTGTAGGAAGCAAGCATAACTCCTTTTTTAATGCCTTTTAAATAGATGGGATTAAATATTAATAAAATGTGGATCATAGGTAAATTTCCCAGGGCATATGAATATGGATAAAATCTATATCAAGCATTGCATACTTTAACAACATGGGAGTTTACCTCATTCTATATACTTCTAGATAATGATTTATTCACTATTAGTGCCGGAAAGTCTGCAGTTTTATACATCTTTTAAAAATGACTCAAAGTTTAAACTGACACTCAAATATGAACGACGGGTTCTATGCCCTAAAGGTCTGTGAGTCTGTGCTGCTGAATCCCTAAAATTTTATGCAAATACGCATCACCATATTTGGATAGACTTTTTCTGGAGAAAAGATCACGTAATTTCCAGGAGGTTATCAGAAAGGTTTATAATTCCCTAAAAGGTTAATAACCTCCACTTTAAGGTAGGCACCTTAAAAAAACTGAATTCAGATGCGCTAAAGAAAAGTCCTCAAATTACACAAGCAAATGCAAAAACAAGTACCTTTCCTTTAAGTATGCTACAGTCTTTGCAAAATGCTCAGCTCCTCCATCAGGCAAATCTAGAAACAAAAGAGTCCACTGCTCAGGATGACGTCACAAGTTATTAAGGGCCAATTTCTGGAAGAGGCAATGATGACGCACTAACCATCTCGATCCACAGATGTCAAGACAACGTAATCCAGACCCCACTCTGCAATTGCCTTTGCAGTGTTGTAGGGCTCACTGGCATCCAGCGGAGGTGGATTTCTTGCAGTTTTAACAGAACAAAATCTGCAACCTCGTGTACATGTGTCACCCATCAACTAGAACAGAGATGTTATAATTTAAATCACGCAGATGGATAACCCAAAAGAACATATGCTGAGAGAATAAAGCGAGTTACAAAAAAATGAATACATTTTGGTTCTGCTTATACGAAATTTCAAACATTCAAAGGTAAACGAAACACAGTTAAGGAATACAAATATATATAATAAAACTGGAAAGAAAAGGAAATGAGAAGCTCAGAATTAAAAACTGTTAAAGGAGGTGCGCCTGGGTGGCTCAGCCGGGTAAGCATCCTACTCTTGATCTCAGCTCAGGTACTGATCTCAGGGTCAAGAGTTCAAGCCCCATGCTGGGCTCCATGCTGGGTGTGGAGCCTACTTAAAAAAAAAAAAAAAATTGTTAAAGGGGAAAAAAAAGGTGATGGAATCAGGAAAGGTCGTACAGGGGGTTTCAAAGATGTTAATGTTCCACTCTCAAATGGGAGGTATCAGGCTGTCTATTAAACTGTCAATCTTTAAGATCTCATATAGTTTATAAAGATTCTTTTGTACCTATTTAATATTAAAAAAATGATTTCAAAGGAAATACAATATTCAATTAATATATCAACATGTAGGTCTCTGTGGCAGTTAAACAGAAGGCACAGCTCCTTCTTGTTAAATAGATAGAACAGAAAACACATATAATCTGCTTCCTCTGGGTTATTCTTCAGGACATTGCTTCTGCTGCTACAGGTCACTACCATATTCTGCCCCCGACCCAGCATAGCCATTGCAGATGTCCTGGGGCCACTGGAGTTTCAAAGCTGAGAAGTGATGGGCTGAGATTTGGAGGAGAAAGCTCCTTTTTATGTTTAACCCTTCCCGCTGGGGGGGTGGGAGGTGGGACTCACAGCTATGGTCCCAAGATCCCATAGGGGTTTATTGAAACAATGAACTCTTCCCAGAAACCAGTCATGAGTCAGTGAGGAAGGGCCAGGCAAGGGATGAAACCAGGGATTTCCATCATGGAGTGTTCAAAATCACTCCTTCCTTCAAGAACTCGGGTTCTGTAACTTGGATAAGCTCCACAGTCAGCTCTATTTCATAAGAATCCTTGGTTCCTCAGGTAAATAGCCTTCTGCTGCTCCTGTACAACTCAGACATTCCCAGACAAGTATGACCTTTCAGTTGCACCCAATTTAGATTTAAATCCAGTATCTCAATCTCCAAACGCCTCTGGATAAATATGGTAGAGTGCACAGTTAGTACCAAGTCTGACTCTACCATATTAAGATTATATATCTCACTCTTTGTCATTTAACTCACAGGGCCCTCCTACTGGGGGAAGAGCTTATGTCTCTACCTCCATTGCTGTTCAGGTTGGCCATGTGATTTACTTTGGCCAACAGGATGATAGCAGGCATGACCAAGCAGAGGCCTCAAATGTGCCTGGATGGTTGGCTTGCCCTCTGGTGCTCTTTCCACTCTTCATGATGAAGAATTCAGAGACCTGCTGGTCTAAGGAGAATAAAGCTCTGTGGAGCAGACCTGAACCCTGAGACCTCAACCTACTTCCTGCAGTCCAGTTTTAGCCCAGTCAAGATCAGCTGTACCCCACACAACTGAGTCTGAGGGTCATGAGAGAGAAAAATAAATGCTTATTATTGTTTAGGAGGGAAAAAGTTAAGCAATCATGAATAACATTTCCAAAAATTAATAGAGGAAATATGTCAAGACAGCACGTGATTAACGTCACATACATGGAAAACTCAATAACAGATTTATTCAGAGAAGGAGGAGAGCACATCAGCCCAGATTATTCTGTCAGGTTTTTTTTCCCTCATATTTCTCATAAATTCATGTGTAATAAAAAATCTGGTCAGAGATTCAGAACGCACATTTTTAGGAGAAAGATGAAAAACATTCCTTTAAGTTTCTAGACTAAAACTTTACAGTCTGAGGTTGTTCTTACCATGATTGTGGCTGTGGCGGTGGCATATTCTCCACCTCCCCAACACTCTCCAATGTTGGGACATCGAGCTTCCTCACATACCTGTGAGCAAAAAGGAATGGAATACAATCAAGTTGGAAATATTAACCAACTAAGCAAATTAGTGATCAGGCATTTTAAACTGTCCATTCTTTACAATGTATTTATGAAGAAATTCGCTATTCAAAAATGCTGTGAAACTGCCAAACTATGTTTGGCAAATCCTCTATCTTATATATATTATATATAGGATTTGCCAAACACAGTTTGGCATAGGATTTGCCTATATAATATATATTTAATATAATATATATAATAATATATTATATAGGCAAATCCTATATTAGGATCCCGTATTTAAATTAAAAACAATATGAATGTATATATTTTATATGTGCAAAGAAGGTCTGATGGAAATATGCTAAAAAATGAAAGTGGGGCAGTTAACATTTGGGATTGTATACATGATCCTTCACATTTAACATTATATTCTTTCCAATAAGTGTGTACTTAATTTGTAATATAAAACATACAAAAAACTCCCTCATTTCTTAAGTTGTGGCCAGAAAAATCTTTTTTTTGTCCTATTAAGTGTGGAATTAAGAAATACGATTACTTTTTGTTTCTTTTGCAAGGAAAATGATTTAAAAAATTTCTTTTAAAGATTTTATTTATTTGTCAGAGAGAGAAGGGGGGAGAGAGTGAGCGCACACACAAGCAGGGGGAGCAGCGGGCCGAGGGACAAGCAGGCTCCCTGCTGAGCAAGGAGCCTGATGCCAATGCTGGACTCAATCCCAGGACTCTGGGATAATGACCTGAGCTGAAGGCAGACACTTAACTGACTGAGCCACCCAGGCGTCCCTAAAAGTTTTTTTAAAAATTTTATTTTTAAGTAATCTCTACACCCAACATGGGGTCTGAATGCATAACCTCAAGATCAAGAGCTGCATGCTCTACCGACTGAGCCAGCCAGGTTTCCCGGGGAAAATTTTAAACTTTTTAAAGATTTTATTTATTTATTTGACAGAAAGAGAGAGAGAGATTACAAAGTAGGCAGAGACTCAGGCAGAGAGAGGAGGAAGCAGGCTCCCTGCCGAGCAGGGAGCCCAATGTGGGGCTCAATCCCAGGACCCTGAGATCATGACCTGAGCCGAAGGCAGATGCTTTAACCCACTGAGCCACCCAGGGGCCTTGGGGGAAAATGATTTTTAAATATATTTCCATTCCTGATAATAATGCATCCTTAAATATCTTTATTCACTTTCCTTGGTGTTTTGATATGTGTTTTATTAAAGTTTAAGTTACACATATGCAAAAACACTATGACTTTCAGTAGAGAGGGACATTTAATACTTTGAAACTTACTGTATGGAGATTCAAATTCCGCAATGTATTTTTCAGTTTATTGTAATTTTTCCCCATGGGAATCTCTGTCTTTAGCCACGGAGGTAGTCTTAACCTGAGGAAAGCCAAACATAACTACTCATTAACAAATTATGTTCCCCCCAAATCACACAGCTTTGAAGTTACTTTGCTCTATAACAATTCTTAGTGCAGGGTTGTTTTTTTTTTCCCTGTAATCCTGGGTTAACTCTTACAATTTCTGCCAGAAGAGTAAGAACAGAGAATCACATTTGGGCTTGTTCAAACCACTTCAGAAAACACTCATAATTGTGTCTAACAGAGTGCTATGCTCATTTCTGTCTTTTGTAAAGTCACGGAGTAACACTATCCTAATGAAAGAATGAGGAAGTTTCTGAACATCTCATTCCCCATTGAATAACATTGACGAAAAGTTCTTTATTTGTTCAGAGAAAGGAGAGATCCCCCAAGTGTACTTTCTGCTCTACATTCCAGATTTATGGTGGTTATTAAATGCAAAAAAAAAATCTAAGATTTGGAGAGAAGACTACGTATCTCCTCAGGTTCCCCTTGACTAGAAGTTGTTGGGTAAGGTCTCTCCCAAAACAATTTGCCCTCTGTGTGAAATTTCCTCACCATTCTTTTGAATTAAGGCAAGGCATCCATAGGACATATGTATATTGATTAGGAAAAGCAACGAGTTAGATCATCAATATGCAGTAACAATGAAAATTTTATCAAGATCAAATTGACTAGTAGCATGGTGATAATATTTGCTCTATGCAGAAATTTTATGCTGAATGCACAATGGAAGATGGTGGTATAGGATGGCTAAGTCCTAGGGAGACTGAAGAACAACTGTCAAAGGGCACAGAGAAGAGGATTCCAACAATTTCAGCTATTTACTTGTTCTATGTCTGCATCACTTCTAATGATTTTTAGCTAAATATGCCAAGTCTGATTTAAATTATAATCTAGGGCTTGGTTATATCTGAAAATAATGCACAATGAAGGAATTGATCTCAAAATTTCAGTTACCTTTCTCCCTTCTGGCGTTTTAAGTTTCCTTTATATTCATCCCACTTGCTCTTGTCCACAAGATCACCAGATACAAAATCTTGAAGGTCTGGTCCATTTTGTAAGAATTCCTTTTTTTTATCTGGCAAAGAACTTACTGCTCTGACTGGACTGCATAAATATCTTCCAAATATCTAAAGAGTTCATTAGACATGGTTTTAGTGAGATTTGAAATAACTTAGTTTGAACCTATTTTAATACCTAAAAGAGAGGGTAAAACCAGAGAAATGATACAGAAATGATGTCAAACAATTTACAAGCTTTGTGTAAGAGCTCAGAATCTAGGATTAAAGTCTCAAGAACAAACGAAATCAAAAAAGAGAATAGGAGCTAGCAGTTTACTGCCAGAGATACAATAGACTCGGAAACCTTTGGACCTGGCTAACATGTCACACTTTCATATAGCCCACTTAACTACTAAAAGTCTGTCTTTCATAAAGTCTAAACTGCAAGAACTGGAGATGTCACAGCTCTGAATTTTCCACTCCTGAGTCGAGTCAAGGATGTTTAAAAGGAAATTTGCAGTAAGTCTCTCTTATTCGGGCTTTGGACAGGCATAGGTGTTAAAATATAGAGGTAACGTTAGCTCAGTTGGTTTCAGAGAACTGAAAGGAGGGAAATCAAACCTAATGTTTTAATTTTCTAGATTACATTCTATGTTTGAACACGGTAGTCACTCAATATACATTTGTTGACCATAAGAAAACACGGCCTTCTAGATCTGAACACAAACGTGTACAAGATAGCCAAAACACTAAAATTCACGAGTCATCACACGCAACGCAAGAGAACCTTCAACAATTAAAAAAGAGTGCCTGTTGGGGTGCTGTGGTATTGCTACTGCATTTGATCACTCTGCCGCTAAAGGTAGAGCACAGGTTTTTGTTCTCACCGCCCAGACTGGTGTCTAGTACAAAGGGCCCAACACAAAGTAAGCATTTGGCGTGCTCAATGCAGTGCTCCTATAATGCTCTAACTAATAACACAGGGTTCAGATCACTCTGATAAACGGGGGGGGGGGACCCTCATCGCCTGCCAGAGATCTATGAACCAATACCAGAGATTCTACCCGATCGTATGTCGGGAGAATTAAATGAGATACTACATGAGAAATGTTAGAACGGCGCCTACCTAAAAGTAAACGCTCAGTTAAGTGCCGGCCTTACTGGGCGCTCTGAAGAGAGGGGAGCCCCCCGCCCCGGGCCCGCACCCTGCCCGCCCCGCCGCTCACCCGGGGCCCCACGGTGCAGGTGGCGCCCCCGCAGCGTAGAGCCATCCCTCTCTCTCTCTTTTTTTTTTTTCTAGGAGGGTCGAGGGATCACTAATTCCCGGGAAACACAGACCAACACACCGTCGCTCGGTTTATGATAGGACCCTGAGCCACCACTGACCCGGCGGGACTTGAGCTGCTCCGCGATTGGCTGCTACAGCCTGGTAGCGTCGCGCGCTCATGACGTCATACGCAGGGCCCTTCCGGGCTACAAGAACGTGATGACGAAAGACGCTCTCTCTTTGCCGCATCTACTGCGAGGTGAGGTTGTTTCTGAACTTCGTGAGTTTTGGGAATCTGAAGCCATCGGCTCGGGGAAAGCCCGGGGCGCGGGTCTGGCGCTCGGAACCTCTGTGTTGGTTGTTCCCCGGCGCAGCGAGCGCCATATGGATCTGGCGGCCTTGGGATTCGAGAACTGTTATCGGGCTTGTAGGCCTGCCCCCGCCCCTCAGCCTTGCCGGGCTGGCGCCGCCGTCATGGGGCTGCTAGGGGTGCGCCGAGTGGGACTTGGCCCGCCGTGCTCATAATACCTGCCTGGGAGCCTCCCTTTCCTGGCCAGGACTCCGCGGGGGCTGCTCTCCGGGTGGGTCCTTCAATGTCCGCCCCCGGGGTTCTGCTTGCGGGTCTCCGGGGGGAGTGGGGCTCCGTGCGGGGTGGTGTGGCCGCGAACAGGCCCCGCGCCGGCCTCGTAACCCCAGGTGTTTGTGTTTCAGAATGAAGACCATTCTCAGCAATCAGACTGTCGACATTCCAGAAAATGGTATGAGACCTGATGTGTGTGCTCTGCTTACGTCTTTACTGCCTGCTTTGTACCTTGTTCCGAGGCCTCACAAAGATGTTCTCTTTTAGTCGACATCACTCTGAAGGGACGCACAGTTATCGTGAAGGGCCCCAGAGGAACCCTGCGAAGGGACTTCAATCACATCAATGTAGAACTCAGTCTTCTTGGAAAGAAAAAGAAGAGGGTGAATACGGGTTGTGGGTTTTGTTTGTTGGTTTGTTTTGACGCATCCATTGCTTGTGTGGAAGGTAGTGATGTAGTAACACCGAATTTGCTCGGGAATTAATAGAATTGAGGTTAATTGTTTTAGTTTAAAACTGGATGTAGCTAGTGTTGGTGGGACTGCGTTAGTGAAGTTGGGAAAGCAAACTGAGTAGATTATAAAGCTCAGTGTTAGTACCGTCGTCATCATTAGCATCGAGATCTTAGTACTGTTACAAGTATTTTCCTCGTGGTGGTTTTGTAGGAATTTTAGGAACCAGGCAGGTCTTGTAAGCGTGGTGTTTTAGTTTTCTACAAGTGAAGTAGGATGCAACTTGAAACATCGGTATTTCTGGGTTGACATTCCCTTACGAAGTGTGTTTTGTGATGTAGTAAAAAAGATAATAATGGAGGGCTTTATATGTGATTGCTTTATTTAGGGCTAACACTGGAATCTAGAGTAATTCCTGAATAAGTGGATTTTTCTTTAAAGCCTCCTTATTACCGGAAAGAATCATACGAAGTTTTTGTTCTGTTACAGCTCCGAGTTGACAAATGGTGGGGAAATAGAAAAGAACTGGCTACGGTTCGCACCATCTGTAGTCATGTACAGAACATGATCAAGGGCGTTACACTGGTAAGGAGATGGTTCAGACTGCTTCGTTTTGGAAGGGGAAGTTTTTCAGCTGTAATGCACATATGCAACATTAATGTCTGCTGTGGAACGTAGATTATGCCTGTAATATATTGAGGTATTTGGGAAAAGGTGACCTTGGCAGTTTATAACAGGCATCTGTGGGTCTTTTGGATTAAGTGATAAATGTGATTAAAGACCAGGTGGTCTTAATAGTAGGCCGATGGTGGGTTTTTTTGCACAAAATACACATCTTCAGGATGTGTGATGGTGTTTTTGGTTTTGTTTGTTTTTATGTAGAAAATGTAGCACATAGGATAGGCTTTGATTTCTTGGCATGCCGCTTACCACCAGGGCCCCTTGAAGGGATAGAAAAGGCTGGATCTCCTTTCAGCTCTCCCTGTCTACTTCCCTAAAAGCATATTTGATGTCACTATTCTCTTTACAACTCTCTCTCCCCAGCCTTTAAGATAAAGTTCGTTTTGCTGTCTTTGCTGAAATGCTTTTGTTTGCATTAAAACTCACTGCTTTCAGGTGTGCCTCATAATTGCACCCTTCAACTCCATTATAAGCCTATTGGGTCATGTTTCCCCTATATACCCTTGCTACCAGGCTAAGTTCTTCGAGGGCAGAGGGCCTGTCTGAATTCTTGTCATCTGGTATGCTTTAGTAACGCAGTAAATGTTAGTCTAGTGCCAAGACGAAGGGCTTTGAGGTTCTCATTTTTAAAAGCTGGCTTTGTTTACTGTGGTCATAGGAGGTAGTAAAATAAATGCTTCCTTAAGTTCTTTATTGAAGAGAGTCAGAAATGTATACAATTTGGAAGGTTTGGTACAGGTGACCGTTGTTACAAAATCTTGACAATGAGTGCCATGAGGACTGTTTCATTTTTAAATTACAAATAATGTAAGCACCCTACAAAATTTAAAAACTGTATTTGTCTTTCAAATTGTTAAGCTTTACTAATAGTTTGTTTACTTAATAGGGCTTCCGTTACAAGATGAGGTCTGTGTATGCTCACTTCCCCATCAACGTTGTTATTCAGGAGAATGGTTCTCTTGTTGAAATCCGAAATTTCTTGGGTGAAAAATACATCCGCAGGGTTCGAATGAGGCCAGGTATGTGCATACCTTTAGATAGGTTCAGAAATGTTTACCTGTGAAGACTACTGTTTTGGGTTGGCTATAAATCCAATTTCAGAATTGCCCATTTTGGTTATGCGTGTAGTAACTCTTGGTGTTAGTTAAGGTTTTACATCGTATTCATACTGATTGTGATTCTTAAAGGCTTGTACATTAGAGTAGTTTCAGGGTGTGTTAGCTATGTTTTCTTTGCAAACTGAAATCCTAAAAAAAAATTTTAATAGTGGTTAATAGCATAGACTACCTAGATTCAAATCTCAGTTCTCCTATCAGCTTTGGGCAGATCATCTACCTCTAGCTCATTTTACTTGTCTAAAATTGGGAACATCTCATAGCTAACTAAATCAAAATTTAAAAACTTGGAACATTTCTTGCTTGATACATAATAAACACAGAAGCATTAAAATATTTTTAACTTTTCTTAGACATTAGAAAATTGTATGTATTTATTTTTTTAAAATTATTTTTAGTCATCTCCGCACAGCCCCAAGATTAAGAATCACATGCTCCACTGACTAAGCCAGCCAGGTGCCCCAACATTAGAAAGTTTTAAAGCTTAGTGCTCTTTTGATGCTTCTTGATTCCATTGGGGTGGGAAGAAGGAATTCTTAGTGCCATTTAATGAGTTTACAAAAAGACTGTATGGTATTAGCTCTGGGGAACAGCATTTAATGGGAACCCTTATATAAGAAAGAAACTTAAGAGGTACCAGATCTATACAGTACGAGTAAGACTTGATAACAAAGCTGTGGACAGTGAAATTGCATTAGCTGAATACCACCTTCTCATACTCCTTGACTGAATCACTGAAAGTCTAACTACTCTGGAACAGATATATTCAAGCAGGAACACAAATGAGATTTTGCCTAGATTAAGTCAGGTCCTATAAAATCAGAATCTCAACAAGTGTCACTTGTTGTGTAAAATTGTGAATGGATTTAGTTGCTACTTTAAATGTTTTTAAATTAAGTATTGTACAGATTCGACTTTGTTCACCCTATATGAATGCCTTCTCCCCTTTTTAGGTGTTGCTTGTTCTGTATCTCAAGCCCAAAAAGATGAGTTAATTCTTGAAGGAAATGACATTGAACTTGTATCAAACTCAGGTTTGTATGTTTACTATACCTAATTATGCCTACAGAATTTTGTTTAAATCTTGTATTTGAATACATGGTATTCTCCTTGGGTGAGCTTTTTCATTTGTGAAATTAAGTAAAAAAAACTACCCCAAAGATAATAGGTTTTAAGTATGGCATATAATAAAATCCTTTTATTTTAAGATGAGTTTGGCTGGTAATGTAATTTCTTTATTTTTTTCACTGTTAATAGCTGCTTTGATTCAGCAAGCCACAACTGTTAAAAACAAGGATATCAGAAAATTTTTGGATGGTATCTATGTTTCTGAAAAAGGAACAGTTCAGCAGGCTGATGAATAAGATCTGAGGTAGGTTCTTGTAGTGTCTATAAGTTTCCTTACTGATTGAGTTTTAGAGGTCTTAATATACTAAGAGTCTGAAACTGGAGTCGTAATGGCAGAAAATGAGTTTACATTCTGGAATACAGTAAATTGCAGAATAAGAAAAGTGATGTGCATTTTTATTATGAAACTAGTTAGAATCTTAAATGATGTTTTATATTATTGAGAGTAGAACTTGTTTTGGAGAGTATTGATGGGAATTGACAGATCTTTTTATTCCTTCTTACAGTTGTCCATCTGCAGAAACAGCGAGAAGCCGGATGATATTTCAGACTTATTTGTGATATTTTAAAGATGCAATAAAAGCTATACTGATTTGGGGCTTTTTCTTTTCTTTTTAAGATTTTAACTATTTGAGGGAGACCATTTAATAGAGCAAGTGAGTGCACATGGGCGGGGGGGGGGCAGTTGGCAGAAGAAGAAAGATGGCTGAGCCATTCAGGCGCCCCTGGGGGTTTTTCTTAAACCAATAATTCTTTCCAACTATTTGGCAGTTAAACCATTCAGAAGTAAATTGTATTGTGCTAAGAATAGTAACAAGGAATAAAATAGCGGAGTTTTTTTTTTTTTTTAGTAAAACTTCGTGGGAGAATTGGCTTGAATTTAGTTTTTTGAAGGAATGTCACGGGCATTTCAGGCAAGAGGAATACAGTACTTGTGACAGGCAGCACTGTGTGACTTCATCATTGGATGTAGAACTTTTGGGGGGAGATTCTGAAGGTATCTAATTTTGTAGAGGCATAAATTTGAATATTTGTGAAGTGTGCTTGAGCCACTTGTCTGTATACCAGTAACTTGTGGGAAAAGCGGAGGGGTGAAACAAAGTGATAAGGTTAATTTGTGTTTGTGATAAACGTGTCTAAGATGCTCTGAGTCTTCACACACTATACCCTACCTCAGCCATTACTCCCACAGGCTAGTCCTTGATATTTTTAGAAATTGATAACCCTTCCAGAATCTCTTAATTCTATGTGTCACACTTGAAATGTGTTACCATACTGGTTGCCCCCAACCTCTTCAGTTTTCCCATCTAATTTGATGGAAATTCCAGTCTTCTGATTTCTCAGGCAAAATACTCAACCTTGATTTCTCTTGCACACTACAGATGAAATCCATCAGAGAAGTGTAGGCTCTGCTTTCAAAGTAAGGTATGTTTTAAGGACTTATATTCAGAAGAGTTGTCCCTGGGTGGCTCAATCCATTAGGCATCTGCCTTCGGCTCAGGTCATAATCTCAGGGTTGTGGGATCGCCCCACGCTGGATTCCCTGCGCAGCGGGGAGCTTGCCTCTCCCTCTGCCTGCTCCCTACTTTTGCCCTCTCCTGCTCTCTTAATCTTGAAGAAAAAAAAAAGAGCAACCACTTGGAATGTATGGATCTTACTGAGATCTCGATTTTAAATGAACCAACTAGTATTTTAAGGAGTTAATCTTTGGTAAATTTTAAAGAAATAACAAGTGAAATGATCAACTGTAGTTTGCTTTGAAATATTTGAAGTGGGGTTGGGGAAGGCACTGGATGGGGTTCTAAGTGAAACAGATTACCTGTAAATTGATACTTGTTGAAACTATGGGCATTCATTGTGCCTACTTATATAGAGTTTTGAAATTTTTCGTAACAGAAAATGAAAAACTACATTTTGCTCAGGTTAGTGTAATAGCTTTTTAACTGGTGAGCTTTGCTCTTACCTGTTGACAGCAGTAGCCATAGTTTTCTCAAACTCTACTCCCTCATAACCTTTCTGATAGGCTGGCTGAACTGACCTTGCTGTTCTCAGTACCACTGCCTTAAAACCTTTACTTTAGAAATTCTTTCCCTTTGGAGTGGCAACTTAACCTTCAGGTCTGTTGTCAAGACCTGTTCAGTGAAGCCCTCACCGCCATCCTAGCATGTACACCCTTACCTCTGCTTCACTTGTTTTTGTCCATAGCATTTAGAATGTAATATAGTTTGTTGTGTATTGATTGTATGCGTTTTTTTCTTGTTAGAATGTAAACTGTGAGGATGAATCTTTCCTCACTGGTATAGTTCAAGTACCTGGAACAATAATAGCCTGGCACATAGCTCTTTGCTGAGCGAATGGTACCCAGATTGCCGGGGAGATTAAAGTATAAAGACTAAATACCAATGGGACTGGAAAGAAATGTTTTGGAAGGTATCAAGGATTTCAATACTAATCTTGAGGGTTGAGGAACAAGTTTCCAAATGGTAATATTATAGAGGGTGTTAAAATTGAGAATGTCAGTGTGCAGGCAGTGGTAGCAGCTGTGGGAGTGTTAATTTCTTAGCAAAGTGGATTGACATGATGGGTGAGACTTCACGGGATAACTATTGGAGGCTGGTTGAAGCTAAGGAGTGATTTTCACTTAAATTGGTTGTGGTAAGGAAAAACCTAGTTTCCCCTAGGAAGAATTCCATGTCTTCTGTGTCTACAATGGATAATAAGCACTTGTGTGTTATTTTCCCAACTCTGAGGTTTAGATACCCACATTTTATAATGAGAAAGTAATACTCCAAAGAAAGTAATCCAGGATGCTCACAGTTTGGGAAGGTGGGCAGAGGCAGTATTGGGCAGAATCCAGTTAAACGCCAGATCCATTCATATGTTATGGTTCTTAAAATTGACCAGATTGTTAGTGAATATAAATGATCAGCATAACCAGTTTATTTGGAATAAATTACATTGAGAATTCAACGATTAGTTGAAATGTACTGACCACCTAATTTTACAGAGGATCTTTAAACACCATGGTTATGTTGTAATATTTTCCATATGTACCAGACTTGTTTGTGAAAGGGTTATTACATTGCATATACAAACTAGTACCACACACAAAATAGAACACAATTAGATTCTAAGAGGAACCCCCGCCACCAGCAAGTCCCGGGCCTGAATTCTGAAAATATGCTGTCATAAGCTATCAATTTAAAAAGACATTTTTATAATTTTAATTGAGTTTGGGATAAACTTGAATAGTAAGTATTTGGATTAAATATTTACGTAAGGATTCTTGTATGATGATGGCTTAAAAACTTAGAGTTCCCAGGTGTTAGGACTGTAAGCATTGGTTTGACTTTACTGGGGGAGTTTATGGCAAGGTAACAAATTTGAAAAAGGACACAAGTTTTAACTTCAGCTCTAAATGTAAAGACAAAGTATTGAAGGTTAGTGGTAAACTGAATACAAGATACTTTTTAACCAGAGCATAAAGTATTGAGACACCAGAAAAGCAAAACCTTAATTCTAAATCTTTGTTATTCATAGAACTGAATATGCATCCCTTTTTCAAGATGTTGGATATTAAAAAGAAGGTAAAAAGTTGGCAATAAGTTGTTCAACTGGTAACTCCTATAAGAATATTCACTAGAACTTTGAGATAGTGAATCCATATGGCACAAAGGGAAAAAAAAACAAAAGCCAGGTGGTGGTTTTAAATGATGTCTTTCCACATAGTTAACGTTAAAACAACCAGTTGTAATTGTGGATAGCTTTAGGCCAACTATGTGAGTTTTCAAAGAGGAAATAAAAATTACTTGAAAACATAAAGAGCATAAAAACTGCCAAAGCTGGGAGAGTGGATACAGTGGGGCAAGGAGAATAGAAAACCACAGTTACTGTTTGAATTTGACCAGTCAAAAACCAAACTGATTTCCCATCATTTTTGCATTTACTTGACCAATTGTGTAATCTCATTACAGTATCTTTGAAACTTCTATTCATTATCAGAATTTCCGTTATCTACAAAATTTGGCTTCTGGCATAGGTAGACCTGAAAAGCAATCACAACTGCCTTAATTTAGGATCGTTTCCTACCAAGGTTTTTTGAACAAAAAACACTTCCCTTTGATTCAGTAAATTCTTGGAGAGGTGGACAGTGATTACCTATTATGCAAAATGGGTGGTTATTTAAATGACCTAAAGAACGGGCATGAATGGCTTTCCATTCAGGTTTTCTTCCTCTAAAATTTAGACTACACTGACCGAATCTTAAGTATACGAGTTCAAGAAAGTCGAGCTCCTAATTTAGATTTAAGAATTTACTTAATCCCAGCTTCAAAAGATGCAATGGAAAAAAAGTTTTAACTCCTTCAAACCATCAACATTCTGAATTGTGTCCAAAGAGGCACAGTTGCAAGGTCCAGATAGAGCTGCATTCTATACCTCTTTGAGAGGTCCCTATATACACATGGTGTCAGAACAGTGGAGCTTCTTAGGAGAGCGCAAGTCTTATGGAATAATACCCTTTAATAACTGTATCATAAAAAACTTTACATCATTTTAGAATATTTAGCTTTCCTAAGTATGTAAGATCTTGTTTGTTGCCTCACAAAAATCCAAGTGAGGGAGAATGCTGTCATTTTGTCCAAAGGGGAATTTGCTTTACTGTGAGGTTGAGTGACTGCTGTCTTCACAGGCAATTGGGTTTAGCTCTCCTTAATCTTAGTTCTGTGATCTTCCCATGAGATGAGTTATGGAAGTTCTGCGTTTTTAAATCAGATCTGATGCAAGGAGGGACCTCACAAAATACTATGTTTTATAAGTGATGATTTTTCTATTGAGAAAAACTGGGATCAATGGGCTTAAGAGTCTGTGCTGGAACTGATAAATGAGCACTACTTACCCTATTGTGTATTTTCTAAAGGGGAAAAGCACCTTGTTAGAAGTGACAGAATAATCACTGACTGTCCAGTGTTAAGAGTTGTAAATTTCTGCTGTGGAGTCTAGCAAAAGTTGCACTTTTTTCTAAGTAATTTGTTCACTATAAGTATCTTGGTATTTATAGAAGAAAGCTAGAGAAGAATGATGGATAACAACTCATAATACTTAAGAAGCAGTGTATCAGATAATCCTCATAGCTGGGTAAAGCCTTAATCTTCAGATGCAAGAACTGAATTCAGCAATGTGAACACCTAATGGAAAATTCATTTGGACCACACAGCAGAGACCTTGATTGTCATCACCTTGGTTACCACTAGTATTTCAAATTGTCTTCTATAAGTTACCAGTGTATGGAACTGGAGTGAATTTTCAGACTTTCTATCATGCAGACAGAAATATGATCAGTTTCACTAAGAACTTTCTGTGGCCTTACTTTAATGGTATATGTTGTAAGTTCTTTGCTTTCCAAATTTTTCTTCTCTTTCGCTTATGAAAAATGATAATTGATAGAAGTAGAACCAGGGTGGAGAAGAAGCAACAACCAAAGAATATCAGTGGTTTCTTTTGCACAAGAAATAAGCAGACCATGCACTCTGTGTTTCTTTGAGTCTGACTGCATCTAGGACTCGTGTTCTCAGAAGGGAAGCCACTGTTGCCAATCAGGTTGTTGTAAAGCTGAACTGAGGATTTAGCTTTGAATTCAGATGTGAAGAATCCAAATCTGGGTTTAGATTTTTCTTCAGTCAGTTTGAATGCATAATAGCCTTTGATTTTGACTTTATCAATTAGGTGTGCTGAAAAATATCAGATATGAACATTAATCACAAATGAACTTTAAGAATTTAGTAAGAATTTAGTTTCCATTGAAATAAGCTAAACTCAAAATAACAATTGTCACTAAAGGGTTTTTTGACATTCTTTTATGATTGAAAAATAGGTGAAAATGTGTAATTAAGCTTTAAAAATTTTGAAGTAAAACTGTGATTCATAAATAATAGAAAAACACTGGGAGGTAGGGGCAGGGCGTAAAAGCAAATTTAAGAACTGGAGCCACGAAAGTGTAAGAAAGTGTAAAAGGACTTAACTGTCATTGTGTTCATTTGGTCACAAGCAGAAAAATCTTGTCTATTTGACCTGATTTCCAGACCTCAAATATGTTCTTGGTGCTGCCCAATAACCATAGTTGGTTTCCCCCAGTCACCTGACTGATACACACCTCTTCCTCAAACTCTCATCCTTGCTTTGAAGGGATGACCTTCCTACCTATTTCACTTAAAAACTGAAGTACTCGGAGAATTCTTCAATTTTCCACCATCATATCTGTCCACTGACTATCATACTTCTGTTACTATGGATGCCCTGTCCGTATTCCTAAAAGGCTGACTCTTCACCCATACACTAAGTTTATTGTCTCTTGTTTACTCAAGGACATCTCCATCTGTTCTCCCCTTTTCTCATGTATTACACCTCACCGTTGGGTCATTTCCATATGAACATGCTACAACTTCCAATATCTTAAGCAAAAAAAAGCCCCCCTTGATTGCATACTCTGCCCTAGTTATCTTTATAGCACTGGCTTCTAGTCACTCTTAATGCTTTCTTACCTCTCTGACCTCTGAATATTGAAGTGTTCCAGGGCTCAGGCCTTTCTGCTGGCTGTCTTGTGATATCTAAGCTTATTGTTTCTAAATACCATTCTTGCTCTTTTTTTTTTTTTTAAGATTTTATTTAGTCATCGGAGAGAACACAAGCAGTGGGAGAAGCAGGCTCCCTGCAGAGCAGGGAGCCGGATGTGGGACTTGATCGGAGGACTCCAGGATCATGACCTGAGCCAAAGGCAGACACTTAACCCACTGAGCCACCATTCTTGCTCTTAACTGCCAAGTCTGTATCTCAGCCCCAGACTTAACCGAATCTGAGACTCCAGTTAGCCCATTTGACATCTCTAACTGGATGTCTAAAAGACATCTTAAACTTAATCTATGCAACACCAAACAAGTCCAAAAATCTACCGGTCTCCTCCAACCTGGTAAATGGCCACTCCCCCTTTAGTTGCTCAAACCAAAACAGATTAATTCTTCACTCCTCTCATACTTTCCATCTAATTCTGTTGACTTTACCTTCAAAATAAATCTAGAATCTAGCCACTTCTCACCATTTCCACTTAATAACCTACTCCAATCCCCCATTATTTCCTTCTTAGATTACTCCAACCCTCCTCTGTTTTGTCCTTTACAATGTATCCAAAAAGAGCTTCTAGAGTGATTCTTTTAAAGTGTGAATTAGATCATGTCCCTTTAAAACCTTCAATAGCCTGCCAATTTCAGACTAAGAGCCACAGTTCTTCCAATGGCTTACTGAGCCCTGTCTGATCTGCCTCTTCCATTTCCTTGACCTCACCTCGGATTACTTTCTTCTGTTGCTCATGCTTCCACCACTCTGACCTCCTCTCTGAACCTCAGACAGACCAGGCATGCTCCCTTATTAGGGTTTTTGCGTTTGCTGTTCTCTCACCTGGAACACCTCACAGATAACTGCACAGGTTTGCCATCTTGCTCCTCCAGGTCTTTGACGACTTCCCCAACCACGCCTTAGAATTGTAACTACTCCTGTACCCCACTCCTGGTCACCCTCTTCTCTGTTGTTTTTTCTCCATAGAACTTTTTGCCTGTGACACGCTATATATCTTATCTGTTGACTCTCATCCCACAAAAATAGAGGCTTCATGAGGACAGTAATCTTTACTTTGTTCAGTGGTGAGTTTCTGCCCTTATTAGGTGCCCAGTAAATAAGTATATTTCTGGGATCTTTTTGCTGCTTCAACAAATCTATTATGGACATTTAAAAATATTTTTTAAATGTTAGCCAATACTGGGAAGAGGATATAAGATACTCTCAAACACTGATGTTTGCTTCCATTAAAATAGCTAAAATTGGGAAATTTTTAAAAAGTTAAAAAAAATTATAGTCTGCAGGTGCCTGGGTGGCTCAGTCGGTTAAGTGTTTGCCTTTGGCTCAGGTCATGATCCCAGGGTCCTGGGATCGAGTCCTGCGTGTCAGGCTCCCTGTTCAATGGGGAGTCCTCTCCCAATGCACCCCCCCACCTCGTGCTCACACACTCTCACAAAAATACATAAATAAATAAAATACTTTAAAAATATAGTTTGCTTGGGGGAGGGGGATGGAAACTGCTGTTTATAACATTTGACCCAATAATTCCATAGTGGGCAGTCCTTAAGATAATCAGAAGTGAAGGCAAAGATTTATATGCAAAGGTACTTGCTTTTTAGTATTAAAACCCCACGTCAAACAGGAATGCTTAAATGTGTAAAGATGTGTCCATATGATGGGGTATTAAGCAACCATTAAAATAATATTAAGGCGGGGTTCCTGGGTGGCTCAGTGGGTTGGCCTTCTGCCTTCAGCTCAGGTCATGATCCCAGCAGCCTGGGATGGAGCCCCACATCCGGCTACCTGCCCAGTGGAGAGTCAGCATCTCCCTTTCTCCCTCTGTCTCTCCCCCTGCCTATGCTTGCTCTCTCTCTCTCAAATAAATGAAATCTTAAAAAAAAAATTAAGGCAATTTTAGTGACATGGTACACATGATGTGATACTAAAAAATATTTGGATACAAAGATTCCACTTGTACTAAAACTGTCTAGCATGGCATGCTGGAAGTATATAATCCAACAAAATACCAACAGTGCTTGTTTGGGGGAGTGAGATTTCAGGTAGCTTGTATTTTGTTTTTGTGTTCTTTTTTTTTTTTTAATACTTTTCTAAGCTTGCCGAATTTTCCCTAATGAGCTGCCACTGTCATTAATGCACCTTCTCCCCTCATTCTTTCGTTCGCCTGAGCTGAGTGTCATTTCACAGTATCTGATACGGCCCGGAACCTCACCTTTCAGAGCCTCTTGAATGTATTTCTCTAAGTAGTACTTTCTGAGTTCATCATTTTCCAGAGACTGGTCATCGATGCCACTGGCCGTGATGTAAACATCCACGTCTCCGTAGTTCTTCTGGATCCACCTCAGCACCTTGCGCTCGCCCCACGGCAGGACCGCCAGGCGGCTGGGGGAGCTCAGGCAGGTGATGTCCTGCAGGAACTGCACGTCCCTGTCCGCGTCGTAGCGGCTGCCGTTCTGGCGCGCGTGCATCACGAACCTGGTGGTGAAGTGGTTGAGCGCGTAGAAGTCGGCCGCGCCCTTGACCAGCCGCCTCTCCTCCTCGGTGAACCGCGGCAGGCTGGAGCGCGACAGCCCCTGCCTGTTCTTGAGCGCGATGTACTCCCGCATGGCCCGCGGGTAGTCCCCGGTCTTGAAGAGGGGTTCTGCGAACCAGGCGATTTCGAACTGGAGGAAGCGCTCGGCCGCCCGCCAGTGCGAGTCGGCGTAGGGGTTGGCGGGCTCGGCCCAATCCGAGTGCAAGGACAGCGACACGGCCCCGCGCTGCGCGGGCCTGAACTGCCTGTCGTAGAGGTGCCACACCAGGGCGTGGGCGATCAGCAGGTTGTGCGCTGCCCGGTAGGTGTCGTTCCCAGTGCGGCTGTAGATGTCGCTCAGCCGGTTGGGCTCATTGATGGTGATCCAGAGCTTCACCAGGTCCCCCAGCTCCCGGAAGCACAGCCTGGCGTAGTCCCGGAAGGCCTGCGCCGTGGACGCGTTCAGCCATCCCCCGCTGTGCAGCAGGGGCGTGGGGAGGCCCAGGTGGGCGTGGGTCGGGTAGTACAGGGTGACCATTGCAGAGATGCTGAGCTTCAGCCCCTCACTGACCACACACCTGTAGTACCTCAGCGCTTGTCGGTTAACCACGGACAGGTTGCCCGCGGGGAGGATCGAGGGCCAGTCCAGAGCAAACCTGTAGTGAGTGACTTTCATCCTTGCCAACATCTCCAGTTGTCTTTTGATGCTAACAAAGTCTGTGCATTGAGCTGGCCGTGTTTTCAGCCTCACCCCTTCCACTCGGTGCAGCAGTCTGTTGCCTGTCACATTCCACACATACAGGTGAGGGTCGCTGAACTGTGGGGAGGAAGCCACCACCTTGGGCTGTGAAAAACAAGCACGTGCAAGATTTGATTTATTATTTATTTGTCAGAGAGAGAGAGAGAGAGAGAGAGAGCACAAGCAGGGGGAGGGGCAGAGGGAGAAGCAGGCTACCCGTGAAGCAAGGAGCCCGATGAGGGGCTCCATCCCAGGACCCCGGGATAATAACCTGAGCCGAAGGTAGACCCATGACTGAATGACCCACCCAGGCACTCAGAAAAACAAGCACATTCAAGTAAAGCACACCCCACAGACAGCCCTGAGCATGCATCGTCTAAGAGGAATAAGGGCCTCATCTTACTGTGCCTCTTCCTGACAATAGAGAAAATAAATGAAGCATGTAGCCTTCAAAACGACCCGCATGTTCCTGCAGTTCTCATGGTGAGATCATAGAAGAGGCCTGCTGGATGAGCCTCCCTCCTAGCTCTTGAAATCTCCCAGGGAGACCAGAAAACCGGGAAGGAACCACAACCCGGGCTTGGCTTCGAAGACAAGTCGTTTTTCAGAAACCCCTGAGAAACTGTTTTCTAGTTTGTTTGTCCTAAAAACTGAAGTCACCTAATGGGCTCTCACATGATTCTGTTGAAATGCATCAGGAAATTGGGCTTGGCGCCCTCAGTTATGAGGAATCGTGAAAGCGGGACCTTCCAAACCCTGACATAACTTGACAGCAAAATTAAAATTTTGGTTGTAGAGGATTTCATGGAGACCAGGACTTGGACTGGACTGAGTCCAGTCACAGTTCCTAAAAGAGGCCAGTGGGTGGCGTAGTGAATGACCCCTTGCACTTGCTGAATGCAACTCTCTTAACACCTTATATTTGAAAAGTCCATGTCACATGTGTATCATGTTGTCCCCACCCACGTGCCTGTGAGAAGACCGCATTTCTTCATCCAACAGAATACAGAACACCCTCTTAATGCAAGATGTTTGGATTATACTGGAAAAAACAGTAAAATATCCTCCCAGAAACTCCCAAATTGACTCTTGGATCTGATGGTGTGTCATACCCTGCCCCCCCCCCCAGGAGCTAATCCTGGACTCCTGTCCTCATGCTACCCCTTTGAAACTCGGGCTTGGCAACTCTGTCTAGTGACAGAGTAATCTCACCCACCTCACAGGTGTGTTGTGACCAGTCAATGACTCTGGGAAAGCGCTCTGTCAACTCTAAAGCAATCTACAAACATAAGGTAGTCATGACTTGGGTTTAGTTTTCCGTGGTTGCAATAATTGCCTGTGAGGCCCTTGACGCTAAATTAAAACAGAAAAGGGCTTAAGAAAAAACATTTCCAAATTCAAAATTAATAAGAGAAAATAAAAGTTCTGTACTTGTTTCCAAGTACTTTTTCTTCCTGTGGTTGAATTTAAGTGCACCTGGAAAAAAATGATAATTAACCTTTGGTAAATATTTTCCCTCTAATTGTTTTCTCATGTGTCATCCTTCATAGTCTAATTACAAAACCATATCACTGCCCACTTACCATCTGCCAACCAGTTATCTAGAACATTAAACTGAGAGAACATTGATCATGTGAGCATGAAGTTAAATCTGCATATAATTATTTGAGTAAAATCCTTCTAGCTTAGATTGGCAATCTCAGTGTTTTGAAACCTCAGTGCATCTTAATATTGAAAGGGTGTTTACAAAGAGCAATCTTGGTATGAGGTAAGGCAAGATCAAATGAAAATCTGTCTTTTAAAAAACCCCAACAAGTATTCGGTTTAGCAAGCGAGTGTGATTAATCTGCTAGGAGATCTAGTTGGGGGTGGTGAACCATAATCTCAACCCTAGCTCCCCAGAGCTTAGTCCTAAAATTCTGTTCCACACTAAGAGGATCCTGGAGACCTTGGAGACATGGATTTTTCCAGTCTAGGGCAGGAAAAGAATGAGGTGATGCTGGTACATCTTATGCCAGAAAAATAAGGATGCACTTAAAAACTGAAAAGAAAATGTCAGAAAGACACAGGAGCAGTTTGAAAGAGTCCCACTGGCCACCTTTGAGATAATCTGAGCATCAAAAGGACTAATGAAACAGTGACAGTAATGAATTAAAATGCACTGAAATTAAGAGAATTACCTAATATATGTAGAAGGCATAATTGGAAATTCACCATTTTGCAATCTACAAAGTAATAGTTCAGGTAAAGTTTATGAATCAATATCAAGACCATTAGTGACATGTTGTTGGGAAGGAGGACATCTATATGGTCTCAAAGTGTCACCAGAACATTACTTCTTAATTACAAATGGAAAAGGTACCTTTCAATTAAGAGATCTTGCAAATGCTACCTTAATCAAGAGAAGTGGCAGCTACTACAACACGTTAACATTTTCCATAATGAAACAATGACATTGTGTTCTTTCTGATGTGATATATTGGGAAACACACAACTTCATTTACATAGTATCTTTCCAGAAGTTTATCGAATCCAATAAAGAAATCCAGAACATGAGACATTCTACAATCAGTTGGTCTGGGCTCTTCAAAAATGCCAATACCATGAATGTGGGGGAATTCTTCTTCTTTTTTTTTTTTTTAAGATTTTACTTATTTATTTGACACAGAGAGAGACATTACAAGTAGGCAGAGAGGCAGGCAGAGAGAGAGGAGAGAGGAGGAAGCAGGCTCCCTGCCGAGCAGAAAGCCCGATGTGGGCCTCAATCCCAGGACCCTGGGATCATGACCTGAGCCGAAGGCAGAGGCTTTAACCTACTGAGCCACCCAGCCGCCCGGGGGAATTATTCTGAGTTAAAGAAAACTAAAGATGAATGACAACCAATGTGTCATCCTTGTTTGTACTCTTATCTTAATTTTTTTTTAAAGCTATAAAGGACATTTTGGGAACATTTAGGATAATTTGAATATGGAATATATGTTAGATGATATTGAATCAATATTAGCTATTATGGGTATGATAATATTATAATGATATAGGAGAATGTCCTTATTTTTAGGAGACACATTTGAGTAGAAATATTTTGGGGTGAAGTGTAATAATGTCTGTAACTTTTCGCTGGTTTATAAAAGAGAGATAAAGCGATGTGGCAAAATGTTAACAATTGGTCAATCTTGATGAAGGGAATATGGGTGTTTATTGTACTAGTTTGAAATTTCTCCAGACAAGATGTTGGAGGAGAAAAGAATACTGAGAGGCTGGGGAAAATAAGATGGGGATATTTGTAGGTAGCACACCAATATTTTTCAGGGGTTATTTTCATTTTGTCAGTCTTCCTATAGAAGACATCTATTGTTTTGGCATCTATTCACAAATCCTCTGACTGATTTTTCAAAAAGCACTTTAATTTTCCTTGGCAAGCAATTCATCCTCACTCTTAGTCCAGGTTCAAGGGAGGCTGATGGCTCACTGGGCTCCAGGCATAAGCATGAAACTCAGAACTGGTTGATCACAGAATTGCTTTCCCTTGCCCCAGGTGATTCACTCTTGCTCCTCAGAGTAGGGGTAGGGTCCCCTGATGGGATAGACACTCACAGTGTTAATCACCGGGGCACAAATAGATCTTTAGGTGAAGCAGAAACTTTCAGGTTGGGTCACATATAGGCATGAACTCTTGTCTCTCCTGGGATCTTTCTTTGCTGGGTGTGGAATTATAGAAAATATAAGCCCATTCGAAGTGGTGGGGAAAAGATGGCCTGCCTTTGCCATGTGGTGGAGATAGGGACTAGGTAAGTAGTTGGCTCTACAGGGGACACAAGGTGAAGATGAGTCATTTCTGTGTTTGGGTTACTCTGTATCTTTTCCCCCGTTATTATCTCTGAGCCTTTACCAAATCATGCTTAAGTATGAACAGGGATTGAGATTCATGACCTGAGAACTTCGTTCACTCGTGGTTTGAGCCCTTTTGTCTGGCCCCATCCCTTGTAGATCTTGCTGTCTTTCCATATGTTTCTAGAATACAGGCCATAGTGTGGTATTGTGAGGTCTTATAGCATGGTGTCAGGAAACAGACAGATCTGGGTACCCTGAACAAGTTATGTAGCCTCCCTAAGCCTCAGTTTCCTTGCTTGTAAAATGAAGGCTTTACGATTTAGGAGAGAATGTGCATATATACAACAATTATATGCTTGGCACATATTAAGAACTTAAAAAATAGTTGCTATTATTTTGAAAAGAGCACTGTAAATACAGGGGCTTGTGGGTTGCCTGTTACAGTCCTGCCACTATTTCTGTTTCCTTGGGCAAGTCATTTAGGTCTCAATTATGAACCATGGGGTCTCATTTTCCTAATCTGTAAAATGAAGGATTTGGAATAGGAGGTCTCTAAAGGACTCATCTGGCTCTAAAAGTTGACCTTAACAACTTCACTTTGCATGGTATGTGGCTGGTGCTCCATCACCCACATAGCTGACGCTGCCCTGGTAAGGCACACAGCAAGGAGAAACACATGCGGAGAAAGCTTGCACTCTAGTAAGGGGAAAACATGATCAATTAGAAAAATCTGTAAAGCAGTTACCAGGGGCTGGAGGGTGGGCAAATGGGGAGATATTGGTCAAAGGGTACAAACTTCCGGTGATAAAATTAAGTTCTGAGGATCGGAGGTATATTGTGATGATTATAACTAATGATACTGTATGACATACTTTCAAGTTGCTAAGAGAATAGATCTTAAATGTTCTCACCGCAGAAAGAAATGGGAATTTTGTTACGGTGGTAATCGTTTTTTGCAATACATAAATGTACCAGGTCATCATGTTGTCCACCTTAAACTTACACAAAGTCGTATGTCCATTACCTCTCGATAAAGCTAGAGGGGAAAAAATGTGTAAAGTACATAGTAGTATGTTAGCCAGTGATGAATAGAATATACAGGGGAAGGAAGGTAGGGGAATGAGAGAATTGTGATTTTTTTTTTTTTGAGTGGAGGGAAGCCTTATTAGGAAGGTGCCATTTAAGGAAGTAATGTGATGAAGGTGACAAAAGAGAATGGGAGGCCCCACGAGGATACAGAGACCTCATAAGGCAAATTATTCAAACCTATCAGATAACAGAAACCACTTAAATCAAGAGCCACCAATAACTGGCTTTTGGCAAAACAAAATCTAGAAAACAATTTTATAATTTTGACGCTACTGACCAATGACTGTAAGTTCCCTCTAGACTGTATGCTTCTTGAGGGCAGCCTCTCATCTCCATCTCCAAGGATAAATTCTGGCACATGAGAGGCTCTGGGTAAGCACTAGTTCTCATCTTCCTTCCTCTTTCCCCAGTTCCCCTCCAGAACCTCCAAGTAGTCATATTTATCAATATCAATCAATACTGATCAGTATCAATCAATACTGATCAATCAATATCAACATGCTATTGTCTGATGGCTGTCATCGAGTCCACGAAATAAAATACCTTGCCCTATTTGCATCCATTTATAGTTACTTTTTAGCAGTCACTCACCTTAAGGACAGATTCGGTGACACCCCACGAGAAGTCGCAGGGAAACTGACCCCGCACATCCGGGGTGGACTCTTTGAAAGTAAAACCATTTTCCTGGATGATCTGTTTATAGTAAAGTGCAGAAGACTTGGGCTTTCTTTCTTTTTGTTTACTATTCAAATCCACATAAAACAATCCTCGGCGAGTGGTGTAAGCATCCTGCCATTCAAAGCCATCCAGGAGGGACCAGGCAGTGTAGCCAAACACTTGTATTCCATCAAATCTTATAGCTGCACAGAGAAAGAAAAGCAGAGATGTTCACTCTGGTTCATTTCTGATTCGCGAACGATCTGCCGGGGGACGTGTTGCCAGGAGCATATGGTGAAACCGACTTTTTTTCCTCATTTGCAGGCTCATGATATACAATAGAAAATTCCTGTTGATACCTGAAAAGTGGAAGTTAGTTTCATCCGGATTGGTCCTCCCCCTTACCCACACAACAAGGGAAAGACACAGTTCAAGGATCAAGTTTCAAATATTCCTGAGGAGAACCTGGGTGGCTCGGTCGTTTGGCATCTGCCTTCGGCTCAGGTCATGATCCCAGGGTCCTGGGCGCGAGCCCCGCATCAGGCTCCCTGCTCAGCGGGAAGCTTGTTTCTCCCTCTCCCACTCCCCCTGCTTGTGTTCCCTCTCTTGCTGTGTCTCTCTCTGTCAAATAAATAAATAAATAAATAAATAAATAAATAAATAAAATCTTTAAATAAAACAAAATACCCTGAGAACATTAGTGGGAAAATCTGGGCCAGAAGGCATAGAAATCCCCAAAACCATTTGAGACCAAAGCAGAAAGCGGTTTGAGACCAAGAGTGTCTCATTTCAAGGTGGGGTTAGGTCCCATTTGTGAACAACTTATCTTCTATGAAACTACCCTTTAAGGACTGAAAAATCAGCTTTGAGAATGAACATAAGTGAACGGACGTATAAGGAGGAGAAACAAGGGCAACGCTGTGGGAGAACCAGCGGGCTGAGGGGCAGGGGAGAGGAGGCCACTGTGCTCCTGGGAGGCAGCTATTGGGCACGTTTCTTAACAGAAAAGATTAGAGAAGATCTCTCAGGACTTTTCTAGCATTAAAAACTCTGATTCAATAACTTTTTTTTTATTTTTTTATTTTTTTTATTTTTATTATTTTTTTT
>LNAC01000005.1:5043612-5118551 GCA_002007465.1 Ailurus styani | reverse complement strand
GAGCCCGATGCGGGCCTCGATCCCAGGACCCTGAGATCATGACCTGAGCCGAAGGCAGAGGCTTTAACCCACTGAGCCACCCAGGCGCCCTCAATAACTTTTTTTTTAAAGTAGTCTTTATACCAACTGTGGGGCTTGAACCAANATCATGACCTGAGCCGAAAGCAGAGGCATTAACCCACTGAGCCACCCAGGCGCCCTCAATAACTTTTTTTTTAAAGTAATCTTTATACCAACTGTGGGGCTTGAACCAGCAACCCCAAGATCAAGAGTCTCATGCTCTACCGACAGAGCCAGCCAGGCACCCCTGATTCAATACCTTTTAGGAACTGGGTAAAAATGAAATATGGAAATCAACAGCAGCAATAAAAGCAACGCGTACCCAAATCAACCATGAACTGTTTTTCTTCTCTGAAAAGCTTTTCATTTCCATGCTGCTCCTTCCCACAGTTTGGGGCAACAAGATCTTGCTCTCCCCGAGGACCCTCCCCAAAGGCTCTCCTGCAGAACCTTTCCTTTAGGCTTGTGACTTCTAAATGTTAATTAATTAAGTAGTTAACTAATTAATCAGTTTATTTATTTATTTATTTATAGTTTATTTACTTTTAAGTAAACTATCCCCAACATGGGACTGGAACTCAGCACCCCAAGATCAAGAGTTGCATCCTCAGGAGCACCCGACTCTTGGTTTTGGCTCAGGTCATGATCTCAGGGTCGTGAGATGGAGCCCTATGATAGCAGAGTCTGCTTGTTCCTCTCTTTCTGCTCCAACCCCAGTCACGTGCAGTCTCTCTCTCTCTCTCTCATAAATAAAATCTTAAAAAAAAATAGTTGCATGCTCTACTAACTGAGCCAGCCAGGCACCCCTAGGTGTGTGACTTCTAAAGAAAGCTACAAACTTTTAGAAAGATCTTCTAAGAATTTCTTTATATTTGGTGGAATGGAGCCCAGTTCTGTAGGGGACAGACCCACCACAATTTGGGCTTGTCTTCTGCTCCATTATTTCAACCAGCCACCTGTAGATGTCACTACTTGAGTAGCGGAAAAGGAAGGAGGGGCTTAGTAGGGGTCAGAGAAATATCCAAGAGCAACAGAAATTGCTCAGCTTTGCCATTCACAGCTCATTCTTTGTCTTCAGACCTTTTCACCATTTAGTCATGTAACAGAATAAAAAGAGCACAATTTCTTTTTTCTTTTTTTTTTAAGATTTATTTATTTATTTACTAGAGAGAGATCAAGTGGGGGGAGGGACAGAGGAGAAGGGAGAAGGAAAGAAGCAGACTCCCCACTGAGCATGGAGCCCGATGTGGGACTCAAACCCACATCCCTGAGATCATAACCTGAGCTGAAATCAAGAGTGGGACACTCAACCGACTGAGCCCCCCAGGTACCCCTAAAAAGAGCACAATTTCAAGAAAAGCTTTCAACATCTTAGACTGAGGTACTACTGTTAGAAAACTTTGGGACACATCTCTTGTAGCATATGTTCTTTTAAAAAGAATGATATAGCATCAGGGCACCTGGGTGGCTCAGTCGATTAAGTGTCTGACTCTTGGTTTTGGCTCAGGTCATGATCTCAGGGTTGTAAGATGGAGCTCTGTATGGGGCTCTATGTGCAGCTCGAAATCTGCTTGAGAATCTCTCTCTCCCTCTCCCTCTGCCCCTCCCCCTGCTCTCACTCTCAAATAAATAAATGAATTTTAAAAATCTTAAAAAAAAGAGAAGCATGATACAGCCTCTTGTTGCCAATTAAGGACGTATATCTACAGTCTAGTATTATTCTGTTCTCCAACTTTTATTAAAAAGGACATGAGAGTAACACAAAAACTATTAACATGGGTCAGTGGGAAAGCCCAACGACAATAATCATATGTTCGAAGACGACTTAAGGTCCTATAGCATAAGTATTCAAAGGTTTAAAAAACTGAGCTAATGTGCAACCAACCTCGAAGAACCTGGTTGAGGAAATTCTTCATCATGTAGATGGCTGTGGTATCTTCTGTCTTCACGTGACTGTCTGTGAACCAGCCATTCTCAGCAATCAAGATCCGCGGGTTGCCATATTCCAGTTTAATCCAATTCAGCACTTCTCTTAAATTGAGTGACACATTCTGTCCCATTTTAGCCATAGTGTTCTGGGGCTTGAAATTGTTGGGTCCAAAGGAAAAGGCAAAGAAGTCAGCAGTGCCCCTCACGTCCTTCTTCTCTGCTTCAGAGAAAAGGGGTAGAAAGGAGAGAAACTTCTTTTTCATCACCTCTGGATAGTCTCCATCCCCATGGATAGGGTTGGCAAACCACCCGAGCACCGAAACCATGGACTGTTGACACTTGAGTATATCCATCATGTTTTCTGATCTGTTTGGCTCAATCCAATGGGATCCCAACGTGATTGACACCAAACCCTTCTGATGTGGGCGGAAATTTGTGTTGTAGTTATGCCAAACTTTCGAATGAGCCTAAGAAGAAGAAAATATTGTTAATCTTTCTTGTCTTTACTCACAAGGACTGTAATTTGGCTGGTTGAAAGTCTTTTCATGGACGAATTAGTGATGCACACGGTGATGCAGGGAGAGCTGTCAGGGAACCCTGATGATCTCAAAGTCTGTTCTCTGTCTGCCTTCTCCTGTGCCTCCACCCAAAGCCTCTCCTATACCATTGCCAGCAGGCAGGCAGCGAGCTCTGGTCAAGCTCCATCTTCTCCTCTCCCTGGTCCCTTCATGGGCCCTCTAGGGGCTAAGCGCAGGTGAGATACTATCTGGATTGTAGTTTTTTCCTCCACATAAAAAGACAAAGAACAGGGGTGCCTGGGTGGCTCAGTCATTAAGCATCTGCCTTTGGCTCAGGTCATGATCCCGGGGTCCTGGGTTTGAGCCCCGCATCGGGCTCCCTCTTTGGTGGGAAGCCTGCTTCTCCCTCTCCTACTTCCTCTGCTTTGTGTTCCCTCTCTTGCCGTGTCTCTCTCTGTCAAATAAATAAATAAAACCTTAAAAAAGAAAAAAAGACAAAGAACAGTGATCTTTCGTTGTTCTATAGAATCTCCTTTTAGCCCTAATTTAGAAGTCCATGATAATACACTCTGAAAATCCTGTAAATGGATAATATAGCCCATCTCCTAAGCTTCTGAAGATTGAATAAATTAATATATGTAAAGGACTTCAGAACAGTGCCTGGCACAGAATAACCCCTACATAAGCCATTATTATTACTACTATTACTATTATTTTATAACATTATTATTATTAAGATGATTTCATTTTTATAACTCTTCTTTTATAACCATATTATTATACATAACAGTTATTATTACCGTTATTATAAAAAGGTGGCAAGGACTACACAAAGCAGGAAAGAGTGTGGGTTTCGGGTTCAGCACTCTCGGGCTTGAAGTTCAGGAACTTACTGTGTAGCCTTGGCAATTCACTTCACCTTTCTGAAATCTCTTAGTATCTTCAGCTGTAAAAGGAAGTTAATACTAATGCCTTTTGTAAAGTTGTTAGATGCGATGCTAATGTACATATTAAATAAGTAGCATACAATAAGTCATGTGGGAGGTACTGCTCAATGATGCTTGTTATTAGTCTTGGTCCTCCCAGAATTTACATTTTCACTTGAGCTTTCTTATAAGAGAGCCTCAGGATAGGTTTTCAGTCTGTTTAATAGGTACGCACTGAGCGCTTACTTAATGCTTGGTTTGCCTTGCCCCAAGAGGCTGAAATAAACTGCACCAGAATGTTGCCTTCAGGAGCCAGTCATCTTATTGAGAAAATGAGACTGAATGTGCGAAAGAAAACATATAAAATGGCAAAAATAGCTCGTTAACTGAAACAATAATGAAAAGTTTGGTAAAGAGCCATGAGCTATATCAGGAGGAGCAAGTATCAAGGCCTACAATTAAGGACTGGAGGTCAGTTAATGCTCAAGGTCACCTTGTGACCGGGGTGGGCTTAGAATTGTCCTTTATCTGTGCAACAGCATCTCTTTCCATTGGACTTGCTTGCCTCCTGATCTCTCCTCCCAGGTGTCCCGGTTTCTCCTCTGTTTGGGTGTTTCTAAAACAAGTGCACAAGCCCTTACTATTTTTAACCCACAGTGTCTGCTTTCAGTTCTGTTCCTTAGTTTGTCTTTCACTCATTAGAGACATTTTATATTGGATCAAATGATCTGAAATGCCTTTTTGCAGGCCAAAACCCATGAAATCTGAGCAATGAGTGAAACCTAGTAGATTCTGGAACACCAGGTGGCTCAGTCGGTTGAGGGTCCAAAGCTTGATTTCAGCTCAGGTCATGATCTTGATGATGGATGGAGCCCCACGACCGACCAGCTTCCGGTTCCGGGAGTCTGCTAGTCTCCCTCTCCCTGGGCCCCTCCCCCACTCATGTGTGCACACACGTGCACACACGCTCTTCTTTCAAATAAATAAAGAAATCTTAAAAAAACAAAACAAAACAAAAACAACCTAGTAGATCCTGTGGACACTGAAAATGTTCCATAAATTGAGTTAGGACAGGGAGAGATAGGTGTAAACTTAAGAGGAAAGGATTCCAAGACTGATGCCTCCTTGTTTTATGCAAGAATAGCTCATTTAAATCATCTCCTGAAAGATTTTCTGAAGGAGCAGATGCCTTGAAGTATTACCTATATCCACCTGTCCTTGCTCAATTTTCAATGGAAGATCCCGGAATCATTTAGCACCCAAACCTTCCCAAGGATACTTAAGAATGGTCTCCTTCTGGGGAAGTATTCAGGCCGCGGCCTGAGTTCCAGCTTCTGGAAGGAATCACAGGGCAGCTTAGGACAGACTTCACTTGAAGTGGTCTTAGTGCTCTTTCTGGGCTTTTCTGGGGCTGGAATCACAATAGAAAACTTGAAAACTGCTTCTTCTTATTTTTTTATTTGATACAAAAGCAATCACTCATGACTAGAATGCAAAGCCAACATTCTTAGCTCTATTCTGATCTGTCCCTTAATCCCCTGCTATCCTCAGTAATTTCATTCACAAAACCCACAGTGACCAGTCCGCCTCTTCAGGGCCATTGGGCACTCTGATGTGTACACTGTAAAGCACTGAACAAGCCAGATTCCTAGTCACAAATGATACGATGTCATCAGACACTAAAGAGAAGAGATGGCATCAGGAAGTATTTATTACATCAGTCCTCCTAGGAACAAAACAAGAAGGGGATTTCTTTAAGACGTAACCTGCGATAAAGTCTTGGTTGCAACAGCATTTTAATGAGACACTAGGAGAGCTTAGAAGACAACAGACGCCTGCATTTGCAATTCCCTTCCAAGCAAGTTTTCTGGGGACATGGATATACAGTTACATATACACGTGTGCGGTCATGCCCCAAGGTGACCTTCGTATTCCATAGTGTCTCTCTCACCTTTGCTGCTATTTGCAGAGGCTATCAAGGTATCTAGGGTTATCTTTGCTCTGGACTGAAGACCGCTCTCCACTCTCCTGTGATGAATGTGGGGGAGGGGCTTTGTGTGGCCCTCATGATTATAGCTTGATCCTGTTTGCCAAGTAAAAAGGTAAAAAGTATCCCTCCGAGATAGTGAGTTAGACATCAATCTTGATGAAACAGAGATATCTAGGTGTGCCCTTTGGTCTGAGACTCATAAAGGAGGTCTACTGGGAAAACTAAAATGGGGCGCAGGAGTTCAGCCTGGGCCCTGCAACCTTGCACAATAGTCCTTGTGTGATTTTCAAGGTTACCCTCTATCTTGTACAAGGCCATCTACCTTTGGAATGATTGATTTAAGGGAGCTTCAACCTTTGTTCTTTAGATTCAGTAGCTTAAAGGGGAAGTCAGCCGCTTTTTCTTTCTGAACCGGCTATCAGGGCCTAATGTCACTGAGAGACAGCCAGGGGCGGAATATCTCGTTCTGTTCCCTCCTCTCATCGAATGTAGCAGCTTTCTTTGATGCCCCTAGAAGACCAGACTCAGATAAGGACTATGAATGATAGGAAGCAAATAAGATAGCGGGCACAACTTTAGAAACAAGATGTGGGTGGGGTTAGAGGTCAGGAAGACATGGCGGGGCGCTGGTGGAAGGCACTGGTTGAAGATGGATGAGCAAACCTAGCACATCACACATGTCCAGATTTGAGGACACCTCCCCCCCCCCACATCGTTTGTCAAAAGCTAAATTTCCAGATCTGTGCATGATTTTAGTCACATTGTGGTGGAAATACCTTCATGTAAACTCTGACCATATTTATTGTTAAAATTATGTCATAAAGAATCAAATAAAAACTGTTTAAGAAAATTTATTTTAAAATTCCACAACCATAGCGAACTGTTTTCATATTTCTGTGTTCCCTTCCAGCTTTTCCAAATGTTTCCCAGATAAAATCACTTTGAATATTTTCCATCTTCTTACTCTTCATAATCATTCGTCAATGTAATGAAATATGGTTCACTTAGTTATCTTTCTTTTGGTAAGAATTAGCTTGTTTTTCTTTCCTTCCTTCCTTCCCTCCTTTCCTTCCTTCCTTCCTTCCTTCCTTCCTTCCTTTCTTCCTTCCTTCCTTCCTTCCCTCCTCCCTCCCTCCCTTCCTTCCTCTCTTCCTCTTTTTTTTCCCTATTATAAATGACGTGGTAATAACTAACTTTGAGCATATAGCTTTTAATTTGTTTGAATTATTTCCTTCTGTTAATCCCAGGACTGGGGTACCTATTTTCAAAATTGTTTTACATATTTCCAAATTGCTTTTCACATGTTTTGTCCATTGGTGTGAGTGTTCTTTGACCATCTGCTTCAAAACATTGATTGCTCTATCTGGGGATACATGTTTAGCGAGAATGATAGGAAACTGCTACTTACCTCCATGATACTACAGGGGAAAGGACCCAGGTCTTGAAAGCAAGAGATGAGACTCTAGTACTGGCCCTCTTGCTATATGGCTTTGTCATCTTGGATAAATCATCCCCCTCCTGTAGCCTCAGTTCTCCCTCGGTCATTCTAGCTAAAAAGAAACATGCTAGAGAATTGTTGTGAAGACTGAATGAGGTAATACACGTGAAGACCCTATGAAGATTACAAAAATATAAAATTGAAGTACTTCGAAAGACAAAGCTGAAAATTCTGTAACTTGCTGTGGGGAACAATGGCGGGAAGTCTGTGTGGGCAGGAAGCGTGTGCTGCAGCTAGCTCTCCCTTACCTCTTGAGTTTCATAGCTAGATATGTGTGTTCTCATTTGTTTTTTGCAGCTGATTGAGTTTTAGTCATCATCCCTTTGAATTGAGATCAATTTCAGTTTGATTGGATGGAGCTAGAGTGTAATATGCTAGGGGAAATAAGTCAGCCAGAGAAAGACAAATACCATATGATTTCACTCATATGTGGAATTTAAGAAACAAAACCGATGAACATAGGGGAAGGGGAAGAAAAGAGAGAGGGAAACAAACCGCAAGAGACTCTTAACTAAAGAGAACAAACCGAGGGTTGATGGAGGGAGGTGGGTGGGGGATGGGTATTAAGGAGGACACTTGTTATGTTGAACACTGGCTGTTATATGTAAGTCATGAGTCACTAAATTCTGTACGTGAAAACAAAAATAATAAAAATAGTAATTTCAGTTTGATTCATGGATTCGTTTGTTTCATTTACTCAGCACTTCTTTATATTATTCTCAAGTTTTCTGCTAATTACAATTGCTGCCCTTCCAGATTATTTAACATTCATTCATTCATTCATTCATTCCACATTTCACAGATATTTATTGGGGACTTAAGGTATGCAAACTTTATTGTTCATTGCCAAAAAATATGTGACTGTTATTTCATTATAAATATGTTATGTGAGGGCCCCTGGCTGGCTCAGTCCATGGAGTGTGTGACTCTTAATCTCGGGGTTGTGAGTTCGAGCTCTATGTTGGTTGTAGAGATTACTTAAAAATAAAAGCTGAAATAAAATAAAATAAATTATGTGACTGTTATTTCTTTAAAATTTTTTTTGAATCTTGAAACTCTTGGAAGCAATACCTTACCCTCATTATACTTAGGAGAGATCTTAAATACTAACAAAAGTTCCTACTTTTTATAAAGAAAATGTTTACCTATGCTATTTTTAATGGTTCAAATTCATATTTTCCTTTTCTTTTTTTTCTTTTTTTTAAAGATTTTATTTATTTATTTGAGGGAGAGAGAGAGAGCCAGCACGAGCAGGGAGGGGATAGGGAGGGGGGAAGGCAGGGGCAGAGGGAGAAGGAAAAGCAGGTTTCCTGATGAGCAGGGATGACTAGGGACTTGATCCCAGGACCCCAGGATCATGACCTGAGCCAAAGGCAGACTCTTAATTGACAGAGCCACCAAGGCCCCACCTCTCAAAACAAAAACAAAAACCCCAAAACCAATATGCTTAAGAATTATGAGAACAAAAAGGAAATATGGCTGAAAAGATGTGAATATCCACAATTGACATGTTGGGTGTTTTTTAAGTTAACAGGGTATGGAGGAATCAGGAAATTATTCATTTTCTATACTTGGTGTTGCTTATATTCTTAAACCATTTATTTCCAGGAGCCTCTCAAATTCATGTTTTCTATAGTTGGTAGCTCAGTAATGATCATATTAAAATTTGTTTTAATGAATTTTCCTCCTATTTTCTTTCCAACCATCATATTTTCAAATGATTCTAACAAATCTTTGCTTGTTATCAGTTTGTTTAGTTTCAGGATTTCTCCATAGAAATCATGTAAAAACTAAACTCTAATATATTTGTTCCTTCAAAAACATGGTTTTAACATTGTTGCAGAATTCTAATTTCAATGATAATATTACTAAATTCAACTAATGCTTGAGTCAGAGTCTAAACCTGGCAATGCAGAGGGGAAAAGAGGTCTAGAATAAAGCTCATCATTAATTAAGTGAAGCATCTGTGGGTTTCCCCAGATATTGGAAGGGAGCTTAGAAGAAATCAATAGCAGCAAATTGATGCTTAACTGAAGTTCAATTTCCTTGCCTAAGGAGAACATTGGCATGCCAACTCTCCAGAAGCTGGAATGATATTTTCAGCTCCCTGTTATTATTACATTAACAATTGAGATCCTGTTGGTAATTTTTTCATGCAAAAGGACCATATCTCAGAGTATAATTGAAGCTAAAATGGCCAGGATGGGTGACTTGAAGCTTTTCCTCAGGATTTAAGAATGAAGAGTTAAAGACAGTCAATGTAGAAACCACTCTGGAAGTTACAAATAACACGATTATTACAACAACGAAAATAAGACCTACCAGTTTTAGGCCCTGCAACAAAGGCAGATTTCCCATGAACCCCTCACTTGCGTGGGTTCCTATAAAATGTTCTAGGTGGGTTGGAAGCCAGTCTGTATTTAGAAGCATCTCTAAGTATTCCTGATGAATGCCCTCAAGAGACCTCAGAAAAGAAGGAATCTGAATCTCTAAGACTATAGTCATCTGTTGTAATATTTTTCTCCATTCATTTTCCAAATGGATGTTCACTTTTGTACCAACTTTTGTGTCCATAATTTTGGGGGTATTTTTCTCACAGAGAGTCCCTCCAGAGTGTGTGTCTGAGGCCCATGCATTGTAGAATCATGCCTGGCCTATGAGCTTCTTCAGGGCAGAGAATCTATCTATTTTGCTCACAATTGTACAGACAGAAGCCCAGAGGAGAGCCTGACATAGAATCCTTGCTGAATGAATACTCACTAGGGATCAGCTAGTTAGCTTGTCACCTGACAGATGATGTTGGTAGCACAACCCCTGAGAAGCAGATGTCATTTTTTCCATTTTAGAAAAGAAGCTCAGGTTCAGAGGCTGAACACTGGGAAAGTTAGGATTTGAACCCAGTCCTCTCTGATCATCTTACCAAACCATCCTGCTTTTTGTATGTCCCATCAGTTCTTTTTTTTTTTTTTCAATTTTTATTTATTTATGTATTGAGAGAGAGAAGAGAGCATGAGAGAGAGCGCACACGAGCAGTGGGGAGGAGCAGAGGCAGAGGGAGAAGCAGACTCCCCACCGAGCAGAGAGCCTGATGCGGGACTGGATCCTGGGACCCGGGGATCATGACCTGAGCCAAAAGTGGACACTTAACTGACTGAGCCACCCAGGTGCCCCTGTCCCATCACTTCTAAATTTTGAAGCAGTTGGGGACCATTTGACATGAACCACAACATACTGTTTTAAAATTATATGTTAAATTAATTTCTGCTGTATTTGATTATAGTCGATTAAAAGAGCTAAACGGTGATAGAATGAGGATAGTGTAGCCTACTCTCGCATGCTGAGGAGAAGATATCTATATATGTCTGAAATTCAGGATCACCTACAAAGGTCAAGGAGAACTTTCCAGGAAATTGGGGGTTTTCAGAAAGCCATGTAGTTGTTCAAGTGCCTAGCACAGCCTGGAACATTGGTGTGTAATTCCCTGGGCCGCTTTCCGAGAACCAGCAAAGTTGGCATTAGATATTCTCCTCATTGGTGTCAGAGGCTAAATGAATCCTTAGGGACCACTTTCACACTTGACCGCCTTGACTGAGGATCCAGATCTTTACACTGTTGTGAACGTTAAAACCAAGATGGGAAGGCTCTGCTGTGGTCGGAGAGCATTCCGCACCACACAATTTTCAAGCAAATCACAATGAAATGGTCCTTCAAGATGAGTGACTTTCATGATCAAATAGAACAGAACAGTGATTAAATTACAGAACCATAGAAAATTAATCATATAAATACTAATAAGGACTAACATGCATCTCATGCCCGATGTGCTGGGCACTGTTCTAAAGAGCCTCCCACATACTATCTCATTTAATCCTCATTTAAGAGAATTAGTGTAGGTACTTAGCATTCCACTTTAGAGGAGAGAGGAAGAGGGACGAAGGTTAAATAACCTGTCTGGTTTCACAGACAGAAGTCAAACCCATGCCGTATTGCTCCAAGTTCTGGGCTCTTGCCTGCTAAGTTGGGTTAGAGGATGGACCTGAGACTTGGTCCCAGACCTGGACCTTGAACTTCATCCAATCTTCAAAAATCTCCTATAGAGGGGTGCCTGGGTAGCTCAGTCAGTTAAGCATCTGCCTTTAGCTCAGGTCATGATCTCAGGGTCCTGGGATTGAGTCCTACATCGGGCTCCCTGCTCAGCGGGGAGTCTGCTTCTCCCTCTCCCTCTGCTGCTCCCCTGCTTGTGCTCTCTCACTCTCTCTCTGTCAAATAAATAAGTAAAATCTTAAAAAAAAAATCTCCTATGGATGAGATGCCAAAGCCCAAGACATAAGTGACTTGCCCAAGGTCTCAGGGACAAAGCTAGAATTAGAACAAAGTCTTTCCATTTTCTCAGTCGCTGTCATTTCCAGGACATTATGCACATTAATCTGTATGCCTTCAAAGCCTACTTTTATGCCATAGACGCAGAGGCCCAGAGACAAGGGCCAGCAGTCCCTGAAAGCAATGTGATAGTTTTCGGGTGCCAGCGACACTCTCAGGAAAGGGCTGAGCTGCGAGTCGTGGTGTTGAGTACACCTTCATGCACCTTCACCAGCTGGGGCACCACAGCAGTAACCAGTCAAACCGAGAATTCACCAGCATTACCTTCTGTTTAATTTTTTTTCTCCTTTATAGAAATTATACACGTCAGCAAAGGCAAGTTGCCACAAATCATTTGACTGCTTTCTTCAACCCACAGCTATTATGATGTCCTTCTCTTCACTCTGCTTCATTCACACTAACTGCTTAAATTCAAGTCTACAAATACATATTTAACAAATACAAGGCACTTTGGGGGGCGTTCAGAAAAAAAAAATCATTAACAAGATAGCTCCTGCCTTCAGATGAACTACAACCTCTAATAGGAAAGAGAAGTACAGATATAAGTAGATAAAAGCAGAATTTTTAAAAAATTATTATTATTATTATTATTTGCCCTAGGGGTACAGGTCTGTGAATCATCAGGAAAAACAGAGTATTTTTCCATTTCAGTTAATCAGAGATGATAATCAAAACTTAATGTAAGAGTATGATGCAAATTTTGTAAAAGAAGTGACTATATGTATGTGTTCATATACACATAGGAAAGTATTTAGACACTGACTAAACTGTTAGCAGTACTTACTTCCAGGGTGTGGGGTTGGGGAGTAAGAAAAAAGGAGACTGTTCGTTTTTTACTTTATGTCTCTCTGTATTGCTTGAGTGTTTTGCAGTAAAAATGCATTATTTTTAATAATTTATTTAGTTAAGATTTTATTTATTTATTTGTCAGAGAGCTAGAGCACAAACATGGGGAGGGGCAGGCAGAGGGAGAAGCAGGCTCCCTGCTGAGCAAGGAAGCCCGATGCGGGACTCGATCCTAAGACCCTGAGACAACTATCTGACCCTAGGCAGACACTTAACTGACCGAGCCGCCCAGGTGTCCCTATTTTCATACTTTAAAAAAGTCATGATAATTGGTTGAAACAAATGGTTTCTGTCAGCTGATTTGATTGTTGTACACTGTTACTCTTTAGTTTCTCCAAAGCTCCAAAAATCTCAAAGGAAAAAAGAGAAACTTAAATAAAAAGTTGTTATTCTAGATTTCATTATTTATTAAAGAATGTCTTTTTGGGGTGCCTGGGTGGCTCAGTCAGTTAAGCATCTGCCTTCGGCTCAGGTCGTGATGGCAGGGTCCTGGGATCGAGCCCTGCATCGGGTTCTCCGTTCAGTGAGGAGCCTGCTTCTCCCTCTCCCTCTGCCTGCTGCTCCTCCAGCTTGTAATCTTTCTCTGTCAAATAAATACATAAAATCTCAAAAAAAAAAAAAAGGATGCCTTTTACTCCATAATAGTATGTTAATATTCAAAGGGACGAGCAGGAGACATACAATACATGCATGATAACATGAAAGAAGAATGATAGCGGTAAACCCCAGTCCTCTTTTTTAAGACTCAGTCCACATAATCTCTGGTCAAGATATGACACTGTGAAGAACCCATTATTACACAGCCTCCTGTACTAAAGATCGGGTTTTCCCCAGCCGCAAGACGTCCCCCAAACATTTCTCGGGACATCGCCCAGGCACCATTTTAATGACGTCAGTGATTCACTCTTTTCTGGTGAAAACGTTAGAAGGTTCAGATCTTTTCTCGGCCTTCCTACTACTTTTCAGCAACAGAATCCTTCATTCATGTTCAATGGTTTAATGACTCCCTCTTCTTCTAACACAAACTAAATGAGTTTTGAGTTTTCCCAGTAAGATTTTTCGTATGCAATTAATTTTTTATATATAATTAAATGGCTTATTGTACTCTACAAGCAAATGTAAAGTTTTCCTCAGTTCATTTCTTGCATCATATCTAGCACTGCTTCCACTGTTTATATATTTTCTGATCTCTAGTTGGGCTGAATTTTCCATGTATGAGAGTGTCTGTATCAAATCAAGCTGTTTAAATATGATCATAATGTTATTCTCTGAACATTTATAATTACATTTATTTAAACTCTTGTTAATCATTCACTGAAGTATAACTTTTTCTACTTAACGATCAGAAAGTAAATATTGCTCTCTTGAAGATTTTAGAATACCAATTGTCTTCTACAAATAGGATTTTTGTTTTGTTTTGTTTGTATTGTTTTGTTTTTACAGGAGTCATATCTAACAATGATATTTTGGTTTTGGGAACTGTCTTTGGCAATTCTTTCCCACAAGCAGTTTTTATCTTTTTATTCAAATTTAATTAGAAATGCCTCTAAGGATGCTAGTCTGAACTTGTTGGGTTGTTATTTTCTACATTTTGTTAGAGGTGTCTTAGATCTTAAGGGAGATGAGTTGGGATTATAATATAGGTATCATGGATTAACTAATTCAATGAGTAATTGTGTTAACATTTATTTAAACTTCAGATGGTTTTGCCAAGGGCACACACAAATGATTGAACATTACTTTAACGGGACACTGAAGTTGTGTGCAAATAAAACTTCAGAATCCTGGAGATGTATGGGAAATATCATGGCTGATGTATGAGTTCAGGATAAATTTTTTTTTAAGATTTTATTTATTTATTTATTTGTCAGAGAGAGAGAGAGAGAGAGAGAGAACAAGCAGGGAGAGTGGAAGGCAGAGAGGGACAACAGGCTCCTCGCTGGATGGATGCGGGGTGCGATCCCAGAACCCTGGGATCATAACCCAAGCTGAAGGCAGATGCTTAACCAACTGAGCCACTGAGGCAACCCAGGGATAAACTGTTCATAGATTTGGCGGAGAAAAAAAAAACATGTCAATGGATGGTTCTGGTCTTTAAATAGGAAAAGTGAAGTTAAATATCTGTGAGTCAGCATCAACGCAAGTGGCTTCCATGGGCTTCAAGACCATAAATTGTTCTTTTTCACTGAAGCTAGGTAGTTGATTCATGTCGTCAAACCTTGTTAGCTTGGATTCGGATGGGTAAGATTTGAGTTTTGGCTCTGACAACTATTACGGAGTAAAAAAACCTGTCCATTTCAAAATATTACACTTAGTCTTCAAGCTATTGGTGGGGTGGAGGCAGAAGAGGTTTAAAAAAATGACATTTAATCTACTTAAATGTGCCTGTGAAACACTGGAGCCCTCTTGTTCAAGAAACCGGTTGCAGTCTCCTGTTGGCAAAGAAGTCTTGGCTATTAATCATGTGAACGGTGGCTTTTTCACATCATTGCTGTGTCTTGACTTTTAAGAATTGTAATAGTGGCTTTGGGAAGTGTACTACATAAAGACAATTGTTTTCTTTTAAAATACAAAATAATCTCTTTACTTCTTTTATTTTTACTTTTAATTGTAGGAATTTTCATCACATATAAAAATAGAATAATATAGTGAACCCTCATGAACACATCACTCAGCTTGAAGTGTCTTCAATATTCTGCAGCTTGTTTCAAGATGGGCTTCTAGTGAAAAAGTTTTTTTAAATAGAAACAGGCATACATAATTGATTTGCTTGTTTTGAAAAGACTATGTGTTAATGCCAGAATCCATGCGGGGGCGGGGGGTGTTGGGGTGTGTGTGTGTGTGTGTGTGTGTGTGTGTGTGTCTGAAATCCAATTTTATTCAATTGCAGTTTAAATCCTTTCTAAGATAAGGAAGATGTTCCTTAAATAGAAAATAATCAATTGAATTATTTATTGGATACTTAACAGATACTCAGCCTGGTGTGAGCTTCTCTGAGGGAATGATGCCAAGAAATGTTAAGACACCATTCCACAAAGAGGTAGAAAAATAGGGAATAAATCAAGTTTTATCCCAGGCTCAGGAACAAGTGGTGAGGCCTCGACTTCGAGCAGAGTTTCCCAACATGTCTTGTCCTGAAAGCCTCTTTCACAGTATTAAGCAATCTCTTGAACCCCTGAGGAATTTGAATAATTTCATATAATAATTTCATCATTTGTGTGTGATATACAAAAAAGTGTTGACGTATATTTTATTTTCCATAATAAGTCTGTTTTATTAAAAATTGTACTGAAAAGTGTATTTTAAATAAGTTGAAAATACTCAGAAAATAAATTACGGATACTTAAGATGCTCATATAACATGTACATAAATATTGGCGGTTTTCCCATTTAATAGTCTTACATTATTCAAACTATTTTAATTACATAAGAAGAAGGATTTTATGATGTGTTTTAAAATGGCACACTGTGTTTGGTTTAGGACCAAATGTATTAACGTGGTATTTTCCAAGTCTGATACACCTACCTCTTTTTACGTGGGGATGACTTCAGGTGTAATGAAGACGAAATTTTTTGTTTTAAATGTTACGTATGGGGCGCCTGGGTGGCTCAGTGGGTTAAAGCCTCTGCCTTCGGCTCAGGTCATGATCTCAGGGTCCTGGGATTGAGCCCCACATTGGGCTCCCTGCTCAGCAGGGAGCCTTCCTCCTCCTCTCTCTCTGCCTGCCTCTCTGCCTACTTGTGATCTCTCTCTCTGTCAAATAAATAAATAAATAAGATCTTTAAAAAAATGTTACGTATTTATTTTAAGGGTATTTGACTGGCCTCATGTATTGCGGGAATAAAATTTCCTTTCAAAATAAACAATTTAAAGAAAAACATTTTAATAAATAATGGTACACGTGGCACTTGGATATGCAAACAAACCAAAACCAAACAAACCAACCCCAAAAAGCCAAAAACAAACAAACAAAAAACCAAACCCACCAAAAAAGCCCAACATGAAGTGATGCACAAAAAAACCCCAAACTTTGTTGTGGCATCAAAAATGGATAAAAATTGCTTACATTTGTTTGAATCCTTGAATTTTGCTTTTGAAAAAGTACGGGCTTTCAAAAAGTACGGTAAGTGTTTTGTTTGCGAACTCTCTGAGAGAAACCATTTGGGGCAGCTCTTAAAGTATTTCACCAACAACGCTGAACTGGTGGGGGCAGTCTTATTCTCCACGTGTGGAAAGCCAAACGAGACAGAAATGAATTTGGAGCTTATCTTCGCAACTTGCAGTTCTGGTGAAAACCTTGAGGTGATTTTCTAAAATTGAGGCACCTCTATGTCCCTCATACTAATTCTCTTTCAAACTCCTTGATCATTAGGCTTCATGTCTTTGGCTAGTTGTCTAGTATAGGTTCATATCAGTGGTTTTCAAGAGAGGGAGAGGAGAGGAATTTTGCCTCCCAGTTGCTGGGACCATCTGTCAATGTCTGGAGACAGTTTTGGTGTCATGATCCTGGGGACAAGGAAGTTACACTCATCCAGCAGGGAGAGCCCATGGGTAGGGCTAAACATTCTACTTTGCCCAGGATACCCCACCACAAAAAAGAGTTACTTGGCTTAAAGTGTCAATAGTACTGAGGTTGAGAAATCCTGATACTATGCAAACAGTACATGTCTACGAAAGATAAAAATTAAAGCAATGAAGTCAAAACTGTCATGGAATCTATTTTGTGGTGTAATAAACTGAATGACTTAATCCTCTTACCAGCAAACTCATCTCCCTCAACCTCTGCGCATGTTTGCTCAGGGGCTCTAGGATGTTCCCATTTAAGGGGGCAGGGGACCTACACATTTAAATTTTCATGCATATTTATTGGCTTAAAAATAGAAAGAAAACAGACACCTTAACTGCCTTTACTGATGTGAAACCTTGGGGCTTTGTTGATCTGAGAGATGAGAGAGCAATAGGGCCACACAGGCTGGAATCCATCTGGAGGATTTTAAAAACTGAACTTGAAAGAGAGAAATCTCTTCTCTACAAAAGAGAGAAGGATGCCAACCCCCAAGAAGAAAAGGACATGAGAGGTCGAGATAAAGGGCTTCTGACAGTCTTCTCATTACTAGGTCCATCCATCCTGTGATTCAGTTAGTGAGCCAGGAAATTGTTCATTTTTGCTAAGCCAACTTGAATTAGGTTCCTGTCACTCACAACCAAAAAGTCCTGACTAATATACCAGTGGATCAGCATAGGCAATATTTCAAGAATCAGCAATAATCCAACAAAATATGAAATTTGAACTTGAGATCGGTTCTTCAATTGCAAGATTTGAGATAGAAATCCTAAACTACTCACTCAACAGACATTTCTACCTAGCATGTACCTAATACTCTGTGCTCGGTGCTGGAAACTCAAAGACAAAGAATAACCTCTCCTTTCAAGGAGCTCTCAGGGTACTTGGGGAAACAGAAGAGCACCACATGGTATGAGTGCTATGACAGAAGCAAGCACATCTTAATTATGGGACCCCTTAGGAGGGACACTGACCCTAACAAGAATAACTTAGAGGTGGTGATTGCCTAAACTGAGTCTTGAAGGACACTGGATGGGTGAAGTAGGGAGTACAAAGAGAATCCTCACTGGATGGAATGCTGGTAAAGGCTGAGTGGGGAGGAACAGCGTGGTAAAACCAAGACATTGCCAGTCATGCATTGTAGCAGATTATGGGGTGCAAGGGCTGGCATTAGTGATGGGCACGGGAGAGAGAGTGGCTGGGAAGGAGGCTGGAGGTCAGGGGTTGTGAGTTGAGTATCTTGGTGAAAAATCAGGACTTCAGTCCCAAAAGCTTTGGAGAGCCACTTAAATGGATTTTATGCAGGGCAGGAACGTGATCACTCTGTAGTAAAACATGGATGATGATAATAGGTACCTGGCAAGGTTGTCGCCAAAATTGCAGATAATATTTAAAGCCATGATTACCATGCTTAGAGATGGCCAAGTCAAAAAATGTACTCTTTTTCTGTTCCGAATACCGCTCAAAACTCGGAGTGGAGCATCCATTAATAGGATGATTATGGAAGGTTCTTTTCTTTTTTGTTTTTTGTTTTTTAACCTGAAGCTTAGACTCACTGTGACGTAATCACCAAATCTGCAATAAAGCTGGGATTTAAATCCCAGGTCAGTCTCAGGAATGGCTAGGTCATTCAGGTTTTCTTCAGACCAGGACACTAGAAACCAAAATGGAGTTTTCAAGGTCATGCTGGAGCTAGAAAGACCCCCAAAGCCACTGTGAAATCTCTTCAGTGTCTGAGGGGTGGGGAATAAAGGGGATTGAGTTTTATATTAGGCTCTTTTAACTCGGTGAAATGTGTGAACTTGGACTCAAAATGAATCCTCAAGAATGCTGCTTCTGGGTCACAGGTAGCAAAAGAAGGAAGAAATACTTCATTGCAACATAAAATATCAAATTAATCTTTTCCATGTTAAAGGAAGAACAGAGAAGGAACAAGTGGGAAAAATGAGTTCATCTCGGGCTACCACACCATTGCAAGATTTCTCTCTGGAGCTCTGTGTCACTGGGCTAAGAAGCATATTTCACCTTCTGACCGATTTCAAGGGACCCCTTACATTCCTCATTTGGGCTAGTGATTTAGAAATTTTAAAAAGAGAGAAGAAATTATTTGGAAAAGTCAACAATTAAAAAATGTAATGCCTCAATTTAAAACAATAAAATTTATTTCACTATCAGAGAGTGCTAATTTTGGGTTAAAGGCAGAGTCTCTCTCAAATCAGGGGAGCAATGAAAAACATCTGAAAATACAGTATTTTATATGCGAAGTTTGAAAGCAATATCTGTTTGTTAGTTACAACTTTTTCCTGTGTATTTTTTTTATCCGATAGCCAGTTTTTAAGGCTCTAAGTTAACTACTAAAATATATTGTTCCTGAAAATTCTGATTGTTAACATTTTTCCAGGCAACTGAAAACTTCACCAACTGAGAACATTTTTCCTTATAAGAAGGCTAAATAAACATATGTGTGTGTATTTGCCCATTTAACTTTAAAAAGACTATACAAAAGACCACCAACAGTAGCTTCCTTGGGGCTGAAATTGTCAGGTGGAGAGGGAGAGAGGAATTGAATATTTTCACTTGATACCCTTTGGTACAATCTGATGTTTCTTGATCTACACTAGCTCATGGTATATATGAATGCATACATTTTAATAATTTAAGGAAATAGATAAAAGGAATATTCTTCTAACTTGTATATGCATAATCTTCATAGTTAATAGCTCTACGTTTTCTCCCTTTACGGTCCTACTTGCCAAATTTCAGTACACCCTCACATCAATCATATGTTTTATAGACAACTCTAGTCAAAGATATGGAAATGACCTTGAAATCATAATACAATTTGTTTACTACAGAGGCAGATGTGACTGGGCCATAGTACAATCCATATGCATAATAGCCCAGAAAGTTCAAAAAGAAAAGAAGGTGGGTAGATATTTTTGTATGTGCAAATTTAGACCTGGAGTAATTTTATGTTCCCATACATTTTTTCTACTTCTACACATTTCACATTTGATTATCAAAAATCAAATTACTCCTCCTAGCACGTTATGAAACACTACTAATAAAGTGTCTTCATTTTCAAAATGTGACAAGTGTCCAGAGTAATTTATTTTCCCCCAAAAATTACTGGACTCAAGAAGTTTAACCTAATTCTAGATACTAGCTTCAATGTGAGGTGAAGTCACTTTAAAATCCCTGAAAGATTGCTCTTTTAAAAACGTTCTTAATAAAGACATTTGGTGTTTAATTACGTTGTCATTTATAAATAAATTCATTTAATCCCACTAAGCTTCAGTTTCCTTATCTTCACAATGGGGATGCTAATAGGACCTAGTTCGTAAAGTTATTATGAGGATTAAATGTGATAACGCATGCAGAATACTTAATACAGCCTGTGGTACATAGTAAGCATCCAACCCATATTTGCTATTATTTTGCTTACATTTTCACCATCGTTTTAGTAACTTTAACATCTTGCAATGTTAACTCGAGCTTTCAAAACTTACTGAGTAGAGCATATTCTTCCCAGTTTTTATATTACTAGTATAATTTTAACTCCTAGAACAGTTAGGCTCTTCTTTTCTGCCATGTAACACAGATAAAAGCAACTGTGAAGGACATTTTTCTCCATTCCTGTATTTAATAAGTACCAGTTAGTTAACACGTATTTAGCTTATTACTGCTAAGTATCACTGAGAATAGCAACACTAACAACAAAGAGTGACTGGAAAAGGTCATGCCGGAAAAAAATTCTGAAATGGTTGCACATTGTCAGAAAAGGGTTTCAGCAACTAGATTTCTAAATACTGGCTTTTCACAGGATGAAAGGAAACTCATATTTTCACACTCTGATGTCTACTTGTAGATTTTAAGAGTTAAGACATTTTAAAAGCACAACCCTTAAGGAAAATAATTGGGTTAACGCATTACTAAGAGCTTGATAAATAAAGCATGACCTTAAATGTGAAATTTGAGGCTAGAACTTGTGAGTTAGACTACCATTAGTTGAGTTGCTGTCAATAAAAAGAATTATTTAAACACACGATACATTTCTTAGCGTTTCTTTTTAACTCCTGCTCCTTACGTTCTGAAGCTATAACATGAACGAGCTGTATCGTACCTTGATTAGGTTGTGTCCCACAGTGTAGACAGCTGCTAAGTTTCCCTTCTCTCCGGGAGCGTGCATACCTGTCCCATACCCATGCCAAGCAACTAGATATGGATTGTGAATTGTAATCCAATATTTGACACGGTCCCCAAACGTCTGGAAACAGTAGGTGGCATAGTCATTGAAGATATCTGTTACGGTTTCATTTTTCCACCCCCCATATTTTTCTTGTAGCGCCAGAGGCAAATCCCAATGGTATAAAGTAACTACAGGTTCAATGCTTCTCAGTACTAAAGCATCAAGAAGAGTATTGTAGTACTGGAGACCTTTTGGATTGGCAACTGCCGCTATTCCATCGGGGAAAAGCCTTGGCCAGGAAATTGAAAATTGATAAAAAGAAACTCCGATAAAATCCAGGGCTGATAAGTCTTTTTCCAGAAAAAGGTAACTGTCACTGGAACTATTCGTGCTGTTGACATTTTTAAGGTGTGTTTGGATGAAATGATCCCATATAGAGGGTCCTTTTCCATCTGTCTTCCAATTCCCTTCCACTTGAAATGCTCCAGTCCCAACGCCCCAGAAAAAGTTTTTAGGAAAAGTGTCATAGAGAAAGAGCTGACTTTCATTTACCGGACTAAAATGAGGAGTTTTAGACCATATAGCTCTTCCGTCTCCAGAGAATCCAGTAACAGCTCGTAGGAGAATAAATGCTGACAGGATGACAGATCTTTGCAGACCGCGGTTGCACATCGTTTTTCTAGAGTGTATGTTTCTTTCATCGGCGCTGGGGAAAATCCATTCATTCCCTGGAGATCCAGCCGCACAGCCTGGCTTCATTTGCTACTAACTGCTCGCCTGTCTTATCAACGCTTCAGTAAAAGCTTGTGATTGTAAAGCTCTGTCAATGATTAGCTTGAACTGTGAGCCTTGGGATGGGTCACGGAGAGCAACGTAATTTGAGGGAGGTGGCCCCTCACCACCACGTTTCCTCCTGTCTGACTATGGGAAAAATGATACGAAAACGCATCGCTGACAGTAGTTTGAATGCGTAACTAAAACAGATAAACAAAGAATAAAAATGCCACATTCTCTTGGTAGCATTTCACATTGACCCAAATCTTTTCTGAATATTTTGAACACTATTGAATAAAGTATATACCTTTTCGATGTTCATGGTTTCGAGTGGTAATTTTATTACTTCACGTTTCAGGAGAAGGAATACAAATAAGTAGCATTCCTATATGCTGATAATCCAGAATGAGAAAATACAATAAGATACTACACTTGCACAGAAATTATACACATCTAGGGATAATCTTATCAAGTGCTACTCATGTTAAGAAAATTATGAAAATGTACTGAAAAATTTGAGAGAAATGAAGAAGTATATAGTACTTCCTGGGTGGAAACACTGAATACTTTCCCATTTAATTTACACTTTTAAATGCACTTTCAACCTAACTCTTCTAATCCCAGATTTGAGTTCAACAAAATTATTGTGAAAGTTCACTTGACAAATAAATAAGCGATAATTACAAGAAAAGAAGAGAAAAAACCCTGAAAAGGGGCACCTGGGTGGCTCAGTCCTTAAGCGTCTGCCTTTGGCTCAGGTCATGGTCCCAGGGTCATGGTCCCAGGGTCATGGGATCGAGCCCCGTGTGGGTTTCTTGCTCGGCGGGAAGCAAGTTTCTCTCCTTCTCTCACTCCCCCTGCTTGTGTTCCCTCTCTTGCTGTCTTTCTCTCTCTCTGTCAAATAAATAAATGAATGGAATCTTAAAAGAAAAGAAAAGAAAAAATCCTGAAAAAGAAAATAGTGAAGGCACAGACTACCTTTAGATATGAAAACATTAAAAAAAGCACAACTTAAATAGCATGATTCTGGAGCATCTGCCTTTGGCTCAGGTCATGATCCCAGGGTCCCGAGATTGAGCCCCACGTTGGGCTCCCTGCTCAGCAGGAAACCTGCTTTCCCTCTCCCACTCCCCCTGCTTGTGTTCCTGCTCTCGCTATCTCTCTGTCAAATGATTCTGGAGTAGAATGAATAGAAGTAGAATACTGTACAGAATCCATAGCCTCCAGATAACTTTCTAAAAATTTAATCTTTTAAATATTTGAGGTATCCCATAAAAATGAAAGGCAGAGTGGTTAATAGTTGGGCCTCTGGACTCAAACTGCATGGGTTTAAATGTAGCTGTGTGACTGGGGACAAGTTACTTAACGTCTCTGCACCCCAGTTTCCTGTTACTTAAGAAAAGGCACAATACTGATATCTACTGCATGGATGATTGTGAGAATTAAGTGAGTGAGTACATGTAAAGCACTTGGAAGAGACACTGACTCATAATAAATGCTCAACGAACATTCTTATTTCTATGTGAAAAGGAGGGATTATTCAGAAAGTGATGCTAAGATTCAGCATAAAAGATGATATATTCTGGCTCCTGCCCTCACGTTAAACTTCATTTAACTGCGTGTAGAACGCTTCCCTTCAGCCATAACAAACCACATTGCGTACTCTGGACACATGTGGAGTGCTCACATCCTCTGTCTCGGTATGTGGGCTCTCTGCCTAGGATGCGTGCCCCCCTTCATCTAGCTCATGTCCATGTGTTCTTCAAAATGGTAGTACCAGGGCACCTGGGTGGCTCAGTCATTAAGCATCTGCCTTTGGCTCAGGTCATGATCCCAGGGTCCCGAGATCGAGCCCCACATTGGGCTCCCTGCTCAGCAGGAAACCTGCTTTCCCTCTCCCACTCCCCCTGCTTGTGTTCCTGCTCTCGCTATCTCTCTGTCAAATGATTCTGGAGTAGAATGAATAGAAGTAGAATACTGTACAGAATCCATAGCCTCCAGATAACTTTCTAAAAATTTAATCTTTTAAATATTTGAGGTATCCCATAAAAATGAAAGGCAGAGTGGTTAATAGTTGGGCCTCTGGACTCAAACTGCATGGGTTTAAATGTAGCTGTGTGACTGGGGACAAGTTACTTAACGTCTCTGCACCCCAGTTTCCTGTTACTTAAGAAAAGGCACAATACTGATATCTACTGCATGGATGATTGTGAGAATTAAGTGAGTGAGTACATGTAAAGCACTTGGAAGAGACACTGACTCATAATAAATGCTCAACGAACATTCTTATTTCTATGTGAAAAGGAGGGATTATTCAGAAAGTGATGCTAAGATTCAGCATAAAAGATGATATATTCTGGCTCCTGCCCTCACGTTAAACTTCATTTAACTGCGTGTAGAACGCTTCCCTTCAGCCATAACAAACCACATTGCGTACTCTGGACACATGTGGAGTGCTCACATCCTCTGTCTCGGTATGTGGGCTCTCTGCCTAGGATGCGTGCCCCCCTTCATCTAGCTCATGTCCATGTGTTCTTCAAAATGGTAGTACCAGGGCACCTGGGTGGCTCAGTCATTAAGCATCTGCCTTTGGCTCAGGTCATGATCCCAGGGTCCCGAGATCGAGCCCCACATTGGGCTCCCTGCTCAGCAGGAAACCTGCTTTCCCTCTCCCACTCCCCCTGCTTGTGTTCCTGCTCTCGCTATCTCTCTGTCAAATAAATAAATAAAATCTAAAAAAAACCCCCAGAGTAGTACCTGCTCTAGCAAGACCCTCTGGGTTCCTAGTTTGTTTTGAATTACTTATTTATTTAAATGAAATTTATTTAAATTACATATTTGTTTAAATCACTTATTTAAATAAAAATTAAATTATTAAATGAAATCTAAATAAAATTTATTTAATTATTTATTTAAATTTATTTAAACTACTTACTTATTCGAATCACTTATCTGTTTAAATAAATTACTTATTTATCAATCCTCTTGTGAAACATCTGCATAATCGCGTAGATAAAGTCACTGCAGAGTCTTTGCTCCTTCTGCATCTGATCCCCCCTCACTTTTACCAGCACCAACATTGGCCTTTGCAGTCCCCCTGACTCTCTTCTTTCTGTTCTGGCATTCCTTTCAGTGTTTCCTCGACATCTGTTTCTTCTTGTACCAGCCAAGTCTGTATCTGGGTTCATTTTTGGAGGCGTAATCCAAGAAGTCATAAATCAAACTGGCTAAAGCCAGTTGTCTACCCATCAGCAAAATAGGCTCTGAATCCAAATACAAAGGTGACATCTGGTGTAATCTTGTACATTTTGACTTGTTTTTCCCTGAATTTCTGTCTTAGGTAGTGTTGTATTCCCCAGGTGAAGTAGTCAGTTGGTCATGACCTTCCTGGTCTGGATAGTAAGCATGTGGCTCATGATGGTGGTTGATCCTCTGGCAGCCAGAGAGGAACTAAGACAGTTTGATTTGATATAGATGTATCTCCTTGTCCTGTGTTCCCGGGGCAGCCCAGACTTTCTCTGTTAGGACACTTATCACACAATAAATTTATCTATGACCCCTGTTTGACTTAAAGTTCTCTGTAGGTCTCTGTACTAAAAATGAGGGTCATGACTGGTCCCTATAGAATATATGGGGCCTTGTAGTCACTAAAGTTGAGTGAAGTTGCCTGTAATAACCATATCTCTATCACTACATTTATCACATAATCCTGGAATTGTTTGTCTCCTCCACAGGCCTGGAAGAATGTCTCTTATCTGAATTTTTATCGTCACTTATCTGAGTAAATGCTTAATCATTAAATGAACAAATGGAGTTGATGCAATTCATTCAGTATTTATAAAATATTTTTCCAGATTTGTTGAGATATAATTGACATGTAATTGTATTACGTTATTATGTTATACAATTAATGTATACATTAATTGTATTAGTTTAGATGTACAGCATAATGATTGTATATATGTACATATTGTGAGCTGATGACTAAAAATAAAATTTTAGTTTTTTAATTTTTAAATTTTTATTTATTATTTTTTAAAGATTTTATTTATTTATTTGACAGAGAGAGACTCAGCAAGAAAGGGAACACAGGCAGGTGGAGTGGGAGAAGAAGGAGCAGGCTTCCCATGGAGCAGGGAGCCTGATGCAGGGCTCAATCCCAAGACCCTGGGATTGTGACCTGAGCCAAAGGTAAACGCTTAATGACTGAGCCACCCAGGTGCCCCTAAAAATAAAATTTTTAAATGCGATAATTTACACCCTCACAAATATATTTAATTAAAAATATATATAACTACTGAAAGCTAAGAGAAAAATGGAAGCAAATATTTAATTACATATAGTTTACATAATGATATTTATTTACTTATAGATGAGCTCATATAAATAATTTAACTATGATTAAAATATATGAAAAGAATTAAAAGGCAATAACAAACTTGGAAAATACTAGAGCAAATCTAGAAGACAAATGGCCAACTTTTTATTATATAAGTAATTCAGGCAAATCAATAAGAAAAACACTCTAAATTAGAGGAATGGCCAAACAACATGCATAAAAAATATGCAAAAGAGGAAGTGCAACTGTCTAGCTAAAGAAAAAAATTTAAATAACCACAATTAAAAACACATATAAAAATAACTCTAGGAGAACCTGGCTGGCTCAGTTGCTAGAACATGCGACTCTTGATCTTTGAGTTGTAGGTTTGAACCCCGCTTTGGGTAGAGAGATTACTTAAAAATAAAATCTTAAAAATACCCCCAAACTCCAAACATTTTCTCATGTTAAATTAGCAAGAATAAATATAAGTGATGAAAACTGCTGTTAATGAGATTGTAAGACATTGCTGATTAGAGCATGAATCTGTACAACACTTAAAGAAAGCAATTTTTCAATACATAATTAACCTTAGATTTTTTCATGTCTTAATTCAATAACATTAGAAATTTATCATAATAAATTATTCTAAATACATAAAGTGCTGTAGGTACAAATATTTTATAGCAGTATTATTTATGATGGTAAAAATGTGAAATTATTTATTTATTATTATTATTTTTAAAGATTTTATTTATTTATTTGACAAAGAGAGAGCAGTGCAAGCAGGGGGAGCAGCAGGCAGAGGGAGAAGGAGAAGCAGGCTCCCCGCTGAGCAGGGAGCCCGAAGCAGGGCTCTATCCCAGAACACTGAGATCGTGACCTGAGCCAAAAGAGATGCTTAACCAACTGAGTCTCCCAGATGCCCCCAAATTTGAAATGATTTAAAGATTCATTCATGGGGAATAATTACTTAAGGCATGGAATATCCATTTGCTAAGACACTGTAGTCATTAACATTTTCTTTTTTTAAAAAATATTTATTTACTTATGTTAGAGAGAAAAAGAAAAAGAGGGAGAGAGATAGCGTGAGCAGACAGAGGGAGAGTGAGAGAAATTGTCAAGCAGGCTCCTCACTGAATGTGGTGCCCAATGGGGAGTCAATCCCAGGACCTTGACATCATGACCTGAGTCAGATGCTTAAATGACTGAGCCACCCAGGTGCCCCTACCCTAAACATTTTAATGTTACTAAATATTCTTTGAAAATGTAGGGGTACCTGGGTGGCTCAGTCTGTTCAGTGTCTGACTCTCGATTTTGGCTCAGGTCATGATCTCAGGGTTGTGAGATCAAGCCCTGTGTTGGCTCCACACTCAGCATGAAGTCTGCTTCTTTTTCCCTCTCTCTCTTCCTCTGCACCTCTCCCCCTTTATGCTCTCTCTCTCTCTCTCTCTAAAATAAGTAAATAAATCTTTATAAAAATGTTCAGGATGAAAAATTAACTGGGGGAACCTGGGTGGCTCAGTTGGTGTGGAGCTCTCTGTCCAGCTCCAGGCTCAGCTGGGACTCTGCTTGTCCTCCTCCCTCCCCCTCTCCTTCTCTCTCTGCCTCTTTGCACATACATGCATCCTTTCTCTGTGTGTGTGAACTATACTTTCCTGCAAAGATTAGGAAAAAGGCAAGGAGGTCTACTCTTACCACTTCTATTCAACATCATACTAGAAGTCCTAGCTAATGTAATAAGACAAGAAAGGGAAATAAAAAGTATAAAAATTGGGGAGTAAAAGAAAATAAAAGCTTGTTCATAGATGATAATGATTGTCTTTATTGAAAATCCCAAAACCTCGATAAAGGAAATCCTGGAAATAATAAGCAACTACAGCAAGTTTGCAAGATATAGGTTAATATATACACACATATATTTATACACATATATACACACATATATACATAATATGTACATGAAATATTTTACCTTATTTTTTAAGTTTTAATTTTAATTTAATTTCATTAGTTAACATACAGTGTTATATTAGTTTCAGGTATACAATACAGTGATTCAACAATCCCATACATCAGCCTATGCTCCTCACAATTTCACTCTTTTTTTTTTAAAGATTGTATTTATTTATTTCTTTCAGAGAGAGAGAGAGAGAGAGTTGGGGGGAGGAGCAGAGGGAGAGGGACAACCAGACTCTGCACTGAGTGTGGAGCCTGATGTAGGGCTCAATCCTACAATTCCAAGATCATGACCTAAGCCTAAATCAAGAGTTGGATGCCTCCCCCCTCCAAAAAAAGAGTTGGATACCCAACCAACTGAGCCACTCAGATGACCCACAAAGCACTTCTTAATCCCCATCACCTATTTAACCCATCTCCCCCCTTTCTGGTAACCATTAGATTGTTCTCTATATTTGAGTAGAGGTTAATATATAAAAGTCAATTGTTTTCTTATTTATCAGAAATGAACAATGGAATTTGAAATTAAAAAGACAATACCATTTACATTAGCACAAAAAATACTTAGGATTAAATCTAACAAAATATGTACAAGATCTATATGAGGAAACTTAAAAAACTCTAATGAAAGACATGAAAGAAAATCTAAATAAATAGAGAGATATTCTATGTATATGGATAGGAAAATTAGATATTATTAAGGTATGAGTTCTCTGTAATTTGATCTATAGATTCAATGCAATCCCAATAAAAATCTCAGCCAGTTGTTTTGTGGATATTGATGAACTGATTCTAAAGTCTATATGCAAAGGCAAAAGACCCAGAACAGTCAATACAATATTAAAGGGTTGATAATCCAAGGACTGATTTGCTTGACCTCAAGACTTTAAAGTTACAGTAATCAAGACAGTGTAGTATTGGCAAAAGAATAGACACATTGGGGGCACCTGGGTGGCTCAGTTGGTTAAGCATCTGCCTTCAGCTTGGATCATGATCCCAGGGTCCTGGGATAGAGCCCTCCACTGGGCTCCTTGCTCAACAGGGAGACTGCCTCTCCCTCTGCCTCTCACCCCACTCTAGTGCTCTCTTTCTCAAATAAATAAATAAAATCTTAAAAAAAAGAATAGACATATTGAACAATAGAACAAACTAGAGATCCCTGAAATACACCTACATAAATTGAATCAATTGATCATTGACAACAGAGCAAAGACAACTGGACATTCACACGCAAAAAAAATGAATATAGACACAGACTATACATACCTCACAAAAAATAACTCAAAGTGAATCGTAGACCTAAACTCATAGTAGATCATAAAATGCAAGACTATAAAACTCCAGGAGAGGGCGGAGAAGAAAATCTAGGAGACTTTGGGTTTGGTGGTGACTTCTTAGATATAACACCAAAAACACAACCCAAAAAAGAAAAGAAAATGTTACATTGGACTTCATTAAGAAAAAAATTCTGCTTTGCAAAAAACGCTGTTAAGACAATGACAAGATAAGCCACAGACTAGAAGAAAATCCTTGCAAAACAGATACATATCAGATAAAGGACTGATATCCAAAATGTATAAGAACTCTCAAAACATAACAACAACAGCAAAACAATTAGAAAATAGTCAAAAGATCTGAACAAACCCTTGAGCAAAGAATATATTAAGCATACGAAAAGATACTCCACATCATATATCCTTAGAGAATTGCAAATTAAAACAACGAGATACAATTACATACTTATTAGAATGGCCAACATCCAAACACTGACAACACCAAGTGCTGGCAAGAATGTAGGTAGGGCAATAGGAACTCTTATTTATTGTTGGTGCAAATGCAAAATGCTACACACACTTTGGAAGATAGGTTGGAAGTTTCTTACAAAACTACATATAAATTTCTTACAAAGCATACTCTTATCACACCATCCAACAATTATAACCTTTGTATTTCCCCAAATGCTTTAAAAGCTTGTGTTCTTACAAAAATATGAACATGAATGCTTTATAGCCCCTTTATTCATAATTGTCAATACTTAGAAACAAACAACATGTCCTTTTTTTTTTAAAGATTTTATTTATTTATTTGACACAGAAAGAGAGATTACAAATAGGCAGAGAGGCAGGCAGAGAGACAGGGAGAGGAGGAAGCAGGCTCCCTGCTGAGCAGAGAACCCGATGCGGGCCTCGATCCCAGGATGCTGAGATCATGACCTGAGCCGAAAGCAGAGGCTTTAACCCACTGAGCCACCCAGGCACCCACAACATATCCTTTAATAGGTGAATGGATAAACAACAATTTGATACATCCACACAGTGAAATATTATTTAGCAATAAAAAGAAATGATCTATCGCCTTCTTAGCGCAGTGGGCAGCACGTCAGTCTCATAAAAAGAAATGATCTGTCAAGCCAGGAAAATACATGGAGAAGATTTAAATGCATATTATTAAATGAAAGAAACCAATTTATAAAGCCTACATACTGTATGATTTCAATTATATGATAATCTGGAAACAGCAAGAGGGAAAATATAAAAAGATCAGTGATTGCCTGGGAATAGGTTGAGGGAGGAATGAATAGGTGGAACACAGGGAATTTTTAGGGCAATGAAACTATTATTCTGTAGGATACTGTAATGGCAGATTCATTTATCAAAACCCATAGAACGTGCAACACAAAGGGTGAACCTTAATATACACTATGAGCTTTAGTTAATAATATTGGCTTATCAGTTGTAACAGATGTACCACACTGATGCAAGATGTTAAAAATAGGGGAAGCTAGGGCTGGGGAGAAGGAGTGAGGGGGTATATGGGAAGTCTGTAACTGAAATTTCTTTTTTTTTTTTAAGATTTTATTTATTTATTTGTCAGAGAGAGAGGGAGAGAGAGAGCACAAGCAGGGGGAGAGGCTGGAAGAGTGAGAAGCAGCATCCCTGCTGAGCAAGAAGCCTGATGCAGGACTTGATCCTAGGACCCCTGGATCGTGACCTGAGCTGAAAGCAGACACTTAACTGACTGAGCCATCCAGGAGTCCCTGTAACCATAATTTGTCAAGAAAAAGTCCATTAATTGAAGAAATGTTACTGACAAAGGCGTTTTTTCTTTTCTTTCTTTTTAAAAAAAATAATTTATTTATTTATTCATTCATTCATTCATTTGAGAGAGAGAGAAAGAGAGTGAATGAGGGGAGAGGTGGAGGGGAAGGAGAGAGAGAATCTCAAGCAGATTCCCCACTGAGTGTGGAGCCAGATGTAGGACTCAATCTCATGACCATGAGATCATGATCCAAACCAAAACCAAAAGTCAGACACTTAACCAGTTGAGTCACCCAGGCACCCTCTCTTCTTCTTTTAAGATTTATTTATTTACTTTAGGGAGAAATAGCAAGTGGAAGGAGGGGCAGAGGGAGAGGGAGAGAATCCTTAAGCAGACTCCCTGCTGAGCACAGAGCCCAACATAGGGCTGGATCCCAGGGCCCTGAGATCATGACCTGAGCCCAAATCAGGAGTCAGACACTCAACTGACAGAGCCAGCTAAGTGCTACAAGGCTAAGTTTTTTCTTAAGCTTTTTCTTGACCCTGAGGTCAAGACCTGAGCTGAGACCAAGAGTTGGAAGCTTAGCTGACTGATGGCACTCAGTTGCCTTGACAAAGGCTAAGTTTAAAAATGTGTAATGAATATTTGTTTGCTAGTAGCCAATGATTGATCATTAAACTATTTCAGATTTCATATGAGAAAACAAAGGAATTGGATAATTGTCAGGGGAAGTTCATTAAGCTGGTTAAATCAGAATACATTTAGATAAAAATAACATAACTTCACACCCATTAAGATGGCTACTATGCAAAAAAGAAAGACACCAGAAAATAACAAGTATTGGAGAATACATAGAGAAATTGGAGCCTTTGTGTATTGCTGGTCAGAATGTAAAATAGTGTAGATATTGTGGAAGATAATATGGCAATTCCTCAAAAAATTAAATATAGAATTACTATATGATCCAGCAATTCCAGTTCTGGGTATATACTCCGAAGAATTAAAGCAGGGACACCAACAAATATTTGTACACTGATCCATGTTCATGGTAGCATTCTTCATAATAGCCAAAAGGCAGAAACAATCTAAACGTTCATCAATCTAAACGTTCATCAACAGATAAATGGATAAACAAAATGTGGTGTGTACATGCACGCGCACGCACACACACACACACACACACACACACATACACACGGAGTGGAATATTACTCAGCCTTTAAAAGGAATTAAATTCTGACACATGCTATAACATGGAGAAACTTTGAAGACAGTATGAAGTGATCCAGACACAAAAGACAAGTATCACATGATTATGCATTTATGAGGCACCTGGAATTGTCAGATTCATAGAGACACAGAAAATAGAATGGTGGTTGCCGGGGCCTGGGGAGCGGGATCAATGAGGAGTTACCATTTAACTGACACCGAGTTTCAGTTCAGGATGTTGAAAGAGTTCTGGGGTTGGGTGTTGTCGGTTGCACAACAATGTGAATGTACTCAATACCACTGAAGTCTGTATCTAAAGATGGTTCAATGGTAAATTTTATGTATGTATATTTTACATAGTAAAAACATGTTTTTTGAAAGAATGAATGAGGAAAAAACCGAAGAAACCTTTATGATAATGACTTAATACTGAAGCTTAAAGAATTCTCAAATATTTATGAAACTAGGTTGTGAATTTATGAAACATTTATCATGATTTAATGAATCAGAATGGGGGGCTTATTTTTCCTGAAAAATTATCAAATATTTATTGAATATTTTACTTATAAAAGGGCTTGTGTTAAGTCCTAGGAGAGAATATATATGTTCTTGCCTCCAAAAAGAGTTTACAGCTTAGCTAAGAAGGAACATAATAAAAACCATAAAATGTCTAAGAAAAAAAAATTGTACCTACCAGGTTCCAAGTGAATGGGACAGATACATGAGCTCTAGGAATTCTGTATCCAAAACATCTCTTCATAACACTTCATATGGATTATAGAAGTTTACAGCAGGAAGGGTCCTTAGAAATCAACTAGTTTAGAGCTTTGTTTTACAGATAAGGGATTTGAGACTAATAGAGTAGAGGCCAGAATTCATCATTCATTTATTTATTTCACAAATCTTTATTGAGTATCTCCTATGGGTCAAGCCCTTTGTTGGAAGTTGGGAATAAAAATTGAAGATGTTGGTGAGAAAGTGGAGAAAAGGGAACCCTCCTGCACTGTTGGTGGGAATGTGCATTGGAGCAGCCGCTGTGGAAAACAGTGAAGATTCCTCAAACATTTAAAAGTAGAAATATAGGGGCGCCTGGGTGGCTCAGTCATTAAGCATCTGCCTTCAGCTCAAGTCATGATCCCAGGGTCCTGGGATCGAGTCCTGCATCGGGCTCCCTGCTCGGCCGGGAGCCTGCTTCTCCCTCTCCCACTCCCTCTCTGCTTGTGTTCCCTCTCTCACTGTGTCTCTCTCTGTCAAATAAATAAATAAAATCTTTTAAAAAAGGAGAAATACCATATGATGCAGTAATCTCACCAATGGATATTTACCCAAGGAAAACAAAAACACTAATTCGAAAAGGTATATGTACCCCTGTGTTAATTGCAGTGTTATTTACAGTAGCCAAGGTATGAATGCAATCTACATGTCCATCAATTGGTGAGTGGCTAAAGATGTGAGATATATATATAAACACACAAAAAACCCCACACATATATACATACACTGGTATACACACACACACACACACACATGCATATATATGCAATGGAATATTACTTAGGTATAAGAGAGCATGAGATCTTGCCATTTATGACAACGTTGATAGACCTGAGGGTATTATGCTAAGTGAAAGAAGTCAGAGAAAGGCAAATATCACATGATTTCACTTATAAGTGGAATCTTTTTTTTTCTTTTAAAAGATTTTACTTATTTATTTGACACAGAGAGAGAGATCATAAGTAGGCAGAGTCAAGCAGAGAGAGAAGGGAAAGCAACCTCCCTGCTGAGCAGGGAGCCCGATGCGGGACTCAATCCCAGGACTCTGAGATCTTGACCTGAGCCGAAGGTAGAGGCTCAACCGACTGAGCCACCCAGGCGCCCTGTAAGTGGAATCTAAAAAACAAAATGAATGAATAAACAAACCAAAAGCAGAAATAGTCCCATAAATACAGAGAACAAACTGAAGGTTGCTAGAGAGTAGGAGGGTGGGGTCTAGGGAAAATTAGTGAAGGAAAGGGGGAGATATGGAATTTTAGTGATGGAATCACTGAAATAAGTCATGGGGATAAAAGTACAGCAGAGGGAATATAGTCAGTGAAATAGGGTTGTGTGGTGACAGATGGTAGCTACACTTGTGGTGAGCTGGACATAATGTATACATTTGTTGAATTACTATGTTGTACACCAGACACTGCTCTAACTACTGTGTGTCAACTATGCCTCAATTAAAAAATAGAAATAGATAAATAAACAAGTAAATTGAATATATTACAGTATTCACAAATTTTATAGAAAAACACAGGAGGGATATATAAACCAGTGGGATGCGTGCATGTGTGTGCACACACGTATGTGTGTCGGTGGAAGATGGAATAGAGAAACTCTAAAAACTCTAAAACTCTGAAACTCTGAAAACTCTAAAAAAGTCCTTAAAAAATGAAGAATGATGAGATGTTAGCCAGAAGAAAGAGAGAAAGAGGAAGGGGGGCTATCCAATGTAGATGGTGTAGCATATTGAAGTCCCAGGGATGAAAAAGTTTGACAAGTGGTTCAGGACACTCAGGTCTTAAGAAGTTTCGTGTTTTGTTTTGTTTTTTTAAAGATTTTATTTATTTATTTGACAGAGAGAGAGAGAGAGATCACAAGTAGGCAGAGCAGCAGACAAAGGGAGAGGGGGAAGCAGGCTCCCTGCTGAGCAGAGAGCCCGATGCGGGGCTTGATCCCAGGACCCTGAGATCATGACCTGAGCCCAAGGCAGAGGCTTTAACCCACTGAGCCACCCAGGCGCCCAGGTCATAAGAGTTAATCGGGAATGGCAAGAAATGATTTGCAGAGATTGGCAGAAAGCAGATCATTAAGGACTTCGTGAACCATGTTACCAGAATTTAGGCTTTATCTTGAAAGAGAAAGGCAATCATTGAAAATACTTTAGGCAAGTATATAAATTAGCATACTACTGTACAAACAGACCATAAAATATGAAGTTGAGGCCCAAAGAGAATGTCATTTGTCACACATCGGTCTGAAGAAGGAGTTCCCAGTTTTCCAATGGCTCATCTCAGTGATTCAGGGACCAAGAGTGCTTACGGCTGTAGTTCTGCTACCCTCAAAGGCCGAAGGCCTTGCACGAGTCTTACCCCCTGCGCTCAGCAGGTAGAAGTGGACGTCTTCAGAAAAGCTTTGGCCTGGAAGTAGTGTACATAATTTCTAATTACATTCCACTGGAAAGCACTAGTCATGGGGCCACCTCTGGATGCAACGTGAATCCCTTGCCTTCTACCAGTCACTCTACATTCTATAGTTAATGCTATGGAAGGGGGCGGAAAGTTGCGTGTTTAGTTGGTGTTCTCTACCACAAGAGAGTGACATGATCAGATCTGCCTTTTAGGAGAATCACTCTGGCAATGAGTGCAGGGAGTGGATACTATTGGAAGTGGGGAGCAAGATTAAGTGGCTCTTCTGTTAATCTGAATGAAAAAATGACGTGGCTTGAACAAAGGTAGTAGCATTGTAGATGGATATTTATATATATCTTCTTTACCCATTCATCTATCAGTGGACACTTGACTGCTTCCATATTTTGGTTATTATAAATAATGTTGCAATAAACATAGGGGTGCATGTATTTTTTTGAGTTAGTGATTTTGTATTCTTTGGTAAATACCCAGCAGTGGAATTACTGGATCATGTGGTAATTCTGCTTTTAACTTTTGGAGGAAACATCATGCTGTTTTCCACAGTGGCTTCATCAGTGTGTACATTTCCACCAAGAGTACACGAGTTTTCCCTTCTCTCCACATCCTCATGAACACTTGTTGTTTTTTGTGTTTTTGATTTTAGTCATTCTGACAGGTGTGAAGGGATATCTCACTGTGGTTTTTTATTTACATTTCCCTGATGATGAGTGATGTTGAGCATCTTTTCACGTGTCTGTTGGCCATCTGTATGTCTTCTTCGGAAAATCTTTCATGTCTTCTGTCCATTTTAATTGGAATATTTTTTTTTGGTCATGAGTAATATAAATTCTTTATTTTATTTTGGATATTTTTAAGAGGTGGTTTTAAAAGAATAAAAATAAGAGAATATGGAGCAAAATGTTGGGGTCCCCCCCGTTAACTTTTAGAGTATATCTTTACACATGCACCTCCCCCAACACGCCACACATATTTTTAATACTTTTAAAAAACATACACATGATCACACACCACACACAGTGTTCCACAACTGCTTTATTCTCTTAATAATTTATTGTGACGATCTCTCATGTCAGTACACGTATGTCTAGTTCAATCTTCCACAACAGATGCATAATATTCCATGACATCATCAGTGCACCACATTTTATTTATTTAACCAATTACCTCCTGGCAAACACTTAAGTTTTTCCTTTTTTTCTATTACAAACAATTCGGCAATTACCAAGCCTGAATTAATAATTTTGCATATGTGAGAGAGACAAGAAATTGCTAAAATTGGAATTCCTGGGTGAAGGGGTATGTACATTTTCTATGTTTATGGCTATTTCCTTACTGCCCTTTGGAAAGGCATAATAAATAGTTCCTACTATTAGTGCATGAGAGCCAGTTTCCCCTACTCTCTTCAGTATTGTTAGCAGTACTTCTCTTTTTTTGTCAGTATGGTAAAGAAGACATTTCATTCTTGCATTCATTTGAGTTTCTCTGATTGCTAATCTTATATCCTTATTGGTCCTTTGTACTTCCTTTCCTGTGGGTTGCCTTTTCATCATCTTTTTAAAGCTTTTCTATTTTTTACCTTTTCTAATGAATTAGAAGGAGCTTATTATATATAAAGCATTACATTTCTTGTTTGATATATGTGTCACAAATATTTTCTTTCTACGTTTTGTCTTTTAACTCTTTTAAAACAACTTGACTGAGATACAATTCCTATACCATACAATTAGTCCACTAAAAGTATGCACCTCAACTGTTTTCAGTATGTTCAGGGTTGTACAACCAACAATACAATCAATTTCAGAACATTATTTAATGCTATTTTAATGTTCTTACAAGTTCTTCATTTTCTTACAAGAAAAAGTTCTTCATTTTTGTGAAAATTTATTATTCATTTCCTTTATGGTTTCTGGGCTAGGAATGCAGTTCCCACTCTAAAATTAGAAAGATATCAATCAGAGAAAGACAATTATCATATGATCTCACTGATATGTGGAATTTGAGAAACAAGATCGAGGGTCATATGGGAAGAAAGGAAAAAATGAAACAAGAAGAAACCAGAGAGGAAGACAAACCATAAGAGACTCTTTTTTTTCCCCCAAGATTTTATTTATTTTCATTTATTTGTCAGAGAGAGAGCACAAGCAGGGGAACAGCAGACAGAGGGAGAAGCAGGCTCCTTGCTGAGCAGGGAACCCAATGCAGGACTCAATCCCAGGACCCTGGAATCATGACCTGAGCCGAAGGTCATTAACCAACTGAGCCACCCAGGCATCCCACCATAAGAGACTCTTAATCTCAGGAAACAAACTGAGTGTTGCTGGAGGGGAGAGGGGTGGGAGGGATGCGGTGGTGGGTGATGGACACTGGGGAGAGTAAGTGTTGTGGTGAGTGCTGTGTATTGTGTAAGACTGATGGATCACAGACCTGTACCCCTGAAACAAATAATACATAAATGTTAATAGTAAAAAAATAAAATTATAAAGATATTCTCTTATATGGTCTTTTTAGGACTTTAGTTTTGTTTTCCATGTGTGGCCTTTTTAAATTAATTTTTTTCTATTTATTAAGGTATTTATTCCCCCCCAAGCCCCCTTCCCCTCTTTCAACTTTTTCGTTGTTCTAGAATTTGTACATTTCCACATTTATACTTTGCATAATATTCAGGGGCTGCTATCTTTCAGTTAACTAATTTTAGACTATCTATTGATTTGCTATTATGGTAGATACAGATTTAAGTTTCTTATATTATCATTTCATGTTGGTAAAAAAAATTTACCTTTTTGGTGAAACTGATATTTAGGGTTTATATTATCTTTACATAAAGGTTATTCATTGCTGAGTATTGTAGTACACTATGATTATATTCTCTCGCTTTTGGGGAAGCACATTTTCCAGCAATTTCCTGAAAAAAGTTACATAGGGAATACATTTTGGAGGGAGGGGAAATTACAGGTCTTTTTCACCACGTATTTGTTTGGTGGCTTGGTTGGGTTTAGAATTCTAGGTTGGGGATCAATTTCATGTAAACTGTTGAAGGGAGACAGAGATGGTAGAAGCTGATGCCCCACCTCCAGCATCACAAGTGTTTGTAGCAGTCAGCAACATGTTCCCTGGACTGGCTCCAGGTTCATCAGTGTGGGAGGCTGGGACATGGGCAGTGGTAGAAACAGCAATGCCAGCAGAGTTACAGTTTCCAAGTGTGACCCTAAAGCTTAAAGCCTGGTTATGGTGTCTGGCTTCATTTCTTCAACTCCCGCCTTTCCAACATATTAAGTACCAAATTAATTCCCTGTTAAAACAACAATAACAAAACCCTTTTCTGAAAGAAATATCCAGAAGGATTTCTGTTTCCTAAACTGAGGTCTAACCCCCACACTATTACTCATTGTGATTATGTCGGTAAATGCTCCATACACAGCTGTTCTCTATTTTGAATTGCTAATTATCTGGAATTTAAATCTACTTTATGTTGTTTCTGCTGACTTGACTTTCACTCATGGTGCTGGTGCTTAGTCATCTTTGATTGTGAGTAGAGACTTTGCAGTGATGAGGGATGATCCATATGGCTGTCAGAGGAAGAGCACTCTAGGTACCTAATGAGTAGTGAATGAAAAGTCCTTGAAACAGAATCATGTCTGGTACCTTCCAGAAATAATGAAGAGCTGTGGCTGGTGTGGAACAATTGCGTGTAGGAGGCAGTAATTACAGAGGTAATGGGACCAGATGGTGCAGGGGGTGGGGAGAAATTTGTATTATACTCTTTTCTTAAAAAAAAGTTTTATTTATTTATTTGAGAGAGAGAGCATGAGAGAGAGAGATCATGGGCAGGGGGGAGGAGTAGAGGGAGAAGCAGACTCCCTGCTGAGCAAGGAGCCCAATGTGGGACTGCCCTCCTTAATGTCCATCACCCAGTCACCCCATCCCCCCACCCCCTCCCCTCCAGCAGCCCTCAGTTTGTTTCCTATGATTAAGAGTGTCTTACGGTTTGTCCCTCTGATTTCTTCTTGTTTTATTTTTTTCCTCTCTTCCCCTATCATCCTCTATTTTGTTTCTTAAAATCCTCATATCAGTGAGATCATATGATAATTGTCTTTCTCTGATTGACTTATTTCACTTAGCATAATACCCTCTAGTTCCATCCACATCGTTGCAAATGGCAAGATTTCATTTTTTTGATGGACGATATATATATATATATATACACATACACACACATATATACATATACACATACCCACACAAACATTCACACACACATACATGTATGTGTGTATATGTACACATACACCACATCTTCTTTATCCATTCATCTGTTGATGGACATCTGGGCTCTTTCCATAGTTTGGCTATTGTGGTCATTACTGCTATAAACAGTCGGGTGCAGGTGCCCCTTCAGATCACTAGGGTAAATACCCAGTAGTGCAATTGTTGGGTCATAGGGTAAATAAACAAATCTTTAAAAAAAGGAAATACTTCTAGAGAAATGTTTTGCTGAAATCTTAGAAATATAAGTTTCAGGTTATTAGTAATTCATTAATTATATCTTCAATTTTTTTAAGCAAAGGATCCTTCTTCATTACACTTCATGGCCATATTATATATTATTTAGAAATAACTACAACTTTTCTGACTTCTTTGCTCATGACTATTTCTTTCATCCCAAGTGTTATAGACAAGTCAGACTTAACATGCCCCCAAACAAATTCTTGTTTCCTACCTTCAATCCTGTTTGTTCAACCACACCATCTATCTTGGGGTCATCTTTTTTTTTTTAACTTAAAAAAGTTATAGAAAAGTTGCAAAAACAGTACAGAGAGTTCACACATACCCTTCCGTTTTGTTCATGTTACTTACATAATCGCTTGCAATGATCAAAACCAGGATACTATGCTATGCTACTATTTACTGAAGTATGGACCTTATTCAAATTTTACTCATTTTTCTTCTAATGTCCTTTTTTCTGTCCAGGATCCCACATTGCATTCAACTTTAATATGTATTTTTAGTCCTCTCCAATCTGTGACAGTTCCTCAATCTTCCCTTGTCTTTCATGACCTTGACACTGTTGATGAATCCCGGTCAGTTATTTTGTAGAATGTTTCTCAATTGTGGTTTGTCTGATGTGCTCTCACGATCAGATTTAGATTATGCCACATGGTGGAAGAAGGGAAAAGAGGTGAAATTCAACTATAGTAGTGATTCTTTTTTATAGTAGTGATTTTCAACATATAGTAATATTAAGTTTTGCAAATCCCACTCAAACTAAACATTTTTTAAAAAATGTCTGAGGAATCCCAGGTATTAGTGATCTGCTATATTTACTTTACCAATTACAATGCTTACACCATCCTAGAGCTAATGATAGAATTTATATAAAGGCATCAAACCAGGTATATTTTAAAATGTAGAATCCAAAGCACTTGACCTCATTTGTCTTAAAGCAAGTTAACTCTTTCTATAGCAGCTAGCAGGTCAAACGGATATGTTAAAAAGTATTGCTTATATCCTTTTTGTGGCAATGAATTAGACTTTATCTGAGTAAGATTTTTGGTGTATATTTTATGGAAGATGTGAACTTATTGGAATTCTCTTTTCATGTGTCTTTTCTATTCTGATTTGTGTACATGTATAAGATTTTTTTTTTACTTCTCATATACACTACTCTGCATAAACAGTGATTATATTCAATACTATTTAAATTGCATGTCAGGAAAGATGATCTGTGAGATTTCCATGGAGGCTAAAAACATTTTTTATTGCAAACATCGTTGGGATATGAATGAGGGTTCTGGGCATATATTATGGAGGCTCAGATTCTCAAGAGTCTTAAAGGTCTACAATTTACAGGTATGTGGTCATTCTTACTATAGCAGCAATTTTCAAATAACTGGTGGCAGTTTCCTTTGTTTGCTAGGCTTCACATTGTTTCTATAAAACAACAAAAACAAAAATTCTGGAATTACTTTGAGTTGTAGGGTTTGGAGAATGAAAGATTATCCTAATCATACAATCTATTATCACTACAAAATGCTGTTGGCATTCCTGTTGCTCTGTCTGTGAACACTCTTAAAATTGCCAATGACTATTTTAGGAAATTAATCCACAACTTGTGATACAGTATGTATATAACCAAATGTGTATGTCAACAGTAAAGTTATATGCTTTTTGTTAAATTTGGTATTTTAAATGTAAATGTTTCTTTTAACTTAAGTGAAGATACTGATATACTTGGGAAAAACTTTTTATTATTATAGTTTATAAAAATCATCAGGCAAGTTTATAATAATTTAGATTACTAAAGCATAATCATATTAAGAAGGTTAATTGGATATTATCTAAGAATTAAGATAAATGACATAGTGCCTAATTTCCTAAATTAGAATATATGCACTATCATGGTGACAGATTATGATTTAATGATTATGCTTATAAATGGATTACAAGGTCAACATCACAGGGCTGAATCTGCAGTCATCATAAACACAGAAAAGAATAAGCTACCTAGCCGACTGTTTTCTATAAGGAATATGTTCCAATAAACTTTGACAAAGCAGGACATGCTAATATTTATCCAGAGGGCAGAAAGTCACATTTGTTGTTGCACAGTGAAAATTCGATTGATTTCTGTTGACTTATAAAAATCCTCACAAAACTGGCTTTGTTGACAAAGTTTTCCCTGAAACCCTTTAAGGATGAACAAGGCCAGTGAGCATCAGGTAATCAGATACAATATATAATACAACCCTTAAAAATGTGTCTTCTTTGTGTTAGGTCTCAAATCATTATTAAAAATATTTAAGGGTGGGCGCCTGGGTGGCTCAGTGGGTTAAAGCCTCTGCCTTCGGCTCAGGTCATGATCTCAGGGTCCTGGGATCGAGGCCCGCATGGGGCTCCCTGCTCAGTAGGGAGCCTGCTTCCTCCTCTCTCTCTGCCTGCCTCTCTGCCTACTTGTGATCTGATCTCTCTCTCTGTGTCAAATAAATAAATAAAATCTTTAAAAAAATATTTAAGGGGTACCTGAGTGGCTTAGTTAGTTGGGCATCTGCTGTCAGCTCAGGTCATGATCTCGGGGTCCTGAGATCAAGCCCTGTATCAGACTCCCTGTTCACTGTGGAATCTGCTTGTCCTTCTCTCTCTGCCTCTCTGCCCCTACTCATGCTCTCTTTCTCTCTCTCAAATAAATAAAAAAATTTTTTTTAAGTACTTAAAAATATTTTAGGCTTTTAATAGATGCCCTTAATTCTGGAAATTGCAGTGCTTATCCAATTGCTCTGTTATCTGTTACCAATGTCACTCTACAATGAATTAATAGTCTTATTTATTCATCAGCTGGTTTGAGAAATATTTTTGCAAAGCAGAACTGAACTAACAACTAAGGAGAGTATGAGGAAAAACTTGATGAAAATACGTTTAAGGAGACATGCCAAGAATCTTTGTTAGCTGTTGTTTTACATCATCTATAAATGTCTTTTCTATATCTCTCTGAAAAATCAGCAGCCCTAGTGTGTTATGTTCTTTGTGTATCCTCGATTTCCTGGAAAGGCATCATTGCAGTCTTCCAATTAATACTGAGACATTGAAATAGTTACGACCTATTATCATTTTATTCTCATTGTCAAAGAGATGCCACAGAGATGGAAGGTGCACATAGGCAGGTCTTTTACCTGAAACAAATTCAACCTAGACACAATAATTGAGTCGTGGCCCAGTAAGGGTTAAAATCCAGATGCAGTTACTGTAGAGAAACTAATTTAATAAGAGACAGTTGTTCCCCTATAGACACATAAAATAAATCATATTTGGTAATGCTTTTAGTATTCTTCAGATTCCTCCACCATGGAAAACAAGTGGGTATCATATTTTGCCATAAAACACATAGTAGTCTTTTTTTTTCTTTTTGGTAAAAAAATACCAAGAGTAAAAATGATACTATATGTTGGCTAACTGAACATAATAATAATAATAAAAAAGAATGATGGGATCATAGCAATCTCAGGTCTTAAAATCTTACAAAGCCTTGCTTGAAAGCCTTGAATAAAAGTTAAACTTCTTGCTAGGGCCTAAGTCTTTGGAGGATCTCTCCCCTCGCCTCTGCCCAAATCAATCTCCCTATCACTTCCACTGGTTAATTCTGTATCAGTCATAAAACTGGCTTTCTGGCTATTCCCTGGATGTGTTTAACTCGTAATCATATCAGGGCCTTTTTACTTGCCAGCTCCTTCTCAAATCCATGTCCCAGCTCAATGTCTCCTTCTCAGGTCACTTATTTACAATACCCCCATACCTTCCTCCCCAGCTAGCCTCTATCTCATTAGGCTGCTTTATTTTCTGTGTAGCACTTACCCTTACCTGAAAGTACAGACTTTATTTTTGTCTACTTATTTATTTTTCTCTTTTCCTCAAAGGTATAAACTTCAGGAAAGCTGGGACTGTCTGTTTATTTACCATGGGTTCCCAGCAAGCACATAAAAAAGTGCTGACACACAGTAAATGTCAATAAATATTTGTTGAATGATGCATCAGTAAAAACCACCACAGTGGAGAAAATAAGCATGAATATTCTGTTCATGCTAATTTTTGGTTACACTCTGGGTTCTTTACCCTCTGGGTTCTGTTCGGTTATTTATCACTTCACAACGAACTACCCCAAAACTTACTACCTTAAAAGAACAATCATTTTATTATGCTCACACTACTGTCAGAGAATTTAGGCAAGCCTTGACTAGGTGATTTTTCTGCGCTAAAGTGTTGATTGGGGTCATTTAGTAGACTAGTAGGATTTCACCAGCAGCTGGTACAGTGGTCCAAGATGGCTTCACTGGCAAGCCCGGTACTTGCTGGAGATGGCTGTAAGGCAGGATTCAAACGGCCCCTTCTCTTGCTTTACACGGCAGCTCAGGGGTCCAATAGAGCAAGGTAGGAGCTGACAGTCCACTTAAAGTTTATGTCTGGAACTGTCAAATCAGACACAGGCTAGCTCAGATGAGGGGAGGAGTATCAAAGCATACGCAGCCATTTTTAATCTGGTACATTTCCGAGACAGAATATTTCCAAGTAAATGTTACTAAGGAAAACAGCCCAACAAATTCAGTTCAGTATCTTTCTGGAAGTTACGGCTTCTGACTTAAGTCTCACCTAAATTCAGGGAAGACTTCAAATGCTAAAAGAAAAATACAGAAGTTAAAAGTAATATAATATAAAAGATATGGAAAACTTTGAATATATATCTTATTTACTTATTTACAACACCGTAAACATTGTAAATTGGTTTAGATCCTCTGAGATCATAAGCAAAAATTTATGTGATGTGTCTGCTGTGTACATTTTACTGGAGAGTAGGTTCATAGTTTTTATTGATTTTTCAGAGGGTCTAATGACCCCCTCCTCCCCTATCAAGTATTTCTCTAAGCTGGATGGGTTATGGACATTGGGGAGGGTTTGTGCTTTGGTGAATGCTGTGAAAGGTGTAAGCCTGATGATTCACAGACCTGTACCCCTGGGGCAAATAATAATAATAATAATAATAATAATAATAATAATAATAATAGTATTTTCTAAGCAAAAATTATGGAGAGCATAAATTCATTTTCAGAACTATATCCCTTCATAATATCCAGCCTTGTGTAATAATAATAATAGTGGACTTAAAAAATTATTATTTTCTGTACCAGGAACAACGTTCTATACCAACCCTATGAAGTACTACTGTTATCCTTATTTTAAGGAGGAGGAAACTGAAGCTTAGTAACTTGCCCATAGTCACACAATTAGCATGTGGTGGAGCTGGGAACTCTACCATATTGGCTACAGTAGGTCCAATGCAATGAGGCCCTGTTCATGAGTAATAGTTTACTCCTTTATCAATTGGGGATAATAAAAGTAGCCCAGTGTCACTGTGGATATTAGATGAGCTGAACTAGGATAGTCTGTATCTGTGTGCCTGGCACATGTTGCATTGGGCGCTTAAAAATTACAAGCTCTCCATGCCTTGCTTCTGCTGTATTCCAGAAGGCTTTGCTATCTTTCGTTGTAGAGATATTGGTGAGATAAAATGCAAGACCTAAAAAGGGGACAGTGGGTGGGCAGGCATCTAGGACCAAAACTGGAGATACTGCTCTCCCCACTGAACTCCTTAGGGTCTCATGTTTTTTCTTAAAACTGTATGCAAATGTCGCTTTCTATCCCACAAGTCAGTAGCTTATCTATGAATCTGAAACTTGTTTACCCCAAAGCTTTTGGGATCATTGTTTTTTCTTGTGATACATCTTTTTTTTTTTTTAATTTTATTTATTTATTTGACAGAGGGAGAGAGATCACAAGCAGGCAGAGAGGCAGGCAGAGAGAGAGGAGGAAGCAGGCTCCCTGCTGAGCAGAGAGCCTGATGCGGGCCTCGATCCCAGGACCCTGGGATCATGACCTGAGCGGAAGGCAGAGGCTTTAACCCACTGAGCCACCCAGGAGCCCTTCTTGTGATACATGTTGTTTATGATTTAGCTTCACACGCACCACGGCTCTGAGGAACTTAGTGCAGGTTTGGGAATTCAGAGGCCTAGGTTCCTAGCCTGGACCCCTCAGCTTGTTTGGGCCTTGTATTTTTCACTTCTGAAATAGAGTGAGTATTGGGGACTAGATGATTTTACCAAAGTCTTTTCTGCTCTGGAATTACACAATATAAAATTGTCCTTTAGTAGCCTGGTTTTCAAACTGTGGGTCTTCACTTAGGNGGGAGAAAAAAAAAAAAAAAAAAAAAATCCAATACGGCGGAGCAAACATTAAATCAAGGTAACTGCTCTTCGGTGAAACTCTTGTTAAACGATAGATATTTAAAAGTAATATGCGAAAAAAAAATAAATGTAAGACGCGGAACCTACACCTGGAATGTGTATTTTCACCGCGGGTGGGTGGTCGGAACACTTGAAAGCCGGCTCAGGGCACTGCGACCCGCACACGGGTTCCCGGGAGGATCCCGGTTTGCCCGCCTCGGGAGAGCAACGGAACCTCCCCTGGAGCGCCCCCACCGAAAACTCCGGCGCAAAGCCGCGCGCCGGCCACGCTCCCGCGGCTCCTCGCGGTGGCAGCGGCCCGCGGGCCTGCGGGCCTGCGGGGCGTCACCTGGGCCGACGTCGCACCTCCCGCCTGCGGCCCGGGCCCAAGTGAAGCCGCGCGCCTTCTGACGTCATCACCGCGCGCCGCGGGCCCCCACCTCCTTCCACTTCGCGGGAGAAGTTGTTGGCGCGAATGGATCCCGAGTCCCGGTAACGGATTCCCCAGCCGACAGGCCTGCCCGCCCGCGCCCTAGTCCGTGGGCTGCGATGGTGAGCCCTCGGGGAGGTTGCCGTGCGGCTCGGGGGCTTGGGAGAGTTTGCAGGCTGGGTGTGGACCGGGCACTTTTGGTATGGAGGGTGGGGGAGGATGGCGGTGCGGGGCTCCGAAGGGGAGCGCGGGCACAGGAGGGGCCCCAAATCCGGCACGGGTCTCTCGGCTCTCCTTGGACCGCGGGGTTTCAGCTCCGGGCTGCAGGCTGCGCGCAGGGCTTTGGGTGCTGCGCAGGAGTTTTACTTTTTTTCCGCGCTTGGGGGGAAGGGTGGAAGGCAGTAAAGAAGGTGATTTGGGGGCTGAGCGATAAACTTGTTTTCCTGTTTGGCGTTGCCCCAGAGTTCTGTTTGCGTCCTACCTAAAGCACTGATTTCAAGCTTTGGTTCAAGGCGGAGAAAAAATGTACCAAACTTTCCTTTCTTATGAGTAAGTTGTCTTAGGCCTTCTCGTCATTAATAGCGCCACGAAAAGCTCATCACGTAACCGTTTTGAGACCGAGGGTATAAGGAAGATGCTTTATTTTGTTTAAAGGAGTCCATAGGAGTTAAAGGGATAACTCGGTTTACCAGGAAAAAGCAAAACAAAACACAGGAGGTAAAAGCAGATTTAATGTATTTGACAGCTGTCATCGCTTATCACCTGATGTTAAAAATAATCTTTAAAAAATATCTCTGTATAATTCTGCGTAAAGCATGTAAATTGAGAGTGAAGTGATTGTGCAGCCATCCAAACAGACCCTCATGCTTATGTGGCAATAGATACAGGTATGTGTTTGAAATATTTATTTGAAGGGCAACTTACGATGTTCCATTAAGCCAGAATCTACTTCCTAATCAGACACAGTTTTTTTTAGCTATTTTCTTTAGCTTATTTGTCACAATGCTAGCATCCTGGAGGGAATATTTTTATGCCAGATTGGGAAACCTTGCAGCCCTTTGTGTTTTTTCTCAAAGAAGGATAAAATAATAGCCACCTTGTACCAAATACCAGTATGTGAGCTGTTGGTTTTATATACCTTTTCTCATATAAATCTCACAGCAGATGGTAAAGGAGGTTTTTAGAGTTTCAGCAGTTTGTCATACAACTAATAAATGGTTGAACTACAATTCTGACCACTACATTATACTGCCCTAAAGTGATAATTACATTTTGGACTTAAGGCACTATGTTATTGTGGAAAGTTGATGAAGTTTGGCATATTGAAGGTTAGAGTGAGGCAGTGATTTAGCCTTGCTCTGCCATTTAGTAGTTACGTGGTGGTGGGTTTTATTTGGTTTAAGTAAATAGCTTAACTCTAACTTTTTTAAGCCTGTGTTTTTCTTAACTGTAAAAAAGGACGAAGTACAGCTGCCTTAAGTGATTGTCTTGTGTATTAAACAGGATAATAGAAGTAAAGCTGCTATTGTGGAACCTGGCATGTGGAGGTACTATACTGCTATGTGACTACCAATGGTCTAATTTTCATGGGAAGGACTCTGTGGAATGTTACATAGTTTTAAGTGGCATCTTAGATGCCTCTGATGTCAGTTATGGTGAAAATGTCTTGTATAGTCAACTTTTGATCACTCAGATACTTCAAATTTTGGTTCTTTTCTATCCTAGTACTCTTGTTCACAAGACCAGTGCTCTAACCCCTGAGCTATGGAGCCTTCCCCTAGTACTCTTGTTCACAATGCAGATGAAAAATAAAGCCCTTCTTGGAAAAGAAGTAGGAGTCAGATGGGTCAGTTTTGCTGTTTGTTAAAGGAAAAGGTTCTATAACATAGATAAGAATTTTTGATTATATTGGTATTTAATTTGGTCCTTCTGTCTCTAGTACAGAATTTAGCAAAACCCCAGACTAAAATTCTGTTCAACATGGGTTTATTGAACATCTGTGCACAAGTTATATTGTAGTACAGTAGTACTTTGGGTCATTTATCTTTGATAATGTGGTGAGTGGTATGCAAATTTTCTGTCCACAGGATTGGGCATATACACAGCATTTAAGAGGATTTGCATATCTTCTGAAGCCCTTCCATAGATGTTAACAACTTTTGCCTTGGGGGCTATATTTTTTTTCCAAATATTTTCTAATTGAAGTTATTAATAAAGGAGTAAAATACTGTATCCACAAAATGGAATACTCTGCAGGCATTAAAAAAGAGAAAACTTTATACCTTGATATAAGACAAATGTCAAGATAATTCAGTGAAAAACGAAGGTGTAGAACAGTATGTAAAGTATGTTTCACTTTATGTAGAGAAAGAGAGAAAAGAATATATACATATTTGCTTGAAGTCTGGAAGGATACACAGGGAACTAACTGATAACATTTGTTGCCTCCAAAGATGGGAAATAAATGGCTGAGAGACAGGATGGGAGGGAGGCTTTTTACTCTTGAGTTTTGAACCATGTGAACATAATGTCTATTAATGTTTATTCTATTAAAGGAATGGAAACAAAATTAAAAATAAAAGGATTAAAAAAGAAACCATGTAAACAATTTGGATTCCTATGAAAATTGAATTATTTGCTCAAAATGTGAATAAAACCTGAACTGCCATTTTATTTTATTTATTTATTTTTTAAAAATATTTTATTTATTTATTTGACACACAGAGAGATTACAAGTAGGCAGAGAGGCAGGCAGAGAGAGAGGAGAGAGGAGGAAGCAGGTTCCCTGCCGAGCAGAGAGCCCGATGCGGGCCTCGATCCCAGGACCCTGGGATCATGACCTGAGCCACCCAGGCGCCCCTGAGCTGCCATTTTAAAGAAGTCAGCATATATAATTCATTGGCTGGTATAATTTATTGAAAATATGCATGAGGTTGAATTAAACACACCTGAGACCTACAGGATAGCCTGTTTGAAGAGCTGTCAAGTCTAAATACATCTGAGCTGCTTCATGGCCCATTCTAGGGGATACCTTTCATATTGTATTGTGTTGTGTGAATGCTCCCCCTGGAGTAGTGCTGTCATCCTATTAAAATGTAGCTTTTGCCATATATACTAGTTAGTAGTTGGCCTTTAAGGCCCCTGCCTACCTCTCTTATCTTTCTGTCTTTTGAGTATATTATGCTGGTTCTGTCCCAGCTTTTGTTCTTGCTGTTTCCTCTTGTTCGATCCTTCCTTGCATATCTACCTTTTTCTCATGATTCAAGCTTCAATCATCACTTCTCAGAGCTTTTGGTGTTATATCTAAGAAACCATTGCCTAATCCAAGGTCATGAAGACTTATCCCTGTTTGAGTTTTACCTCTTACATTTAACTTTGAAACATTCTGAGTTAATTTTTGTATAGAGTATGAAGTAGGGGTTCAAGTTTATTCTTTTGCATGGGGATATTCAGTTGTTCCTGCACCATTTGTAGACTGTTTTCCCATTCAGTTATCTTGTATCCCTTGTCAAAAATCAATTGACTGTAAGTGTGAAGGTTTTTTTTTTTTTTTTCCCTTCCTTCTGGATTCTCCGTTCTATTTCCCCTGTATGTCTTAAAGCCAGTAACACATTGTCTTTATTACTATAGTTTTGTGGTAAGGTGTCTCCCCACTCCCCCCTGCCTTTGTGGTAAGTTTTGAAATCAGGAAGTATTAGTCCCTCAACTTTGTTATTTTTCAAGATTGTTTTATGTTCTGGGTCCCTTGAGTTTCCACATGAATTTTAGAATCAGCAAAGAAGCAAGTTTGGATTTTTGATAGTGATCATGTTGAGTCTGTAGATCATTTTGGGAAGTATTGCTGTCTTAACAATAGAAGGTCTTCTGATCCATGAACATGGGCTGTCTTTCCATTTGTTTAGGTCTTCAGTTTCTTTAAACAATGTTTATAGTTTTCAGAGTATGGATTTTACACTTTTATTATTTCTAAGTTTTTTCTTTTTGATGACACTGTAAATGAAATCATTTTCTTCATTTTGATTTTGTATTGTTCATTCTAAGAGTGAGGAAATACAATTGACTTTTGTGTATTGATCCTGTATCCTGCAGCCTTGCTGAACTCATTTAGTAGTTCTGATAGTTTTTTAGTGGATTCTTTAGAATCTTTTCTATATAAGATCATTTCATCTGTAAATAGAGATAGATTTACTTCATCCTGTCCAATCAAGGTGCCTTTTATCTCATTTTTTTGCCTAAATGCTTTTGCTGGTACCTCCACAGGGTTGAATAGAAGTGATGGGAGTGGTTGTGTCTTTTTTCTGATCTCAGGGGAAAGCATCCCAACAACTAACTTTGCTTTCAAAGTATAAGGCCTTACTGTAGTTTTAAATACTTCAAGTTTATTTCATAATTTGTTTCTGCTCTGCTGCCACCAGTTAAATCATTGTGTATATTAGCCAGGTATATAATTTTGTATTTTAGTGTTTTTCAGGATAAAAGATTCTTAAATTCTTAAATTTGGACAGATTTTGTGTATTTGATGATAATCTTATTTCTGCTTATGGATTTGGTGGGTGGTTTAAAAATATTAATCGATATTTGTATTTTTTTGTTACTTTCAGAATAGAGAAGTAAAGTCAAGATATAATTTTTTGGCAACTACTCTACAGAGCACTGCAGTACTTATTTTGCATAAAATCATGTACCCTCCAAAGATAAGTGAACAGAGTGACATAATTTGCTTTCTTTTTGCAATTTTGATAGACAAATATAACTTGTTTGTTGGTTGAGCTCATCAGCAGTGGAAATAAGTAATTAGAGGTTTTTGGTTATACTTCAAAGTAAATATACAGCAGCTTTTGTACTTTGACCTTTTAAAGCTAAAGGTCATTATGAAAGCTTACTTTTCTGTGGGTTTAAGGAGTGTTTATTGCCAAAAAAAATTTTTTTTTCATCTCTAATAGATTTATAACCAACCAAGTTGGAAACGTCTTGGTACAGGCAAGGACTTTAAAAATGCATTTTTTTTTTTTGAGTACTTGGCAAAGTTTGATACTTTGTCTTGACTTGCGTATATTAAAATAGCATTTGGGCTGCCTGCTAAGTGATGCTTTTCTCTAATAGAGTTGTAGAATCGTTAGTTACACCTTAAGGTAGAAAATGCAAGAAGTCTTTTGCTTACATTTAAGAGCGTCTTAAGTTTCAAAACTTTTACTAGAAAACATCTTGTTAGCATTCTCAATTTTTTCATCTGTGAATTGAAGTTAAAAAACTTCATAGCGTTGTTACAAGGATTAAATGAGTTAATATTTTTAAAGTGATTAAATTATTGCCTGGCACAGAGCAAGTCCTGTTTAAGGGTTTATAAAATAAATAAATGAAGCTCTGAATCTGGGCATTGGCAATAGAAATAGAGGGAAGGGGACAACAGTATTTGGGAGGTAGGTTAGGTGGGCTGAATAGGTGGAGAGTTAGATTGAGGAGGAAAAACAATGTCCCTTTTTCTGTTTTTGGCAAATGGTGGTGCTGTGCATTGAGGTGAGGAATAGAAGAAAAGCAAGTCCCAGAGGAATATGAGCTTAGTTTTGGACTTTATGAATTGGAGGCATCTTTGGGGGCATTTGGACAGAGATGTATCTGGTAGACTATTGGCTATGTGGATATGGAGCTTAGAGGAGGAATGGAGACACAAGACTTAGAAGGTATGAATGTGTATATAGGTGGTACTGAGGTTGAGATGGATGTGCATTAGCTTGCACAGTATATGTGAATCAGAAGTTTTTAATTTTGGGTTTGTGGGGAACCATTAGTAGGTTTCAGATGAAAATCCTGCATTTAAAAAATTTATTTATTTATTGAGAGAGAGGGAGCGATTGAGTGAGCAAGCAGGTGGGGGACAGAGGGAGAGAGAAAACCCTGAAGCAGACTCCCCGCTGAGTGTGAAGCCTGATGGGGGGCTTGATCCCAGGATCCTGAGATCATGACCTGAGCTAAAATCAAGAGTCAGCCAAAATCAAGAGTGGGCCACTCAACTGGCTAAGCCACCCAAGTGCCCCAGCCCTGCATTTTAGATTACGTGCAAAGTTCTGTGTGTATGTGTGTGGGTATTTTCTGATGCCAGTCAGTTCTCTAATTCTTTTGACACCAACTGGGTATCCTACAATTCAATTCAATTCTGACACTATTCAGAGTTAATGCAGACTGCACAAGTTAAGGGGCTCAGTCCCATTGACTGCTTCCACTTCAGAAGCCAAGCGCAAGTCATGGGCCACCTATACTGATGGACTAGCTCTAAATTGGCTATTTTTCAAGACCTGCTGCTCAAGTTTGATAATTTGCTAGGATGGCTCACAGAACTTGAAGAACACTTTACTTAATATTTACCAGTTTATCATAAGGACACAATTCAGGAACAGCCAAATGGATGGAAAAGATCCATAGGGCAATATATGGGAGGTTGGGGACACAGAGCTTCCATGCCATCTTTGGGTACACCACCCTCCCAGCAACTTGATGTGTTTACCAACCCAGAAGCTCTTCAGACATCAAACCTTGCTTGTTCATGAGTTTTTATAACCCAGTTTTCAACCTTCCTCTTCTCCCTGTAGACCTAGGGATGGGGTGGTGGGTTCCCATCCTTGGCCTTTCTAATGACCAGTCCCCATCCTGAGTTGCCTCATTAGCATAAACTTAGATATGATCCACAGGGCTGATTGTAAATAACAGGGCACTCCTGTCCCTTAGGAAATTCCAAGGGTTTTAGGAGCTCTGTGCCAGGAATATAAAGACCTTATATATTTTTGTATTATAATGTGTTTTTGCATATTTCTATGGAAAATAGTCATAGCTTTTGTCAGATCCATAAAAGTGTAAAAAAAAACCTCATATGTTTAATGTTTCCTTGGCACATATTTTAGATATGGATAGATAGTCAACTTGTTATTGACTACTTCTTATACTAGCATATAAGTTCTGCAAGGTCCACAAGGTCCACAAGGATAGAAAACTGTATAGTGCCTGGCACATGGTACATTTTCAGTAAGTATTTGGCAAATGAAGAAGTACAAACTAACTTTGTATTTCCAATAAAAGAGAGGTCAACTAGAATAAAATTTACTGGTATCAAAACATCTTCTCTAGCCCTTTCTACTTTATATCTAATCTATTGAACATTTAATGACAATGTATAATATGGCCTAGAGAAGTACAGTACTTATTGTGTGATAGGTTTGTTTTCTTTTTTTTTTTAAATTATGTATTTTTAAAATTGAAGTGTGGTTGATACATAGTGTTACATTTGTTTCAGGTGTACGACACAGTGAATTGACAGCTCTGTACTTTATGCTATGCTCACAAGTGTGGTAGCTATTGTTTGTCACCATAAAACACTATTACATTATCATTGACTATATTTTCTATGCTGTACCTTTTGTCCCCGTGACTTATTCATTCCATAACTGGAAGCCTGTATTTCCCACTTTCCTTCACCCATCCCCCGAACCTCCTCCCTTTTGGCAACCACCAATTCTCTGTATTTATGGTCTTTTTAGACTTTTTGTTTATTTGTTTTTTATATTCCACATATAAGTGAAATTATGGTATTGGTCTTTCTGTCTGACTTATTTCACTTAGCATGACACTCTCCAGGTCCATCCATGTTGCCACAAATGGCAAATCTGTCATTTTTTGTCAAGGCGGAGTAATATTCCTGTGTGTGTGTGTGTGTGTGTGTGTGTGTGTGTGTGTGTGTACACCACATCCTTGTGTATTCATCTGTCATGAACATTTAGGTTGGTAGTTCTATTTTTTTTTTTAAAGATAGTATTATATAGTTTCTTTTTTTTTTTTTTAAAGATTTTATTTATTTATTTGACACACAGAGAGATCAGATCACAAGTAGGCAGAGAGGCAGGTAGAGAGAGAGAGGAGGAAGCAGGCTCCCCACTGAGCAGGGAGCCTGATGCGGGCCTCGATCCCAGGACCCTGAGATCATGACCTGAGCCGAAAGCAGAGGCTTTAACCCACTGAGCCACCCAGGCGCCCAAGGTAGTTCTATTTTTGATTTGAACTTAATTTCAGTGTTCATTCAAATAGGTTAAATTTGCTTTTTTAGATCAGAAGTCAGTTGTAAGAAGTTGAGTTCTGGATGAATAAAAACTGTAATCAGACTATATTAACCTTGGTGAAAATATATCAAAATAACCTTAGTCAAAATATCAAAATAAACCATTAGATCAGGCATAAAGAATTTTAAATGTTTCAGTTATCTCAATTATGCAGGTTTGAAGGAGAACTTAATTTTTAAAAATCTAAATTATTAATTTCCATTTCCTGTTTAATTTTGCCAGTGTTAGTATTTTTGGATCCGGTATATTTGAAAATGTTTTGTGATACAGTATTTTATTGAAAGAGTAATCTTAGGCTCAAATGATACACATACTGTGGCTTCAGAATTTTACATATCTTCTTCAACACAACTAAGAATGGAAGTGGGTTTTTTCACTGTCTTGGGAGCAACCTTTCAGGTAGACTGAGTTGAGTCCAGAGCAAGCAGGAGAGGCAGATATTTCCCCTAATCGTATATTCTCCATTTCTATTCCCTTTCTGTGCTTTATTTTGTCTGCGATTTCCTGTGTTACGCTCCCCCCTACCCCCAAAGACAGAAAGACCCAGAGCAGATGGTGGAATGAAAGTTCCACAAGAACAGAGACTTTTGTCTGTTTCTTTTATTCCAAGCACCAAGAATAGTTCTTGGCTCATAGAAGGCTCTCAGTGAGTTTATTTGTTGAAAGAAAGAATGAAGGAAGGAAGGAAGGAGGAAAGGAAGGAAGTTGATGCAGGTTCTTAAAATTCTTCCTGGTTAGTAGTACCTGTTATTATTTAAAAAATTTTCAGACCACACTTTCACTCTCTGGTATCTTACTCAGAAAATTTCTTGAGTCCTGTGCTAGACTTGGCTGTACATTAACATCAATTATATAGAGAGATATATGTGACTTCTAAAAGGTAACTCATTTGGCTGAAAGCAAATTGGAAGAGGAAATATTGTACTAAAAGTGAAAGTACTTTTTTTTAGTAGCCACAATATTATGAGAAGAGAGTACCATATTACAAGAGTCAATTATAGAAGTCAACTTTATTTTTATTTTTATTTTTTTTTAAAGATTATTTATTTATTTATTTATTTGACACAGAGAGAGAGATTACAAAGTTACTAGGCAGAGAGGCAGGCAGAGAGACAGGGAGAGGAGGAAGCAGGCTCCCTGCTGAGCAGAGAGCCCGACGTGGGCCTCGATCCCAGGATGCTGAGATCATGACCTGAGCCGAAAGCAGAGGCTTTAACCCACTGAGCCACCCAGGCGCCCTATTTTTATTTTTTTAAGTAATCTCTACACCCAGTGTAGGACTTGAACTCACAATTCCAAGATCAAGAGTCCCATGCTTCACTGACTGAGCTAGCCAGGTGCCCCTGAAAGGTCAACTTTAATAATTTACTTCAGAAATAATATACAATAAGTGTTAATATCCACTTAAAAAAATTTTTTTTTTAAGATTTTATTTGTTTTTTGAAGGAGAGAGAGAGAGCGAGCATGCGCAAATGAGCAGGGGGAGCTGCAGAAGGAGAGGGAGAAGCTGACTCCTGGCTGAGCAGGGAGCCTGATGTGGGACTCCATCCCAGGAGCTTGGGATCATGACATGAGCCGAAGGCAGATGCCCAGCTGACTGAGCCACCCAGGTGCCCCTCCACTTAAAATTTCTTAAATCCAAAAGCAATAGATAAAATCATTGCAACAAATTAATTCAATTAAAGATTATTTTAATACTCAATCTTTAAAAATAAATCTACCATGAGTTTCATCTTACGTAATCAAGAACCTCTCTTTTAGAGCCCAGGTGTGAAGGTCAGTGACCTTGGAAATAATTACTCATGTGTTCAGCTGATTTTTTTTAAGGTTTTATTTTTAAGTACACTCCACACCCAGCATGGGGCTCAGACTTACAACCCTGAGATCAAGAGCTGCATGCTTCACTGACTGAGCCAGCCAGGTGTCCCATGCGTTCAACCAATATTAATTAAGCATCTACTTGTCGCTGGTGTTTGCCCTGTACTTGACACAGAATGGTGAGATAAACAAGCTTGCTATATGGAACTGAACAGCAGTGCCTTCAAGCTCAGATATATAGGACTACTGAAAGTATTTCCTGCTGGGGTGCCTGGCTCAGTTGGCAGAGCTTGCGACTCTCGGTCCCGGGGTCACGAGCTGGAGCCCCATGTTGGAGGTAGAGGTAACTTAAAAATATCTCCTGCTAATTATTTTAGGCCTCAGTTCAGGTGTTGCTTCTTTTAGGCAGCTGCCCCAAAGGCCCTCTGTGTTAGGTGCTTCTGGTGCTCTTTTAGTTTAGTGATAAGCTCTGTCTTAGCACTGTTTTGTATCAAATTCTTTATATACTAATTTGTCTCTCAGGTAGCTTCGTGAGGGCATTTTCCTGTTTGTGTGCTAAGTCCCTGGCACAATGCCTGCCTGTAAGTGTACAGATGTATCAGGAATGAGAAGGGAAAGGCCATATTGCTAATTGTGGGGTATGGCTATAGTATGTGGACAGTCATGGTCAAGTGGAAAACTGAAAGAGATTTGGCGTCAGAGGACCAGGTTCCATTGTGGAGGTTTTTGGTATACCATCTTAATACTCACGTGAATTTTGAGTCAGGTTTGGGTATCATGAAGAATCTAAGGGTCAGAGAAGTAATTCATCCCAAGTGACCAGTAGTAAATGGCAAAACTGACAAAAAGACAAAAAAACTGATAAAAAAGACAAACTGTGTTTGACTTAATTCTCCTTCATTCGTCTGTAAAATGGAGATATTCCGTTTGTCCTGCATAGCTCATAGAGTGATCCAAAGAGATAAATCTATGTCCAGTAGCTAGAAGTAAAAGGATGAAAAACTTGTTATTATTAGCTATGTGTTAAAATTTGTTTTAACTTTGATGTGATTTTTGCCTAAATTTTTGCTTTATTTGAACTTACCTTTTTGTTCAACTACTGTTGAAGAAGAAAATACGAATTACTACTGGTTTTTTTTGTTTTGTTTCCCCAAATGAAAATATTTTCTTTTATTATTTATCATTCCTTTTAGAGATAGAATTCCTGGGACAATGGGTATGCATATTTAAAATGTTGATAAGTATTACTGATTGTCCTTCAGAATGGTTTTTGTCTTCCAGTGTGCCAGTTTTTGCTTTTAGGGCAGTGTAGTATGTGAATATCTGTTCCCCCACATCTTTGACAAATCTGGGCATTATCAGTCTTTTAACATTTAGAGAAAAACCATCCAGTTTCAGCTTATCTGTTTATTTATTTATCTTTAAAGATTTTTCTTATTTATTTATTTGAAAGAGAGCGAAAGCAAGAGAGATGATAGAGGGAAAAGGAGAAGCAGACTAGCCACTGAGTGGAGAGCCTGATGTGGGGCTTGATCCCAGAACACTGGGATCATGATCTGAGCCGAAGGCAGCCACTTAACTGACTGGGCGCAGTTCATCCGTTTATTATTTGTGAAGTTGAACTTCTCTTATTGTTTGTTGGTTATTTGCATTTTTAAAATAATTTGCTTGGGCGCCTGGGTGGCTCAGTTAGTTACGTGTCTGCCTTCTGCTCAGGTCATGATCTCAGTGTCCTAGGATCAAGTACCACATCTGCTTCTGGCTCCCTGCTCAGGGGAGCCTCCTTCTTCCTCTCTCTTTCTCTCTGTGGCTCCCACGCTTGTGCTTTCTCTCCCTCAAATAAATAAAGAAAATCTTTACTCCACTATCTTTTACTGATTTGTAGGAACCCTTTTATATGTTACATAAGTTGTAGATATTTTCAAGTTCTTTGTATTTTAACTTTTGCTTATGGCATCTTTTGTTTTTATGTAGTCAGATCTTTCTTTATGGATGGTTTCTAGCCTTGATGCTCTTCTTAGGCTTTCCCTTTGCCAAGAATATAAAAGTAAGTTTAAAAATCTATTCCTTTTTCTACTCATCTATTCAGCAAGAATTATTCTGTGTAGGGAAAAGTGGTGTTTAGATCCATTGTTTGGGAGTATGATTAGCCACTAGACTTGTTTGTCATTTCATGAAATCTTTGAAAACTGGGACTACTAGACAGGAAATGTTAAGGAGTAAGGTGAAGTCACTTTCTAAATTGAGGCCAGATTAGTGATCTTTAGATATTTATATACATGATGGCTGCTCACATTGGAGATAATGTTAAAAAGGTAGAATAGATTGGCTTTCATTCTGATGAAAATGCTTTTCCAAAAGTTTAGATTTTTGGTATATGTTGAGTTAGATCATGCTGTAATTTCTTTAACTGTTCTGCTGCCATCAGAGTAGAAGGGTGTGGGGAGTGAGAGAGTAGGGTAGCATAAAGGAAAGGAGGGGTGCCTGGGTGGCGCAGTTGGTTAAGCGGTTAAGCGTCTGACTCTTGGTTTGGCTCAGGTTGTGATCTCAGGGTTGTGAGATTGAGCACCACTTGGGGCTTTCTGCTCAGCATGAAGTCCGCACCCCACCCCCACCTCTGTGTCTCTCAATAAATAAATAAATAAATAAATAAATAAATAAATAAATAAATAAATCTGTAAAAAAATGAAGAGAAAGAGATGTGACTAGAAGGAATTACTTGGGAAGGAAAGGTAACAATGCTGAGGAGTGGCAGTATGGAGCAGACAAAATCAGAGAACCTCAATATAACCAGCAGTTGTATTTCCTGAAATTTTTTTTTCTTTCTCTGTGTGGTTTTAAGCATTTGTTGTCCTAATACACATTGAAAACCAGCACTGACTTTAACCTGATCATTAATCTTCAGTTTTGTATTTCCATGGTGCACGTGCCATGCCGTGCTGTGCAGTGTGTGTGTGTGAACGGTCATCACTGTTTGAATGAAGAATCATTTGGTAATTTTAAAAGTGAAACTCCGATGTGAAACTTTCATTTCCTCCAGAAGCAGTAAAATAAGTGGTTGTCAACCTCAAACCCAATTTTTTGCAAATTATACGGAAGACTGGCTTGCTTTATTGTCCATCTTTCTTTAGCACCTGACACAAATGTCTTAGTTTCATAGCTGAGGTATTCATTTCGTAAACAGTATTTTTTAGACTTAGATTTTATTAGGATGGGCTTATGACTTTTGTATATTAAGGTATATACAAAGAGAACATAAAACCAGGAAAGTCCATAATTTTATTTAAAAAAGAAACAAAACTTAAGGGGCGCCTGGGTGGCTCAGTCATTGGGTGTTTGCCTTTGGCTCAGGTCATGATCCTGGGGTCCTGGGATCAGGCCCTGCATCAGGCTCCCTGCTCAATGGGGAGCCTGCTTTTCCCTTTCCCACTCCCTCTGCTTGTGTTCCTTCCCTCACTTTGTCTCTCTCTGTCAAATACATAAAATCTTAAAAAAAAAAAAAAAGAAAGCTTAAGGTGTCTGTGTACTTCATTTATCTGCTTTGTTTATATGCTTAGATACAAAGTTATTTGTGTGTGCGCACGCGCGTGTGCGCACATGCATGTGTGCGCATAGCACGCTTATTTGGGGTTTTTGACATTTTAAGAGTATGACATTTACTGCTAGCATCTAGGAAATAATTGTTAACTTTCTTATACTTCACAAGGCACTTTTAACAGGCATTTTCCTCACTATAAAAAGAGATAGGTTGGAACAGGTAAAAACGATTGAAAACTCAGGACTATAACCATTAAGGATAGGAAGGACGGAACGCCTGGCTCTTGAACCCCAGTCTTAGGAATTCAGATCCTTACTCAGATTTCATTATTTTGTGTTCCTTATATCCTTGCCTGGGAGCAGAGAAAATTGAAAATAGAGATGTGTCAGTGATATGAAGGGATAATAGTTCATAAATGAGGGGAAGGGAAGCTTTTTACTGAGCCAGAATTAATTTTCATAAAGCATAGATAGTATTAGTCCCACTTTACTGATGGGAAAACAGATTAAAGTAACCTGCTCAAGGTCACACATAAAAATCACTGCAGCGGAGATTCAGACCGAGGCTTTCTGCTTCTAAGGTCTATGCCCATTCTCTACACCATACTTTCTTCAAAGCTAAAATCAAAAGTAGGGAAGGATATGTATGCAAAAGATAAAAGTGATTTACATTGTAAATATTTCATGATGATTAAATTTTAATTTAGCAGTATAACACAAGGGGATAGAGCAATTAAAGAGAATATTATAAGCATCAAAATTTTTTTCAGAATTTGGAAAGCTCATATAAAGAAAATAATTTCTAAGGTTTTTAGTTATTAAGGTCATAAATGATCAGGGTTGTGAGAGTTATCTTTCTTTGAAATTGGAGTATAAATCCCATGGGCAGGGATTATACTCTTCAACATTTGTGTTCTCCCTCACTCTGCCTCAAGTGGTGGGATGGGCATATACATGTATGAAAAATGAATACTTGTTACTTGCCTCTTTAGTAGTTGTGTTGTTAAGAAAATTTCACTTGCTTATTTTTGTCCTGTTTTTGGCCAAATTCTGAGAATTAATGTTTTCATTAGGCAAATTATTTTTGACTCAGGTTATTTTATCAGTTAACTTTTGCATGTAAACTGAATGCTGACATACATGTGGAACTGATTATGAAGAAATTATTGAAGACAACCAGTGGTGTATGTAGAGCTGTCTGTTTTTGTAGTTAAAATTCAAATTTTGTGCAGTTAATGTTTGTTTACGCATGTCCTTTTTTGCTTTTAGGATATTCGAAAATTCTTTGGGGTTATACCAAGTGGAAAGAAACCTGTAACTGAAACAGTAAAGAAGAATGAGAAAACAAAGTCTGCTGAAGAAACTTTAAAAGCAAAGAAAGGAATAAAGGAAATCAAGGTCAGTTTTCTAGATAAAATATTGTATTGTATAAAAAGTGAAATTCAGTTCCTAGACTTACTATGTTGGGAGCCTGAGGTCAATATAGATTTCAACTCACTTTGCAGAGGAAGAAGATAAGTGTATTTCTAATTAATATAGCTGACTATATTTGTTGCTTGTTTTTCTGAAGTCGAGATGGAACCCTTTTTAGTTGTTAAAACTTTACGTTTTATGACCAAAGTGTGTTCTTAGAGCCGTCAGCCCCAAGTGAGAGGTGTTGGACTTCTGTGAAGGAAGGCTTTGAAGAAAAGCTTAATTCTTTTCTCTGTCTTCCTTGGGCCTCAGAGAATTTAAGATACAGTGTCACTGTAGAAAGTGGGCAATGGCCACAATAGTGTGTCTGCGTTAATATTATTCCACTTTGTGTAAAATATAAGAATTTTGCCACTCTACAGGTCTGTTTCTCACCACTTCATCTTTTATGTTTTAGTTGTCATGTGTATTATATCTACATTTGCTAGTACTCTACATTCAGTTTAATAATTTTTGCTCTAAACAGACACATATTTTAAATAAATTAAAAGGGAAAAAATTGATCTCTTATGTTTACCCATATATTTGCTATTTCTGGTGCTTTTCATTTCTTTTTGAAGATAAGAATTTCTGAATTTCTATGTCATATCATTGTTTTTAAACCTGAAGAATTTTATCATTTCTTATATAGTATAGGTCTTTTGGTAACAAACTTTGTAAGTTTTTGTTGATTTAATAATATATTTTGTCTTCATTCTTGGAGAATATTTTTGCTGGTTACAGAATTTTGGATTGGCACTTTTTTTTGTTTCAACACTTTAAAGATGTTCCATTGTCTTTTGGTCTCTTTTTTTCTGGAGAGATATTAGGAGTCATTTGTATTGTTTTCTTTTGTACATTATGTATTGTTTTTCTTGTGCTGCCTTTAGGATTTTTATCTTTGGTTTTCAGCTTTGACTTTGGTATGCTTGGGTGTGGTTTTCTTATGTGTATTCTGTTTATGGTTTCTGAGCTGCTTGAATCTGTAAATTTATAAATATCACCAAATTTGGGAACTCTTTGCCATTATTTCATCAAATAATTTCTGCCTCATTCTCTTTCTCTTCTGGGATTCCAGCTATATACATATTAGAACTTTGATATTGACTCATAGTTTATTGAGGCTTATTCATTTTTATCCTTTTTTTTCTCTTCAGATTGTATAATTTCTCTATTACTATCTTCAGGTTGGCTATTTCTTACTTTCCAATTTGCTGTTAAGCCTATTTAGTGAATATTTTATTGTGATTATTGTATTATTCAATTGTAGAATTTCCATTTGTTTCCTTTTCATACTTTTTATTTCTCTTATTTATGTTCTTGAGTGTAGTTATAATAGCTACTTTAAACTTTTGTCTGCTAATCCTAACATTAGGATTGGACACTGTTAAACGTCTTTTGAGTCTGTGGCCCAAGTATTAGTTTGGGCTACTGTAACAAAATACCATAGACTGGATGGTTTAAACAACAGAAATTTATTTTCTTACAGTTCTAGAGACCAGAAGTCTATGATTAAGGTTCCAGCCAATTCAATTCCTAGCAAAAGCTCTTTTTCTGGATTGTATATGGCTGCCTTCTTGCCGGGTCCTCACAGTAGCTTTTCCTAGTGTGAGCACATGCGGGGGTCAGGGGGGAGAAGAGAGAGGTTGAGAGAGAGAGAGCTAGAGAGTGTGTGTATATACATGTGTGTTAATGAGCTCTTTGATATCTCTTCTAAGGATATTAAGCTTATCAGCTCAGAGTCCCATCCTTGTGACCTCATTTAACCTTAATTACTTCATAGAGACTCCATCTCCAGATACAACCACAAAGGGGGCATAGGGGCTCAGCATATGAATTTGGAGGGATACAAGCATTCAGTCCAAACATTTTGTCAGTGGCCCCCCAAATTCATGTCCTCACATGCAAAATATATTCATTCCATCTTCACAGCCCCCAAAAGTCTGAGCTCATTGCAACATGAGCTCTAAAGTCCAAAGTCTTATCTAAATATCATTTAAATCAGATATGGGTGAGACTCAAGGTATGATTCATCCTGAGGCAAAATTTCTCTTCATCTGCGAACCTGTAAAACTGGACAAGTATGTGTTTCTAAAATACAGTGGTGAGACAGGCATAGAATAGACATTTTCACTTCAAAAGGGAGAAATCACAAGGAAGAAAGCGGTAATGGGTCCCAAAGAAGTCCAAAACCCAGCAAGGTAAATTCTATTAGGTCTTAAAGCTCAAGAAAACCTTTAGCTGGATGCCCTGCCTTCTGGATGCACTAGAGCAGTGGTCCTGTCCCCACAGCTCTGAAGGGTGGTCCCATTCCCAAGGCTTCAGGATGGAGGCTGATTATTGAAACAAGAAATAGGACAGCCCTGATAATCTCTGAATCACCTTCATCTCCTTTTCTTGGAGAACAGTGAAGGTTTGCTGTTGAGTAGCCTATTGTCCTATCCATGGTCTCAAAAAGTCTGCCAGCCTTCCTTCATTTTCTCTCTTTCATTTCGAGCTAGTAGTATTTTTGTTTGTGTAATCCTATAATCTCTTTATCAAGTGAGAGTCCACCCACACTTCTGGTGTTCTCTTTAGAACATGCATTCTCATTTTTTGCAATGTAGGTAGGTTGAGTATTCTCCAAATCTTTTAAGTCTTGGTTTGTTTTTGCTTAACAATTTGGTTCATTTCTCTCCTCTTGGATTTTACTAGAGAGGACCCAGGCTGCACCTTCCAACATTTTAGAAATCTTCTCAGCTGAATATTCAGTTTCATTGTTCACAAGTTCTATCTTTCACAAAGCATTAAAACACAATTTAGCCAAGTTCTTTGCCATTTTATAACAAGGATTGCCCTTTTCTCCAATTTCCAAAAATTTGTTCATTTTTTCCTGAATCCTTACCAGAATGGTCTTTCATGTTCATATTTCACCAACATTCTATTTATGATACATATGTTCTCTAAGATGGTAGAAACTTTCACTATAGCTCTTATCTTTTCTCCCTGAGACCTTGCTGGAGTTGCATTTAACATCTGTATTACTACCAACAGTCCCTTCATAGGTGCCTACATCAACATTTTACAAAATTTTTCTTTTTATGTATTTTTTTTGTTTGTTGAAGTATAGTTGACACATAGTATTACATTAGTTTCAGGCGTACAGCATCCTGATTCAATAACTCTGTTTTATGCTATACTCACAAGTGTAGCCGTCATCCGTAACTGTACAACACTGTTACAGCATCACTGACTATATTCCTTATGCTATACCTTTCATCCCCATGCCTGATTCATTTCGTAACTGGAGCCCTGTACCTGTCACTCCCCTCACCCCTATTTGCCCATGCTCCCAACCCCCTTCCCTCTGGCAACCACCAGTTTTCTGTGTTTATAGGTCGGTTTCTGTTTTGTGTGTTCATTTTGTTTTTTAGATTCCACTTATAAGTGAAATTACATGGTATATGTCTTTTGCTGTCTGACTTATTTCACTAAGTGTAGTACTCTCTAGTTGTCACAAATGGCAAGATCTCATTTTTTTTTTAAAGATTTTATTTATTTATTAGAGAGAGAGAGAGAGATCACAAGTAGGCAGAGAGGCAGGCAGAGAGAGAGAGAGAGGAGGAAGCAGGCCCCCTACTGAGCAGGGAGCCTGATATGGGGCTCGATCCTTCGACCCTGAGATCATGACCTGAGTCGAAGGCAGAGGCTTTAACCCACTGAACCACCCAGTCTCCCCAAGATCTCATTTTTTATGGCTGAGTAATATTTGTGTGTGTGTGTGTGTGTGTGTGTGTGTATCTCACCTCTTTATTGATGGGCATTCAGGTTGCTTTCACATCTTGGCTGTTGTAAATGCAGTAAATGTAGGGGTGTATATATTTTTTAAAATTAGAGTTTTTGTTTTCTTTGAGTAAATACTAGATAGTGGAATCACTGGATTGTATGCATTTCTATTTTTAATGTTTTGAGGAGCCTCCATACTGTTTTCCACAGTGGCCGCACCAGCTTGCATTCCCACCAACATTACATGAGCGTTTTTCCCCCCCTCCACATATTCACAGCACTTGTTTCTTGTCTTTTTGATTCTAGCCATTCTGACAGGTAGAATGTGATATCTCATTGTGGTTTTGATTTGCCCTAATGATTAGTGTTGTTGAGCATCTTTTCATGTGTCCATCTGAAGGCCTTTTTAGGTTCTTTGCCCATTTTCTTAATCAGATAATTTGGGTTTTTTGGTGTTGAGTTGTAGAAGTTCTTTATATACTTTGGATATTAATCCCTTATTGGATATATTATTTGCAAACATCTCAGTAGGTTGCCTCTTCATTTTATTGATGGTTTCCTTTGCTGTGCAAAAGCTTTTTATTTTTGTATAGTCTCAATAGTTTTGTTTTTGCTTTTGTTTCCCTTGCTGAAGGAGGCATCTAGTAAAAGGTTGCTAAAAGGCTGATATCAAAGAGATTAGTGCCTGTGTTTTCTTTTAGGAGTTTTATGGTTTCAGGTCTAACATTTAGGTCTTTAATTCATTTTGAGTTTATTTTGTTTATGATGTAAGAAAGTGGTCCAGTTTCATTATTTTGCATGTAGCTGTCCATTTTTCCAGCACTGTTTGTTGAAGAGATTGTCTTTTCCCCATTGTATATTTTTGCCTCCTTTGTTGTAGAGTAATTCAGTATATAAGTGTGGGTTTATTTCTGGGCTGTCCTGTTTCATTGATCTAGCATCTATTTTGTGCCAGTACCATACTGTTTTGATTACTGCAGTTTATAGTATATGTTGAAATGTGATATTGTGATACCTCCAGTTTTGTTCTTCCTTTTCAAGATTGCTTTGGCTACTTGGGGTCTTCTATGATTCCATATAAATTTTAGTATTTTTTGTTCTAGTTTTGTGAAAATTGATGTTGGCATTTTAATAGGGATTGAGGAGCTCTGTAGCAGGGGTGCCTTGGCAAGTTGTCTGGAGCCAAAGTGGTGTTTTGGGGTGCCTTGTGCCTGTGTCACGTTGGCAGGACAGCTGGCGCTATGGAGGGGAGCTGACCAGGGACATTGTGGTATGTGTTGTGCTAGGGTCACATGGGTGGGGTTTCTAGGGCTGGTGTGGGATGGGGCCTGGGGCTTATTTAGGTGATAGGCCAGCAAGACCCTGCTCCTGTCCATGCTGTCAAAGTGGAAGGAGAATGTAAACCTTGGCCCCTCCAACCTGGAGAGAGTTCCAGCAGCTCCCCCACCATTTGGTGGCATTCTGGGGCTGAATTTTTTATAATCTAGTTATTCTTTTAAACCACGGCCTTTTTTCTCTACCCCAAGAAGACAAATCTGCTTATGGTCCCTCAGTACTATCCGTCTCTAATGCAGTTCACAGTGACAGGTGGGGGTTCTTTTCATTACCCTGTCTCTTTTTCTCTTGCCATTCTCTATGTGGTCTCTCTATTTTTTGTTGTGCAGAAGCTGTTCAGTCAGCCCTCAGTTCTTCAGGAGGAATTGCTCTATAAATAAGTATAGAATTGGTGTTTCCCTTGGAGGTGAGTTCATTGCCATGTTAGACCAGAAGTCCTAGGATTTTTTTTAAGCACACACATCAAAAACTTTTCCAGCCTTCGTCATCACCCAGTCCAAAACCACTTCCATATTTTAGGTATTTTTTTACGGCATCATTCCATTTCATGGTAACAAAGTCTGTATTAGGATCCTCCAGAGAAAAAGAAACTATAAAGAGATTTATTTTAAAGAATTCATGCATGTGATTATAGGGGCTGACAAGTCCCTAGACCTATAGTTCGGCAAGTTGGAGACTTACGATATGGCTGATGGTATAGTTTAAGTGTGAGTCTGAGGTCCTCTGAACTAGGAGAGTTAGTAGTGTGATTGCAGGCGCAAGCCTGCTAGCCAAGAGTAGTAGGCTTGAGACTCAGGAATAGTTGATGTCCTAGGTTGAAGGCAGTCAGGAAGGAGGAATTCTCTTACTTGGGAGAGGGTTAGCCTTTTGTCCCCTTCAGACCTTCAACTAATTGGATCAGGTTCACTGACTTTAGGGAGAGGAATCATCCTTTAATCAGTCTATTGATTTAGATGTTAGATTCATCCAAAAACACCTTCTTGGAAACACTCAGGATAATGTTTGATGTAATATCTAGGTGCTTTGTGACCCAGCAAGTTTACAGGTAAAATTAAGCATCACAGTCACATTTCCTAGTTTTTTTGGTGTGTGTCTGATTATTTTGGATTTATGTTGGATAGTGTGAATTATATAGTGTAGGATATTTGGATTTTGTTATATTCCTCCAAAGAGTATTAATTCTTTTGGTTTAGCAGGTAGTTAATTTGGCTGACCTCAAACTCTAGACTCTTGTCTCTTCTGTGATGGGCAGCAGATGAAATCTTTGTTCAATTCTTTTATCCTTAGCTGGGCACTGGGAGTTGTTCCATTCATATGTAGTTCAGGAGACAGCTACAGATTTGGGCTAAGAAATAATTGACATATATAGCTATATAAGTTTGAGGTGTACAACATGATGGTTTGACTTACATATGTTTTGAAATGATTACCACGATAGATGTAGTTAATTAACATCCATTATCTCAATATAGATACAGTAAAAGGAAAAAAAATTTCTCCCGTGATGAGAACTTTTAGATCTACCCTCTTAACAAATTTCCTACTTACGAAATAGCAGTGTTAACTGTAGTCATCATGTTGCATATTACATCCCTAGGACTTATAACTAGAAGTTTATGCCTTTTTGACCACCTTCCTCCGGTTGTACTTCCCCTCACCCCTGCTTCTGGTAACCACAAGTCTGATCTCTTTCTATGAGTTTGGTATGCTTTTTGTTTGTTTTAGATTCCACATATAGGTGAGATCCTCCAGCATTTGTCTTTCTCTGTCTGACTTATTTCACTTAGCATAATGCCTGCAAGGTTCATCCATGTTGTTGTAAATGGTAGGATTTCCTCTTTTTTTACATGTATCACAACTTTATCTTTTCCTACTTTCATGGTCACTTAGGTTGTTTCCATGTCTTGACTATTATAAATGATGCTTCTGTGAACATAGGGGATGCAGATATCTTTTTGAGTTAGTGTTTTTGTTTCCTTTGGATATATTTCCAGAAGTAGAATTGCTGGGTCATATGGTAGTTTAAATTTTTTTTTTTCCTGAGGAACCTCCATAGTGTTTTCCATAATGACCGTACCATTTCGTAGTCCCACCAGCAGTCCAGAAGGATTCCTTTTTCTTCATATCCATGCCGGCGGATGTTACCTTTTTTCTTTTTGATGGTGGATCTGGCTTATTCTTTAAGAAGGGCATTAATGACATTTTGGGCTGTATAATTCTTTGTTGTGGAGGAATGTCTTGTGCATTGTAGGACATTTAGAAACATCCCTGGTCTGCCATCTACATTAGATGCCAGTAACACCTCCCCTCCTCCCAGTTATGACAAGCAAAAATGTCTCCTTGGGGTAAAAATTACTGAGCTCAAGTCTAATGAGAAAAAAGCAGCTAAGTTATTTGTGTTCTAATTATACTGTGATGTTTACAGGTAAATAGTTCTTGTAAAGAAGATGACTCTAAACAGAAGCAACCAAATAAGAAAAAGAGGATCATCTATGATTCAGGTAATATTTCTTCTGAGGAGCTTTAAAGTTTTAAAATAATTTTATATCCCTCAGAACAGTGTTTCCCAAACTGATGTTCTGAGACACACAGTTCTCTCAGATGTTATAATAGGTCCTGTGAGGAGAGGGCTGTATGCTCAAAGTTGGAAAGAGTTTTATTATACTGTGGAACTTATCAGAGCTGAAATGTGTTAATGTATTAAATATGTTTTGTTCAGGGGGGTATATAGTATATATAGCATGTCAGACTTACTTTGAATATGGCATATTTATTTTTTAAAATATTCATACTAATTTCTCTTGCAGCTGAATTTGAAACTGAATTTGAAAAAAAGTGCTTTAGAATATTGCTTTAGAAACAAAGATCTAAAATTTAATTTTTGTGCTTTTAATCTGGTCCTTTTTTGTTGCATTTAAAGTGGAACAAGCACCATATAAAATATTTAAATATACTTTTAAGATGAGGAGTGTGTATTTTTATGCATGCCTTTTATGATACATTAAAATAATGGTAGAATTCAGAAAGTTTTAGGTTTTACTTTTGTGGAGAAGATCCATCTGGTGTGAATTCTTAAAATTAAAAAGGTACCCTAAGGAAGCATTTATAGATTGTTAGGATTTGACAGTGATAGCAAATATTCTGACTCCATCCTAAAAATACTTCAGTGTTTGTTATGAGTCTTTTACTGCTGTATATTGTAAAGAATTTGAAATAAATTCACATCGCCACTCCCTGGGAGTTTCTGTCATTTGGGAAACTGGAAATTTAATTGTTTGCTGCAGTTTAGAATAATATGAAACAGGATTTATAAATGCATGGTTCAGAGAAGAAGGATACTCAAGTTTATGAAACTTCTATTTTTGTCTACTTTATCTTGGTTTGTATTTAAGTGTCTTGGGTTGTTAGGTTGTGGTAGAAAGATCAGTGCTTCCAAGGATATCCGTACTCTGTTTCCTAGAACCTGTGAATATGTTAGGTTACATGACAAAAGGGTAATTAAAGTTGTAGGTGGCATTAAGTTTGATAATCAAATGACCTTAAAGTATGGATATTATTATCCTGGATTATCTGGGAGTGGGCCCATTGTATTCACAAGGAAGGGGGAGTCAGGAAAGAGGGAGATTAACTATGGGAGAAAGTTGGAGAACCAGAGAGATGGCAACATGAGAAGGATTTTGCCTGATGTTGCTGGCTTTGAAGGTGGAGGAAGGGAGCCATAACTAAGGAATGTTAGCAATCGTTAGAAACTGGAAAAGACAGGGAAATGGGTTTTTCCCTAGAGTATCCAGAAAAGGATCATAGCCCTCCTGACACTTTGATATTAGCCCAGTGAGTCCCATATGGGATTTTTAACCTCCAGAACTGTGTAAGATAATATATGTATGTTGTTTTAAGCCACTGAATTTGTGGTGATTTGTTATGGTAACAAAAGTAAGACAAAAGCTTAACACAAGTAGAGGTAACCTGTGAGAATTCACAGTAAGAGTTTTGCCTTGAAATAGCCTTGAGGAATTGATTAACAATAATTACTTTAAAAACACACTGTATTTTACTATTTCTTTTGAGAGTTTGATTTTCCTCTCGTGTACAGATTCAGAATCAGAGGAGACAGTGCAGGTAAAAAATGCCAAAAAGCAACCAGAAAAATTGCCATTGTCTTCTAAACCTGGTAAAATTCTGCGCCAGGATCCTGTTACATACATTTCAGAAACAGGTAAAGTACTGAATATGTTTATTGTTTTAGAGAGGAGTAGTGTGTGTTATGTTTGTGAGCTTCTCATTGGTGTCTGGATGTACCTCTTTCACTTTGAATTGAATTTCTATTGCCTTTTTTGCTTTGTTGGTGTGTATTTATAAGAGGAAGGCTGTAGTCATTATCTTTGGCATATACTGTGAGTTAAGGACCATTGTAAGGACCAAACATAGAAGAATTGGCCTTGGGATTTTCTTTAGGTGTTCTTTTTTTTTTTTTTTTTAAAGATTTATCTCTTTATTTTAGAGAGAAAAAGAGAGTGTGAGTGCATGAACATGAGAGGGGGAGGGCAGAGGGTGAGGGAGAGAACACATCCCCAAGCAGATTCCCCACTGAGGGCATAGCCTGATGTGGGCCCGATCCCAGGACCCTGAGATCATGACCCAGTTCCAAGCAAGAGTCAGCCATTTAACCAACTGAGCCACCCTGGGGCCCCTAGGTGTTCTATATTGAATAAGCTGAAGTTCTATCATGAATCATAAATTAAAATGTTATTGGTGTGTTTTAAAACTTCTTTTTTATGTTTTTTTTTATCTTGCATTCTAAAGTCATAATAAGCCAAGTTTGTAACGGTTATTCATATTTGTGATTTATAAAATCTAGCACAGGGGTGCCTGGGTGGCTTAGTCAGTTAGGTAGCTGACTTTGGCTCAGGTCATGATCCCAGGGTCCTGGGATTGAGCCCCCAGGCGGCTCTATGCTCAGCAGGGAGCATGCTTGTCCTTCTGCTCCTTCCCTTGCTCAAGCGCTCTCTTTCTGTCTCTCAAATAGATAAATAAAATCTTTAAAAAGATATAATCTAGCACAGATGTGACCTGAATTCCTTGTATTCTCTTGTGCCACTAAGGACTTTAGCACTGACTTTTTAAAAGATGATTGTTTTTGTACTTAAATTTATTTGATCTGTTTTAAGTGGTCAGAAAGCAAGAAATTGTACACTAATCTTAAAATAGTAAAATACTATAAATGATTATTTCATAGATAGTATTCATTTATGGTGAGGATCTCTCAAGTGTCATCTGAGGAGAAAAACGCATTCATTGTAAAGTCATTTCGATTCTGGCATTGTTAACTACCAAAAGAGACTGTAACAGGAATGAAAGGTTTGATGTAGTAATCTTCAAATTCACAGAGCTTGTTGAATTGGTTCCTGCATAGAAATGCTTGAAGGGCTCATGAGAGCATCTCATAGGTTACTGATTTGTTTATATTGAAGAAAACCTTCTGGCCATTATTTTTAGCACTGTGCTACTTCCGTATTGCTAGTGAAGTGAATACACCTGGTTTGAAGAAACAGGGTAAAAGCTACATAATTATTTTGGCACAGCATATTCCAACTTATATTCAACAAACATTCATTAAATGTTTTTTACATCCTGGATACTAGGAGCTGGGGATACAAAAGATGACCAAACACTCCCAAGTACTGTAGGAGTCGCTTGAGGCAGTGAAAAGTAGTGAGGCAGAGTGCTTGAAGGGTAAGAGTTGACCTGGCACTTGAAGGATGAGCAGGTGATGGAGGGAAGAACGTGTCAGCTTGGGGGGATGGGATTAGTTACGGCACAAGAGCCAGCACAGGGGTTGGTATGTTCATAGGACACAGAAGAGACTTCTTGCCCACATGATGAGGAGTGGTGGGAGGTGGGATGAAGGAACACCTTGAAGCCTAGGCAGATGAATTTAGACTTAACACAGCAGGGAAAAGGGAACCATTAAAGTTTTTGAAGAGAGTTGTGGAATGATGAAAGTAGTATTTAGGGGTGATAGCTAGATTGCTAGTGTGCAGGTGGGATGGAGAATGTAGACATTGTAATGAGAGAAGTGGAGGCATTTACTAGGAGTGAAGGAATGAGAGACGAAAAAAGTTTGCAATAGTAAGAGACTGATTTATAAACCTTTTTGAGAAATGAGTTACAAATTAGGTGTTTGGATGACCTATAGTACTATTATTAGGATAATTGGAGAATTGATGTCATTAGCATGTTCAAGGTTTTTTGTTATTTTAAAAAACTTTTGAATATTATTTTATTTATATTTTAAAAAGATTTTATTTATTTATTTGCCAGAGAGAGAGAGAGAGAGTGAAAACAAGCAGGGGGAGTGGCAGGCAGAAGGAGAAGCAGTCTCCCTGCTGAGCATGGAGCCTGATGTGGGGCTCGACCCCAGGATCCTGGGATCATGACCTGAGTGGAAGACAGATGCTTAACTGACTGAGCCATCCAGGTGTCCCTATTTTCTTTTATTTTTTAAGTAATCTGTACACCTGATGTGGGGCTTGAACTCACAATATTGAGATCCAGAGTCTCATGCTCTACTGACTGAGCCAGCCAGATGCCCCTTGTTTTTTTGTTTTTTTCAATAACAGCTTTATTGAGATACACCCTTCACCACTCAGATTTTAATATTATTGGAATTTGCAGTTATAGGTCAAAGTTTTCAAGATATGAGTAACAATAAAACTTTACTTAATGTATGGGCTGTTGTTTGAGACTGCAGGTACTCATGGTGGATAAATTGGTCTGTAAGTAGGGAATGAAATAGGAAAGGAAGTCCTTGTGTTGTTGAAGGAACCTGAGCCTGGAAGGTTAGAAGCCATGCCTAAGGGTCCATCCTTGGTTCCCATCTAACAGCTGTTTGAGTCTGACTCACTTTCTATAAAGCAGCATCACTAATTGAATAGGCTTGTTGTGGAGACTTACTGGAATGATGCATAGGAAAGGGCCAGACCCAGTGCTTGAAGCATGTAAAAATAGTCCAAAGGAAAAAAAGAAAAATCAAAACAAGCCCACAGATGAGCTTTGAGGATTTTGAGACATTTATTTGATAAAGTTGTTCAAATGATCAAAAACAAAATGTAGGTGACATGAATGTATTTTCTGTAAACTTTTTGGTATGCTGAGATATTTCTTCATTATGGCAGAGGCAGACTGACTCTTTAACCTTTTTGTTTTGTTGCTAAATATCTGCTCAGGCACATTATGCAAATGCACTCTTCTATTAAGAGATCCCCCTCTGAAATCTGGCCACCTTTGTGAAGTTTTGAATATGTGGGAGGGATACTAGAAACAGTATGGTGATAGGTTTATTATGGAACTGAAGGGGGTGTGATCAAGCTTTCCAGTGACACCCTGGAAACGTCAAAGTTAGTGTGCAGACAGCCGTGGCCTTCAACTGTGGATCAGTTGGCTATCCTTATCTTGTGATTTTAGGTACACAGAAGGGTCAGACGATTTAAGCTCTGATCACAGATTTTCTTTAACATGGGATCGTTTATTTCAGACCAGGTATTTTTGAATGTTATTTTCTGAAGAGATATCCAACACTTTATCTGAAATTTCTATGAACATTATCAGTATTTATGTCATCCTGCTGGTGGCACATATGTGGGAAAGTAAACATTGTCCCCTTGTTGTAGCTGAAAATCTTGGGGGTGTGATGTACCTAAGGGATGTTCATTATTAATTATAATTTTCTGTTTTTTCTTAGAATTAAGATATAGGAAAAAGCTAGTTCTTTTCTTGCCTATATTTATCGTCTCATACTTTTTATTCCTTGAAATGACAGGTGCATGGGAAGAAAAATAAGCTCTTTTTCTTCCTTCCATAAGAGAATGAACTGTTATAAAGCAATCCATAATAAAATCAGACATATAAAGAGTTTTCAGAAAGATGCAACTTCTTGAAATTAATAAGCTGGAAAATTCATCACCTTAAAATAATTTTTAAAAATGATTTAGCTTTTTTAAAGTGAAAACTACAGGTTTTCAGTAGTGGGTTGTGAATAAGTATTCACATTATAAGTGTAAATATTTATCTTACTAGTATCAGATTAAATAGAATATTTGCGGTAATAATACTTTAAAAATAAAAATTCTAACCTAAAATAGTATTGTTGATTGGGAGATTGGAGCTTCTTGTGGAAAAGGATTATATGAAAGCGATTCAGTTTTAAAAACGTGTTAATAATGAAAGAAACAGGGGTACCTGGTTGGCTCAGTCGTTTAAGCGTCTGCCTTTGGCTCAGGTCATGATTCACTGTCCTGGGCAGCCCCACTTTGTGCTCCCTGCTCAGCAGAGACTCTGCTC